>CM062818.1:1117988665-1118447034 GCA_031772625.1 Pinus tabuliformis | reverse complement strand
GTATGCAGGTTAAATAAGTCTTTGTATGGGTTAAAAACAGTCACCAAGGATGTGGTATCAGAAATTTGATACATATATGTGGGGACTTGGCTTCACCAAAAGAAAATTAGATCACTGTGTGTATTTTAAATTAATTGGCAACCGTGTTATTTTTTTGGTCTTGTATGTGGATGATATGTTGTTGATTGGAAATAACATATAAATTATCCAAGAATTGAAGACCCAATTGTCCTCCATATTTGACATGAAAGATATTAGTGCTGCAAACTATATTTTGGGCATGGAAATTAAACGAAATTGAGCAAAAAGGAAGCTTTAATATGCAGGATAGTAAACCAATGAAGGTTCCTATTCCTCTCGGTGTAAAGTTGTCTGTTGAAAAGTGTCCCAAGAAACAAGAAGAGGAAAAGGACATGTCCCGTGTTCCATATGCAAGTGCAGTCGGTAGCCTGATGTATGTAATGGTCTTTACTAGACCAAACATTGCACATACAATGGGAGTATTGAGCAGGTTTATGTCAAAACCAGGGAAGCAGCATCGGACAGCAGTGAAGCAGGTTTTAAAGTATCTGTGTGGCACTAGTGATTATGGTATGTGCTACCAAGGAAGACCAGGATTGGATAGAGTTTTGGACATCCATGGATTTGTTGATGCAAACTGGGCTGGAGATATGGATCAAAGATCTACTAGTGGGTATGTATTTAACTTGTTCAGAGGTGTAGTCAGTTGGATGAATAAGAGACAGTCTGTAGTGGCACTTTCAACTACAGAGGCAGAATACATGGTAGCCACTCATGCAAGAAAGGAAGCAGTATGGTTGCGGAGATTGTGTTCAAGTATTGGCTTGGTATAGCAAGCTATGGATAGATTTTGATATCCAAAGTGCAATTTTCTTGGCAAAGAACCCTGCTTATCATTCGAAATCAAAGCACATTTATGTTTAGTATCACTTTATGAGGGATATGGTTAAGGAAAAAAAGGTGTTGTTGGTAAAGGTGGACACTTTGAATAATGTTGCAGATGCATTGACGAATTCTGTGAGAATGAGAAGTTTCCTTGGTGTAGAGAAACAATGGGAATTGCAAGGTGGACCAATGACTAAGATCTCCTGTGCACGCCCACCCCCCGTGGAAAGAAAACAACAAGTGGGAAAATGTTGGGTATGTGTTATATTCTTTCCATGACTAGCCCCATGCAAAGGGGGGTCACAGGGGGGTGAAGGCACCTATTGTTCATTGCTTTAGGTGTAGATAGGGGGGCGGTAGCCCCCCCTTTTGGGGGTTTTGAGGGGGGAGGTTCCCTGCTACAAGGTCTTGGGCAGTGCCTCAGATTTTTTTTTTTTGGACCCTATATTAGGTGGGCAGAACCTACCTATGTTTTGTGTGTGGTTTTTGCACATGGTTTTGGGCATGATGGTTTTCTACCATGGTATTTTGTAGATTTGATCAGGGAACTACGGTTATGTTCTAATCTAGGGTTAATGGTGTTAACACCCAGGTTGTTCCCTTTGACTCCTGAGGGAATACGGCCGGGGTAACCACTAACCAAGCTTTGGATTACAGGTTCTAGCCAACCTGTAATCAGAGAGGGCTCTCTCTTTAAATTTTTTAACTTTGTTCTTGAGGATCTTAGGCTAGTTATGTGGTGAGGGTTTGGTTTAAAATTTTGGTTGAGTGATGTCTTTCAATACCTGAGATGAGGTCTTTAGACAGTTTAGTCCATTGGGCAATGGAGTCTGTGGTTGTAGGTTGTTTGAAATGTTGAGTGGGATTGTTTAAACTGCAGGGCCATTTAGATATTCCATGAAACAAACTTGAAATTGTGATGATGAAATATGATTAGCCAGTGGAAGGCAATTAAGAGTTTTCCACTAAACTGGTGGTGTGAGAATGAGATATATTGCCCAGGAGCAGGCTTGAATTCCTGAACAATAATCACTGTGAAAATTATAGTCTGAAGGTGCAGCAATTAAGAATTACACTATCATAACTATAACTGAGGAAAACATTCATAACAGCATAGATTGAGTTCAGGGTATTCAATGAATAAATCCTGAAGCTATTCTTTTTCCTTGCTATCAAACTGTGAAACATAGAACATGAATGGATTATGAAAGAATGAAATACATAACGAAGAGGTTAAAGAAACTTATTGTGTCATGAAATATACAGGAATCCTGTAGCATTCAGCAAACACACCACAACGCATCAAACAACACAGAACTTTCGAAATTCCATCAGCTCTTTGTATTAAACTCTGAACATTTACAGCATAGGAGGTCTTGAAGAGAAAATCAACAACCCCTGCTAGCTTATGCGAGGGGGAATATATACAATCAGTTTTACAAAAATATCTGAACCGCTGAGTCATTTGATTAATAAATACGTTCACCAACTTTCAGGATAGCAGATAAAGAAGTTATTGCTGCTCTAAATACAAAATAAATACTCTTTAGTTCTGTCAGAAGTCTTTTTGACCTTTGGAGGCCACTGAGTCGGTTGAGCGTTTCTGCATTAATGCTGAATGATATGTCTTTATGGCTTTGTCGTGCTGTAGCTTTCTCGGCCCTGTCATCTGTAGCTGTCAGTGTTGCTTTAGTGGCCGAATTGGTTTGCTGAGTTGGCTCAGTCCATTCTTCTCCAGTCATACTGAATGCATCAAATTTTCTGAACATGATGACTTATATTTTGATGAAAAAACTTGATGAAAGCCTCTTGTTTACAGTAATAACTGTATCATGCTGGTCCACCACTCCTGTGTAGGCAACTGATGCCTCAAAATTGTGCCTAATGTCTCATCTGCCTCAGTGTATTTGAAGTAAGTAGGAGGCACTTCAAACAGATGCCTGATTTCATTCATAATAAAGAACAAATTTTCTATTTTCTCATAGAGGCTCTGCCCAGATGCAGGCCCTGCTTCTTCTGGGGTGCTTGATCCTACAGTGATCTGATTAGTGGCATATGTGTTCACCCTTTTCGCATAGTTCTCATGTGATAGTAGCCTTCCTGCGCTGTTCAGTAAGCTGGGAAGGCCTCTGCTGTGTAATGCTGTGAATTTATCTGTGAACTTATTTACTTCTGTTTGCATCTCCTGGCACCTTCTATCCAAGGTCTGCACCAGATTTCTCAATGTGAGGACCCTCTTTATCATCAGGATGGTTTCAGTTCTATTGGGGATTCCTATTGCTGCTAGCTGAGGACCTGTGCGGTTATTGAGAACATTGATCATTCTATTGGCTATCTCAGGCATAGTGCCTAGAGATGCCCTTGCTCTTTGGCTTTCTTTGTGTGCCCTGCCTATGAGCTCCATGTGCTCATGAATAGTCTCTATGTACTGCCATTGATCTGTTATTGATTGGCCAATATTGGCCCATAGAACTTTCTTGATCTCAGTCACCACTTTGTCAAGGGTGAGCTCTTTCTCCAGCTCCTTTATCTTCTCCTTGAGAGCCTTCACTTCTCTTCCTTTTTCAGCTACACTTTGCTTAGATTTGTCATATTTTTCATTAAGGGTAGCTAATTTCTCCTTGGCTTGATTCAGCTCTGCCATCTGGGCTTCTAGGACTTGAATCTCATTCATCAACTTCTGCATATCAAGGCTTGGAGCCTGCTCTGATGTTGGTGCTGGTGCTGATGTTGATGGAGCTGTCTCAACTGTCTGCACTGTGGGAGGAGTGACAATTTGAGGGGGTTCCTCAAGGTTGATCACTTGTTGAGGGGGCTGAGATGTTTGGCCTCCTTCTTTCTGTTGTAGGGCTGCCTGTAATGCAGCCTCTGTCTCTACCAATTTTCCCTCTGTCTGTACCAGTTGCTTGTGCAGTGTTAGCAGCATGGCTGCTACATCCTGGTCCTTTCTTTGCTGGGCAACCTCTTCTGTTTGAGGGTGAAGGGTTGCTGGGAGCTTCACCATCTTTTTTAAAGCTGCAATATCTGCATCTCTTTCCTTTAGCAGCGCTTGTATAGCTTTGGGATCCTTGGGGTCATGCCCAAGCTCTATGATAATATCCTCCAAAGACCTGATCCTGTTGTCTTTGGCCTGAGAGGATGCCTTCTCCAACTCAAGTTGAGCAGTTGTATTATGCAGACTGTTTTGCAATTTATGTGCCAGGAATGTTTTGTCTGCCAGCGTTGAATAGACCATCTCACCCGTTTGCTTGTGAAGCTCTATCTGGTCCATAGGGTGGATGTCTTTTGCAAGGACCTCAAGGTTGGTCCTTATATAGTCTGCAGCTGACTGTGGCTGCAGCATAGTGGGCATGAAATGACTCATTGTCATTTTCCCCTCTGTTATGTCATATGCTGACATAAGCCTCTGCTGGTTTGTAGGGGCCATCTTAAGCAAGTGATTATAGAGCTGGAGCCTGACTGGCTCATTTCTCTTCTTGATGTCAATGAATTGTTGCTTAATGCCTGATTCAGCTCTCCTTTGCTGACTTGAGGAGCTGACCTCTCCTCCAAGGGTTCTTTCTTGTTCCTGCTGAAAGGAACTGGCAGATGCCTCCATGCTTGGTGGACCCATACCCAATGATTGCCCAATAGGCATTTCTTCTTCAGAGAGGGGATTTAATCTCTGCCTTTTCTCCCCTTGGTTTGTGGATGCGGTGAGGGGAGTCTCTTGCTCTCTGTCCCTCTTCTTGCCTCTTTCTTCATTTACTGGTGTTTGGAGCACTGAGGTCTCCACTACTGTTTCCTGCCTTGGAGGCACACTTTGTTGAGCCTGCTGCTCAGTAGAAATGGGAGCTTCAGCCACTTGTTCTTGTTGTTTTGGCTGCTCTTTTTGTTGTTCTGCTGTAGGGGGTGGTTGTTCCTGCTCCATCTCCTTTTCTTTACCCTTGCTTGATACCTGATGAACAATTTTAGCTGCTTGCTGGTGGGCTGTAGAGGATGAGGCAGCTGCTCCAAGTTGCCTTTGATACAAAGTGGAAACCTGCCCACAAGTTTCCAAGTCAGCTTCTTTCTCAAGTTTCTTTGCCTCTCTTTGTAGTATTTCCTCTCTAGTACTTGCCTCTTCTAGAGTGCCCTCTTTCCATCTTAACAGGTTTGCATATTTTTCAATATGAGGCAACCTGACATGATCATAACTAGCCATCTTATATTTGACCCTTCTAAGACTAATGAAGTGATTGGGGTCATAGGGTGACCAGAGGAAACTGGTTTGCAATTGGAGACCCTCTAGGATGCTATCTGCTTCTTTCCATCCTTCTTCCCTTTTGTTATACAAAAAAGGCCCTAGCTGGTTTCTGATTTTGAGCTGTACCTTCTTGTTTTTGCTGTGGAAATGGACCATGTCTGCATTTCCAAACTGCCTGAAGTATTCTAAGGCAAAGAGTCTCATAGGGACATATCTTGGCAGCCTATATGGGGCCAACTCACAGCCATATATTCTGATTACTGTATGGTTTTGGTAGAAGTACCAATCCCCAATGCTGTAGGCCTTTGAGAGCTGGAGTATCCTTTGCATCTCATCTGTCAATCTTGGAGGGGGGGTGCCCAATAACAATGTCATAGCTGGATGGATGAAGAGGTCTATGAACTCACAGTAGCTGTATGGTGAGTAAGAGGTGTGGTGAAAGACTGAAGTCCAAAATACCACAGACCTTGGGTTTCCCTGAGCATCAAACTTCTTGAGAGGAATAGGGAAGCCATCAGGTTGATAAAATAGAAACAAATGATAGATGTATGAGGTGTATCTGAACACCTTTTCCCTCTCTAGATTCATCAATTGTTCATGAATCTTATTAGCAATGTATGCAGCATAATCATAGTGCACAGCAGGAGGCATTCCAGGGGAGAAGATAGACATCATTGCCAGAATGGTTTCATCAGCATCCTCAACTGATCTGTAACCCAGGACATAACTGATCAAATCCACAAGCAACCTGCCCAACTCATTGAAATATACATTTCCTATAGGAGGGGTCCTCAGAGTTTCAGAGCCTGATTCAATGAATAGCTGATTTATCTTTAAGATTTGGGCACTAGACAGCTTGCCTCCTTTCTTTAGTAAGTCCATCATGGAGAGAGGAGTCAATGGCTTTGTAGAGTGAAAGTTCAGCATCTGATTTATAGCCTCAGGGGTAATATGGAACAAAACTGCACCTGAGGTATTGAGGACAGCTCTTTGACATGGGTCATAGCTGGAACAGCATCGATGGATCAAGTCTGGGAGGACATTGACTTGAGGGAGGTTATAAATGGGCAAATTGGAGTCCCAAATCCCTAGAATATCAGTTCCACTGAGGTGCTGGGCCTTCAGCTCATTGAGTACATGGATATTATATTTGGTGTTCATTGAGAGTGTCTCTGTCATCTGGTAATCCCTATCACCCAGGGCCTGCCATTCCAGCTCCCTGTGCGGGGCATTTAAAGGGGCAACATTCAAAGCCACCGGTGTTTCCATGGTCAGAATGTGTTTTTAATACAATTTATGACCAACTTCGGGCAAATGCAGTTCTGCGCAACAGTTTTAGGTAAACTTGCAGGTTTACGGTCTTTTTAAGGATAATTGAAGTGAAATTGGGCACAATTGGCCGGTGTAAGAGTAATTGACTTGTTTACAAGGCGTTGCAGGTTGAATTCTCCAGCGAAAATGGCAATTCACAGGTTTCTAGCAAATGCGGGACGGAACAGAATCAGCAGGCAGAGAATATGGTAAGTACCTGGTCGTGGAGCGACAGCAGCACTCGGTTGAAGTCAATTTGGAGGCGGCAGCAACTGTGGAGTGACTTTCAGTAGGTTGGCGGCAGCAATGGACGTAAAATACATGCAGAAGGCAGAGTGCTGTTTTGTGAAAAAGTGCGAAAAAACGATGAATTTCGGCCAAATATGGGCAATTTTGGCTTTGGCGCGCTTTTTCCGGATGACGTCAGCATGACGTCATCGGGTGGGGTCAAGTACGGAAGGGTGACGTGGCGGTCTGTGAGTGGTCCACGGGGACTGCTGAGGTGGCGGACAGCTCGGATCCATGGCGGGCGGGGCGGCGATGCGATGATGAGTTGGCATGACGTGGACGTGACGTGGAAGTGACGTTGGTAGGCGGTATACGGAGGGCGGTAAGCGGTTCCATCGGACCGCTTATGGTACGGTGGCGGTAATGGCAGGCGGCCTCCCGATACGATTTGGGAGCGACGCGTGGCACTGGCCTGACGTCACCCTCTGACACTTTTCGGGAGGTAACGTCCGGTCATCGGGGGCGGCCCGATATTGATATGGGCCGTCGGATGGGAAAGCCCAGATCCGACGGTCGACGGGTCGATAAAATGGAAGGACGATACGGCAACGGGGCGGGGAATATTTTATTGTATTCTTTGAAATGCGCGCCCAGGCGGGACTTTGGAAACTTTGGCAGATTTGTGGGTTTTTTCAATGTTTTATGCAAAATGCGCTTTTTAACCTAAAACTTTGGGTAGGCGGAAAAATGGGTTTTTAGTGTTTATTGCAAATAGCGCGGGTTAGGGGTAATAGTGGTTTTTACAAGGCCTTTTTGTAAGTAAAGTGGGAAAATGATTTCAAAGGGTTGTAAAGGGAAAAAGGGGTAGGGCTTAGGTTATTAAACCAACGTGGGGTTAGTTTAATCCCTGATTTTGCACAAAGCATCTTGAACCAGACTTTGAATTTTGCATGATCTGTCCAATATTTGGACATATGGCTATAATGCCAAGGGGGAGGGAATATACATATTGTTGGGGTTTTATACACCATGGTGTTATAGTAATAGGGAAAGGGAAACATAGGGAATTAAGTGTAGATAGAGTTAGTAGTTAGTATTGGAGGGGAATAGGAATGGGAAGTGATAGATACTAAGTTTTAAGGAAACAAACTTAGTTAGGAAGTAGATCAAAATGAAAAGAATTTTACACAAGAAATGTGGCTCTTAATGCAACAAGAATTAACAAAAGAGTTTGACTTCTTTCATGAACATAGGTGGTCTTGGGATGTTAGCAAGGAGTGTGATGGGGGATGATTAGGAAGTTAGACATGCTTCATTGTATTGCTGCAAAACTGCTGACTAAGAGATCTACACTGGCACCATGTATTTCCTTTGCTTGGGCCAGTGATATGAAAGAAATCATGCTTCTGCAACCCCATCTACCTACCCACTCTATTGCCTAGCATTCTTTGTTACTTCAAAGAGGGTGCACTTAGACTTGCAAACCCTTATGTGCCTTTTCTTTTCCTTTGGCTTTTTCTTTTGATTTTCTATCTAAGGCTATCCTTATTGCTTCCAAGGCCCCAGATTAAACAGTTGGGAACCTTCTTTCTCTACCTAACTACTTTATCTGCCAAGATTGAACTGTTTGGACAGATTTCTTTCTCTAATCTACAACAAAAAATTGAAACATGGCATGACCCAGCTTAGACTGTTGGATCACCCATTCAGAAGTAGGACAACATCAACCAACTGTAGATATGTGTCTTCCACAAGAATATGAGATCTTTGCATCATCAAAGTAGATCATATTGGCACTTCCCCTGCCAATCATGAAAAATGAAACCTATTGGTATAGGTAGCTAACAGTGGCTCCACTTGGGGATGGTTTTTCTTCTTGAAAGACCAAGAACAGCAGGTCAGACTGCCTTGGCTTTTGACTTCTTCTCAAAACTTGAAAACTTCCTCTTTGGACTTCAAAACTGGAATCTGCCACCATTGTGGAACTTGCTGAAATAAAGGCCTTTTCCTGCTTATATACAACACTTCTTAAACTGAGCTATTTACATGCTGAAAGAAAATAGTATATACAACTGATTATGTACAGGGAAGAAGCCATGCTATATATATGGAAAGTAATCAAAGTAGTGCTTTAACATCCGGCCATTTACAGGGCCCTCTTCAGCTTCAGTGCCATCCAGATTTTCCAAGAAATAAGTGTTATTTCCTTGTACTGCTTGAATAACAAAAGGCCCTCTCCAAAGGGAATCAAATTTGCCGTGCTTACCCTTGTCTTCTCTTCTTGAATCCCATTTAAGCACTTTATCCCCAATGAAGAAATCTTCAGCCTTGGTTCTTCTATCAAAGGCTTTCTTCAGCTTCTCTTGTAGGATTTGAACTCTGTTATACACTTGATCTCTGGTTTGCTGCAAACATATAATTTGGTTTATTCTTCTTTTCATGTCATTTGGTTCAGCTTGGCTTTCTTGAAGTAGCTTCATGACAGGGACCCCCAACGATGAAGGGAATTTGGCTTCCATTCCATAAACCAATTCATATGGGCTGACCCCTATAGATCTCTTGGTTGTTAGCCTGTCTGCCCATAAGGCATTTACAAGTTTCTTGTGCCAATTTTTCTTATTCTCTTCTAGTACCTTCTTAATGATGTTGATAAGACTTTTGTTAGATGATTCAGCTAACCCATTGCCTTGAGGATAGTATGCAGTAGAATGGCCCAAAGTAATGTGGAATTTGTGGCAAAAGTTCACCATTTTCTTGGATCTAAAAGCAGCAGCATTGTCTGTTATAATCTTGTCAGGACAACCAAATCTAGAAAGGATATTGGTCTCAAGGAACTGAATAATGGTAGAGTCATTTGCTTGTCTACATGGAACAGCCTCAATCCATTTAGTAAAGTAATCTGTGGCTGTTAGAATCCATCTATGTTGGCCTGAGGATGAAGGATGAATTTCCCCAATGAAGTCCAAGCCCCATTGCTGAAAGGGTCTTTCTGTTGCAACAGGCTTTAAGGGAAGTGGTAGTAACTTTCTTTTTCCCTCAAACACTTGACATTTGTGACATGTAGTGGCAAATTTTTTAACATCAGAGAACAGAGTAGGCCAGTAGTAACCTGCTCTTAATATTTTATCCACAGTGGACTTCCAGTACAAATGTCCACCACAATCACCTGCATGAAATTCTTTCATAACATTGTCAGTTTCATCCATATTCAAACAGTTCAACAGTATACCTTCATGATTTTTCCATAGTAAATTACCATTTATAACACAAAATCTTGCAGCTTTCATTTTTAGAAATCTAGATTTGGTTCTGGACAATCCTGGGGGAGCACACAGGTTTTGCAATATATAACAGATGTCAGAATACCACAGGGATTGTTCAAAGGCTACATTGATCTTTGGAGTCGCCAGCTCCGATTCATTGTCCAGTTGGTTAATGTCCAAGGCTTGAAAGTTTGCTTCAGACATTAATTTAGCCAAACCTTGCCCTTTTATCAGTTTTGTAGGTCTTATCTCAATGTCAAATTCTAAAATGTTGGCAATCCATTTTCCTCTTCTGCCCTCTAAGTTTTCTTGAGTGAGTATGTCTTTCACAATGGGGCTTGGTACATAAGCTATAACATGGGAGTATAAGATGTAGATCCTAAAGTCTTTGATGGCTTTGACCAAAGCATAAGCTTGCTTCTCCATGATCTGATATTTCAGAGGTGCATCTCTAAGGGCTCTACTAAAGAAAGCAATAGGTTTTTCATTTCCTTGGTTATCTTTCTGTAATAAGACAGCAGCAATGGTATGCTGGGAGGCAAAAGAGAAAATGATAAATTCTCTGTCAAATTGAGGATTTGTTAAGACTGGGGTTTGGGTAAGGGCCAATTTTATACCTTCAAAAGCTTGATTTGCTTCTACTGTCCATTTTACTTTTGAATCCTTCTTTAGCATGTTGTTTAGTAATCTGATCAATTCTGCTAAATTTGGGATAAACCTCCTTAAAAAGTTGATCTTTCCCAGGAAGGCTTGTAATTCTTTGATGTTTCTTGGATGGGGCATTTGCAAGATGGCCTGTATCCTGTCTGGGTCAATTCTAATGCCATCCTTTGAAATGATATGACCCAACAGCTTACCTTCTTCCAAACCAAATAGAGACTTCTTAGGATTTAAGGAGATCCCATACTTCCTACATGTTATGAATATTTGTCTCAAGTGTTTCAGATGTTCTTGGTCAGATTTTGAGAAAGGTGTGAGGTCATCTAAGTAAATGACAAGAAAGTCATGAATCTCTTTAGCAAAAGCAATATCCATTGCTCTTTGAAATGTAGCTCCTGCATTTTTCAAGCCAAAAGGCATTTTGACATATTTGAAAGTTCCCCATGGGGTTGTGAATGTTGTTTTATCTTGATCATCAGGGTGGACTAGGATCTGATTAAAGCCTGAGAACCCATCAAGTAATGAGATCCTTGAAGCCCCTACCACTCTTTGGAGAATATGATCCATTTTAGGTAAGGGATAATTGTCTTTGAGGGATACTTGGTTCAAATTCCTTAGATCAACACAAAGCCTAATCTCACCAGTTTTCTTTCTTGTGGGCACCAAGTTTGAAATCCAGTCTGAAAACCTGATTGGTGCTATGATACCAGCTTTAAACATTTTTTGTACCTCTTTCTCAATTGAAGGGAGAAGCATAGGATTGATCCTTCTCAATTTCTGCTTGAATGGCTTTTGATTAGGCTTGAGAGGGATGGTGTGTTGGATAACCGAGGTGTCATAGGATTTTAAATCCTCATAACTCCATGCAAACACATCTTGGAACTCTTTAAAGAGGTCAATGTATTTAGGCTTCTGGTCAGGAGGTAAAGATGCAGACAATTTTATTATTTTGGGTTTTTCAGTAGTTCCAATGTTGCATTCTTCAATGGCAGCATTAAGGGGCTGCATTTTTGGTTTTCTAGGAACATCATTCGAATCAAAAATGTCCTCCAATGGAGTCAGGCCTGTTGGTAGAAAGTTATCCTTTAGCTCTATGATTTCAGCCTCTGTACCAGCTACTTCATCCAAATGCAGTTGTTCAAGTTCTTGTATTTTTTCCTTGTCAAAGTTTGTTGGACAGAGTATTTGATTTGCTGTTTTGGGTGATATTGCTATTTGGTCCTGTTCACTCAATGGTTGTGTGTCTTTCACAGGATCAACATCAATGTTCAAGCCTGAAAATTCATGCTGCAAGGTTAAGAAATTATTTATCTGTGTGTCATCCTCAAAGACTTGCCAGTCTTTAACATTGTTTGGGACAGAAGGTCTGTGTTTTATCTCAGCTGTGAAACAATGATTGGGTTCAAAAGGCAATTTGCATGTACTAGCGAATGTAGCTAAACTGTGTGCATGAAGGTTGTGGGTTCTAGCTATTTTGGTTATTTGAAATTCACTAAAGGTTTTAAGCATTTCAATAGCAGCAGACCTGTATGACCTTAGTCTTTTGTCATTGGTGACAAAATTGCCTTTCACTTGTTGGATAATAAGGTCTGAATCTCCCATGATTGAAACTTTCGTGGCCTGCAATGATTTTACCATTTTGAGGCCTAGCAAAAGAGCCTCATATTCTGCCATATTGTTAGTGCATCTGAAATTCAATCTATAGGCTCGACCTTGTGCATGATTGCTTTGTTTATTATGAATCCACACTCCAGCTCCTGCCCCTAATTTGTTGACTGATCCATCAAACTCAAGGAACCATAGGATCTCTTGATTTAGGGGATTTTCCACATCTTGTTCATGACTTGGAATTATAAGTTGGAGTTCTTGTCTATTATCTGGTTTGTCCTTTGGAATTGCCTCATCAATTGGCTTCTCAATCTTGATTTCTTGGGAACTTGATTGCTCACTCATGTGTAGATCTTGTTCAAGCATGATAGATTTGTTATCACCCATTGGACTTACATCATTATTGAACAGAATAAAGGAGTCCATATCTGAATGGACTGCATAAATAGGGAAATTTTGAGGTTTTTCTTCACTACTCACCATGTATTTCATGAGTGACTCTCTGTATAGCCTCTTGGGTTGCCCAAAGACAGAAATGGTGGCATATGACATGTCTAATTGCAGGGAACCTTGGAGTTTAGCCCCCCATGATCTTGATAACAGCATTCCATACTTGGGTGGGATATCAGCAACTACAACATCCATCAAGATTGTCTTATTTGGGTATTGGACAAGTGACACACATAGATCCTTTATGAGGCCTAAACACTTAACTTGGCTGGAGTCAAATGAAAATAGGTCCTTATATGGTCTTGTAATATCCAGATTTAACCTTTCCATGACTGATTTGGGCATCAGGTTGTGAGAGGCGCCTGAGTCAAACATTGCATTGTGTAATATCTTATCATGAACATGCAAGCTGACATAAAAAGGTAAAATTCCAGCCACTGTTGTCTTCCCATCAACCTCTGGACCGAAAAGTAGTTCTGGGGTGTCATCCAATACATTGACATCATCTTTATTATGAGTAAGTTGAAGGGATTTCTTGATTTGTTGTTTATAGATGTTATGTTTGGCTAACTCTGAGAGAGGTATGGCTATCTTCAATTTTCCAATTTCAGCTTCTAAGTCAAAAGGTCTTTCAGATTGGGTCTTGGTGTTGTGGTTAACAATCTTTTCTTTCTCAATTGAATTCTTAGAGCTTTCTTCTTGATTCTCATTTTGATCTTGAGGCTTGTCCTTTTTACTCATCTTTTGAGAAGTATTGCTTGGATTAGGCTGCAAGGGTGATGTAGCCATTGGTTGTTGATTTGAGGGAGATGCTGCAGTTATTTCTTCAACTGTTACTTCATTTGTAATTGAATCAGTTTTGTCAATTGGCTCTGTGACAATGGTTTTCTTAGGCAGTGGAGTGTCCTTTGTTTTCTCAGGCTGTGTCACATTTATAGTTCTGCTCCTTAGCTTGTATTGCTTATGAACTTCATAAACAGCTGTGTCATAGCCTTGTTTAAAGTCAAATGACTCACCTGACTTGGTTTGGAACTGCTTAATGTCATCCTCCTTATGATCTTCTTGACTCAGAAAAACTTGTTGATCATCATTCAGGCCCATCAGGTTAATGTGGGTGTCATCTATCTGCTCATTTGAAGTGGATGCTTCTGTATAATTTTCTTGGAACGGAGGTCTAATCTCTGGTTCAGAACTGGCCTTGCCAGCGTTAGGGTTTTGATTCCTCCTAAAGTTGGGATTCCTGATAGGGTTATTTTGTGGTGCTTCCCATGATGACTTCCTCTCAACTGATTGTACTCTATCACCTAATCTCTGCATACCAGTGATTATTGCATCCAGTTTCTGATCCCAGCCTGAAGGCTCTTCTTTAAAGGTAGTCTTTCTCTCAGTTCTTGTCCTATTTCTCTTAGCTATCAGGTTGGCTTCTACACTGACTGCTATGTCCTGCATCTCAGCTAAAGTTCGGGGAGCCCTTTCTCTTAATTGGTATGCCATATCTGAGTCAAATCCATCAGGAAAGGTATATAGGGCCAGATCCGGTGGGGGTCTAAGATTTTGGGGAATAGCATTGTAGACATTGTTAAACCGAGCACAGTAGTCCAAGACAGTTTCTTGTGGACCTCTTTTGATTGTATTGTATTCAGATAAAATATGAAGTGGGTCCTTTTTCTTCTCCCATCTGTTGATAAATGTTTGATACAGGGCTTCAGGGTCAGCTATAGAGTTTACTGGAAGTGACCTAAACCACGTTCTTACATCTCCTGTTAGGCTTTGCACAAAAATTTTCATTCTAACCCCATCATCATCTATCTCGTAATTTTCAAAGTAGTCCTACATTTTCTTAGTATGTTGAAGGGCTGGATAAGAGCCAGTACCATCAAAATATGAAATCTTGCTTTGGTACTCTTGAGGCATAGGAGCTGGATTGGCTGGTAACTGTAGTGGAGCATATCTATTAGCCATGTTTGGAGGGACAACAGGGATAACAGGGATGAATGGGACAAGTGGGGGAAAGGGAATGACAGGGGTATGTGTAGTTGATGGAGGAGTTGGAAGAATGCCTTGTGAAGTGGGTGAAGAACTAGTGGATTGTGGACCAGTGGTATGAAGATGTAGAGAAGCCTTAGCAGGGGTTGGAATGTCAGTTGGGAGACCTGCTTCTGAACTAGAATCTAATAAAGTCCCTTCTGATTTGTGTCTCTTAAGGATTCTTGAAATCAAGTTTGGGTTCTGAAACTCAGGTGATGGGTCAGGATCTGGGTTAGATCTTGTATAGCGAGTTTTCTTCTTAGGAGCCAGCTTCTGTGATTTCTTTTAGGAGAATATTCAAGGAAGCTAATGATATTTGACAAGGACTGATCAGGTACAGCACAATTCTCTGGAACTTAAGACTGGACAGAGATTGAGTGAGGCAGCTTTCATATACTTCTGCAAATGCAAAGCAGAGGTTTTTCTAAGGTTGTGTAGCTGTCATTCAAGCTTTATGTACAGTATTAAGGATCAGGCAGAGGGTTATAAAGTTTATTCAGGTCCCCAGTGGAGTCACCATTTATGTTAACACCCAGGTTGTTCCCTTTGACTCCTGAGGGAATACGGCCGGGGTAACCACTAACCAAGCTTTGGATTACAGGTTCTAGCCAACCTGTAATCAGAGAGGGCTCTCTCTTTAAATTTTTTTAACTTTGTTCTTGAGGATCTTAGGCTAGTTATGTGGTGAGGGTTTGGGGTAAAATTTTGGTTGAGTGATGTCTTTCAATACCTGAGATGAGGTCTTTAGACAGTTTAGTCCATTGGGCAATGGAGTCTGTGGTTGTAGGTTGTTTGAAATGTTGAGTGGGATTGTTTAAACTGCAGGGCCATTTAGATATTCCATGAAACAAACTTGAAATTGTGATGATGAAATATGATTAGCCAGTGGAAGGCAATTAAGATTTTTCCACTAAACTGGTGGTGTGAGAATGAGATATATTGCCCAGGAGAAGGCTTGAATTCCTGAACAATAATCACTGTGAAAATCATAGTCTGAAGGTGCAGCAATTAAGAATTACACTATCATAACTATAACTGAGGAAAACATTCATAACAGCATAGATTGAGTTCAGGGTATTCAATGAATAAATCCTGAAGCTATTCTTTTTCCTTGCTATCAAACTGTGAAACATAGAACATGAATGGATTATGAAAGAATGAAATACATAACGAAGAGGTTAAAGAAACTTATTGTGTCATGAAATATACAGGAATCCTGTAGCATTCAGCAAACACACCACAACGCATCAAACAACACAGAACTTTCGAAATTCCATAATCTCTTTGTATTAAACTCTGAACATTTACAGCATAGGAGGTCTTGAAGAGAAAATCAACAACCCCTGCTAGCTTATGCGAGGGGGAATATATACAATCAGTTTTACAAAAATATCTGAACCGCTGAGTCATTTGATTAATAAATACGTTCACCAACTTTCAGGATAGCAGATAAAGAAGTTATTGCTGCTCTAAATACAAAATAAATACTCTTTAGTTCTGTCAGAAGTCTTTTTGACCTTTGGAGGCCACTGAGTCGGTTGAGCGTTTCTGCATTAATGCTGAATGATATGTCTTTATGGCTTTGTCGTGCTGTAGATTTCTTGGCCCTGTCATCTGTAGCTGTCAGTGTTGCTTTAGTGGCCGAATTGGTTTGCTGAGTTGGCTCAGTCCATTCTTCTCCAGTCATACTGAATGCATCAAATTTTCTGAACATGATGACTTATATTTTGATGAAAAAACTTGATGAAAGCCTCTTGTTTACAGTAATAACTGTATCATGCTGGTCCACCACTCCTGTGTAGGCAACTGATGCCTCAAAATTGTGCCTAATGTCTCATCTGCCTCAGTGTATTTGAAGTAAGTAGGAGGCACTTCAAACGGATGCCTGATTTCATTCATAATAAAGAACAAATTTTCTATTTTCTCATAGAGGCTCTGCCCAGATGCAGGCCCTGCTTCTTCTGGGGTGCTTGATCCTACAGTGATCTGATTAGTGGCATATGTGTTCACCCTTTTCGCATAGTTCTCATGTGATAGTAGCCTTCCTGCGCTGTTCAGTAAGCTGGGAAGGCCTCTGCTGTGTAATGCTGTGAATTTATCTGTGAACTTATTTACTTCTGTTTGCATCTCCTGGCACCTTCTATCCAAGGTCTGCACCAGATTTCTCAATGTGAGGACCCTCTTTATCATCAGGATGGTTTCAGTTCTATTGGGGATTCCTATTGCTGCTAGTTGAGGACATGTGCGGTTATTGAGAACATTGATCATTCTATTGGCTATCTCAGGCATAGTGCCTAGAGATGCCCTTGCTCTTTGGCTTTCTTTGTGTGCCTTGCCTATGAGCTCCATGTGCTCATGAATAGTCTCTATGTACTGCCATTGATCTGTTATTGATTGGCCAATATTGGCCCATAGAACTTTCTTGATCTCAGTCACCACTTTGTCAAGGGTGAGCTCTTTCTCCAGCTCCTTTATCTTCTCCTTGAGAGCCTTCACTTCTCTTCCTTTTTCAGCTACACTTTTCTTAGATTTGTCATATTTTTCATTAAGGGTAGCTAATTTCTCCTTGGCTTGATTCAGCTCTGCCATCTGGGCTTCTAGGACTTGAATCTCATTCATCAATTTCTGCATATCAAGGCTTGGAGCCTGCTCTGATGTTGGTGTTGGTGCTGATGTTGATGGAGCTGTCTCAACTGTCTGTACTGTGGGAGGAGTGACAATTTGAGGGGGTTCCTCAAGGTTGATCACTTGTTGAGGGGGCTGAGATGTTTGGCCTCCTTCTTTCTACTGTAGGGCTGCCTGTAATGCAGCCTCTGTCTCTACCAATTTTCCCTCTGTCTGTACCAGTTGCTTGTGCAGTGTTAGCAGCATGGCTGCTACATCCTGGTCCTTTCTTTGTTGGGAAACCTCTTCTGTTTGAGGGTGAAGGGTTGCTGGGAGCTTCACCATCTTTTTTAAAGCTGCAATATCTGCATCTCTTTCCTTTAGCAGCGCTTGTGTAGCTTTGGGATCCTTGGGGTCATGCCCAAGCTCTATGATAATATCCTCCAAAGACCTGATCCTGTTGTCTTTGGCCTGAGAGGATGCCTTCTCCAACTCAAGTTGAGCAGTTGTATTATGCAGACTGTTTTGCAATTTATGTGCCAGGAATGTTTTGTCTGCCAGCGTTGAATAGACCATCTCACCCGTTTGCTTGTGAATCTCTATCTGGTCCATAGGGTGGATGTCTTTTGCAAGGACCTCAAGGTTGGTCCTTATATAGTCTGCAACTGACTGTGGCTGCAGGATAGTGAGCATGAAATGACTCATTGTCATTTTCCCCTCAGTTATGTCATATGCTGACATAAACCTCTGCTGGTTTGTGGGGGCCATCTTAAGCAAGTGATTATAGAGCTGGAGCCTGACTGGCTCATTTCTCTTTTTGATGTCAATGAATTGTTGCTTAATGCCTGATTCAGCTCTCCTTTTCTGACTTGAGGAGCTGACCTCTCCTCCAAGGGTTCTTTCTTGTTCCTGCTGAAAGGAACTGGCAGATGCCTCCATGCTTGGTGGACCCATACCCAATGATTGCCCAATAGGCATTTCTTCTTTAGAGAGGGGATTTAATCTCTGCATTTTCTCCCCTTGGTTTGTGGATGCGGTGAGGGGAGTCTCTTGCTCTTTGTCCCTCTTCTTGCCTCTTTCTTCATTTACTGGTGTTTGGAGCACTGAGGTCTCCACTACTGTTTCCTGCCTTGGAGGCACACTTTGTTGAGCCTGCTGCTCAGTAGAAATGGGAGCTTCAACCACTTGTTCTTGCTGTTTTGGCTGCTCTTTTTGTTGTTCTGCTGTAGGGGGTGGCTGTTCCTGCTCCATCTCCTTTTCTTTACCCTTGCTTGATACCTGATGAACAATTTTAGCTGCTTGCTGGTGGGCTGTAGAGGATGAGGCAGCTGCTCCAAGTTGCCTTTGATACGAAGTGGAAACCTGCCCACAAGTTTCCAAGTCAGCTTCTTTCTCAAGTTTCTTTGCCTCTCTTTGTAGTATTTCCTCTCTAGTACTTGCCTCTTCTAGAGTGCCCTCTTTCCATCTTAACAGGTTTGCATATTTTTCAATATGAGGCAACCTGACATGATCATAACTAGCCATCTTATATTTGACCCTTCTAAGACTAATGAAGTGATTGGGGTCATAGGGTGACCAGAGGAAACTGGTTTGCAATTGGAGACCCTCTAGGATGCTATCTGCTTCTTTCCATCCTTCTTCCCTTTTGTTATACAGAAAAGGCCCTAGCTGGTTTCTGATTTTGAGCTGTACCTTCTTGTTTTTGCTGTGGAAATGGACCATGTCTGCATTTCCAAACTGCCTGAAGTATTCTAAGGCAAAGAGTCTCATAGGGACATATCTTGGCAGCCTATATGGGGCCAACTCACAGCCATATATTCTGATTACTGTATGGTTTTGGTAGAAGTACCAATCCCCAATGCTATAGGCCTTTGAGAGCTGGAGTATCCTTTGCATCTCATCTGTCAATCTTGGAGGGGGGGTGCCCAATAACAATGTCATAGCTGGATGGATGAAGAGGTCTATGAACTCACAGTAGCTGTATGGTGAGTAAGAGGTGTGGTGAAAGACTGAAGTCCAAAATACCACAGACCTTGGGTTTCCCTGAGCATCAAACTTCTTGAGAGGAATAGGGAAGCCATCAGGTTGATAAAATAGAAACAAATGATAGATGTATGAGGTGTATCTGAACACCTTTTCCCTCTCTAGATTCATCAATTTTTCATGAATCTTATTAGCAATGTATGCAGCATAATCATAGTGCACAACAGGAGGTATTCTAGGGGAGAAGATAGACATCATTGCCAGAATGGTTTCATCAGCATCCTCAACTGATCTGTAACCCAGGACATAACTGATCAAATCCACAAGCAACCTGCCCAACTCATTGAAATATACATCTCCTATAGGAGGGGTCCTCAGAGTTTCAGAGCCTGATTCAATGAATAGTTGATTTATCTTTAAGATTTGGGCACTAGACAGCTTGCCTCCTTTCTTTAGTAAGTCCATCATGGAGAGAGGAGTCAATGGCATTGTAGAGTGAAAGTTCAGCATCTGATTTATAGCCTCAGGGGTAATATGGAACAAAACTGCACCTGAGGTATTGAGGACAGCTCTTTGACATGGGTCATAGCTGTAACAACATCGATGGATCAAGTCTGGGAGGACATTGACTTGAGGGAGGTTATAAATGGGCAAATTGGAGTCCCAAATCCCTAGAATATCAGTTCCACTGAGGTGCTGGGCCTTCAGCTCATTGAGTACATGGATATTATATTTGGTGTTCATTGAGAGTGTCTCTGTCATCTGGTAACCCCTATCACCCAGGGCCTGCCATTCCAGCTCCCTGTGCGGGGTGTTTAAAGGGGAAACATTCAAAGCCACCGGTGTTTCCATGGTCAAAATGTGTTTTTAATACAATTTATGACCAACTTCGGGCAAATGCAGTTCTGCGCAACAGTTTTAGGTAAACTTGCAGGTTTACAGTCTTTTTAAGGATAATTGAAGTGAAATTGGACACAATTGGCCAGTGTAAGAGTAATTGACTTGTTTACAAGGCGCTGCAGGTTGAATTCTCCAGAGAAAATGGCAATTCGTAGGTTTCTAGCAAATGGGGGACGAAACAGAATCAGCAGCTAGAGAATATGGTAAGTACATGGTCGTGGAGCGACAGCAGCACTCGGTTGAAGTCAATTTGGAGGCGGCAGCAACTGTGGAGTGACTTTCAGTAGGTTGGCGGCAGCAATGGACATAAAATACATGCAGAAGGCAGAGTGTTGTTTTGTGAAAAAGTGCGAAAAAACGATGAATTTCGGCCAAATATGGGCAATTTTGGCTTTGGCGCTCTTTTTCCGGATGACGTCCGCATGATGTCATCGGGTGGGGTCAAGTACGGAAGGGTGATGTGGCAGTCTGTGAGTGGTCCACGGGGACTGCTGAGGTGACGGACAGCTCGGATCCATGGCGGGCGGGGCGACGATGCGATTTTGAGTTGGCATGACGTGGACGTGATGTGGAAGTGACGTTGGTAGGCGGTATACGGAGGGCGGTAAGCGGTTCCATCGAACCGCTTATGGTATGGTGGCGGTAATGGCAAGCGGCCTCCCGATACGATTTGGGAGCGACGCGTGGCACTGGCCTGACGTCACCCTCTGACACTTTTCGGGAGGTAACGTCCGGTCATCGGGGGCGGCCCGATATTGATATGGGCCGTCGGATGGGAAAGCCCAGATCCGACGGTCGACGGGTCGATAAAATGGAAGGACGATACGGCAGCGGGGCGGGGAATATTTTATTGTATTTTTTGAAATGCGCGCCCAGGCGGGACTTTGGAAACTTTGGCGGATTTGTGGGTTTTTTCAATGTTTTATGCAAAATGCGCTTTTTAACCTAAAACTTTGGATAGGCGGAAAAATGGGTTTTTAGTGTTTATTGCAAATAGCGCGGGTTAGGGGTAATAGTGGGTTTTTACAAGGCCTTTTTGTAAGTAAAGTGGGAAAATGATTTCAAAGGGTTGTAAAGGGAAAAAGGGGTAGGGCTTAGGTTATTAAACCAACGTGGGGTTAGTTTAATCCCTGATTTTGCACAAAGCATCTTGAACCAGACTTTGAATTTTGCATGATCTGTCCAATATTTGGACATATGGCTATAATGCCAAGGGGGAGGGAATATACATATTGTTGGGGTTTTATACACCATGGTGTTATAGTAATAGGGAAAGGGAAACATAGGGAATTAAGTGTAGATAGAGTTAGTAGTTAGTATTGGAGGGGAATAGGAATGGGAAGTGATAGATACTAAGTTTTAAGGAAACAAACTTAGTTAGGAAGTAGATCAAAATGAAAAGAATTTTTCACAAGAAATGTGGCTCTTAATGCAACAAGAATTAACAAAAGAGTTTGTCTTCTTTCATGAACATGGGTGGTCTTGGGATGTTAGCAAGGAGTGTGATGGGGGATGATTAGGAAGTTAGACATGCTTCATTGTATTGTTGCAAAACTGCTGACTAAGAGATCTACACTGGAACCATGTATTTCCTTTGCTTGGGCCAGTGATATGAAAGAAATCATGCTTCTGCAACCCCATCTACCTACCCACTCTATTGCCTAGCATTCTTTGTTACTTCAAAGAGGGTGCACTTAGACTTGCAAACCCTTATGTGCCTTTTCTTTTCCTTTGGCTTTTTCTTTTGATTTTCTATCTAAGGCTATCCTTATTGCTTCCAAGGCCCCAGATTAAACAGTTGGGAACCTTCTTTCTCTACCTAACTACTTTATCTGCCAAGATTGAACTATTTGGACAGATTTCTTTCTCTAATCTACAACAAAAAATTGAAACATGGCATGACCCAGCTTAGACTGTTGGATCACCCATTCAGAAGTAGGACAACATCAACCAACTGTAGATATGTGTCTTCCACAAGAATATGACATCTTTGCATCATCAAAGTAGATTCATATTGGCACTTCCCCTGCCAATCATGAAAAATGAAACCTATTGGTATAGGTAGCTAACAAATGGATTAGGGTTTATGGATGCTTCGGCATGTATATATATGCATTGTAACATTGAAAGGAATATAATGAAAAATCAATCTAGTAGTCCCAGTTTTGGGATCCATGGGAAAATCTTTGTGTATATATGTTTTATGTTTTATGCTCTCACCAGTGTTTATTTTATGTTTTTAGAATTCATATGCATGTAATTTCTATACGGGGTTAAAACCTACATGTCAAACGGAGATCGTATTCCAAAGTTACCCCTGAGAGTTGATGTAGAAATTTACCCCAACGAGGCCCATAGTTTTGGTGCTTCATCTCCTAAAGTTAGGTTTTTGGATGTTTAAGGTTTTCCATTGTTTCTCAACAATAAATAGGCCTTCGAGGCATGTAGTTGCCACATCTCTTCTCTGAGATAAGCTACTATTGCCCAAGCTAGGTTATTTTCATTATGTATGTAAGCATATTTCAATTCTTTGATATTTGTAGGTTTTAACCCCGTACAGAAATTACCTGCATACAAATTCCAAAACATAGAAAATAAATAATGCGAGAGCATAACACATAAAACACATATACATAGAGAATTTCCCCTGGATCCCAAAAACTGGGACTACCAGCTTGATTTTTCATTATGTTCCTTTCAATGTTACAATACATATTTATACATGGCGAAGCATCCAATACCATGGATCGAAAACCATCGCGTCCAAAACCGTGGACCAAAAACCATAGGTAGGTTTGCCCAACCTAATATAGAACACAACCCAACATTCTCCCACTTGTTGTTTTCTTTCCACAGGGGGGCACAAGAGAGATTAGTCATTTATCCAACCCTGCAATGCCCATTGTTTCTCTACACCAAGAGAACTTCTCAGAGCTACAGATTTTGTCAATGCATCTGCAGTATTCTTCAAAGTGTCCAAGTTTACCAGCAACACCTTTTTGTCTTCTATCATATCCCTCACAAAGTGATACTGAACATCAATGTGTTTTGTCTTTGAATGATATGCAGGTTTCTTTGCCAAGAAAATTGCACTTTTGTTGTCACAGTCTATCCTTATAGCTCCTTGTACTAACCCCATACTTGAACACAATCTCTGCAACCAAACTGCTTCCTTGCTTGCATGAGTGGCTGCCATGTGTTCTGCCTCTGTAGTTGATAGTGCCATTACAGATTGTTTCTTACTCATCCAACTGACTACACCTCCAAATAGGTTAAACACATACCCACTTGTAGATCTTCTCTATTCCAGATCTCCAGCCTAGTCTACATCAAAAAAACCATGAATATCCAACACTCTATCCAATTCTGGTCTTCCTTGGTAGCACAAACCATAATCACTAGTGCCACGCAAATACCTGAAAACCCGCTTCACTGTTGTCCAATGCTCCTTTCCTGGTTTCGACATAAACCTGCTCAATACTCCCATTACATGTGTAATGTCTGGTCTAGTACATACCATCACATACATCAGGCTACCGACTGCACTTGCATATGGAACACGGGACATATCCTCTTCCTCTTCTTGTGTCTTGGGACACTGTTCAGTAGATAACTTTACACCTTTCAGGAATAGGAACCTTCACCGGTTTACTATCCTGCATATTAAACCTCTGCAGTATTGTCTCGACATACTTCCTTTGGTTTAACCAGAGCTTCCTCTTTGCCCGATCTCTTTTAATTTCCATGCCCAAAATATAGTTTGCAGCAATAAGATCTTTCATGTCGAATTTTGAGGACAATTGGGTCTTCAAATCATGGATAATTTCTTTGTCATTTCCAACCAGCAACATATCATCCACATACAAGACCAGATAAATAACACGGTCACCAATTAATTTAAAATACACATAGTGATCTGCTTTGCTTCTAGTGAAGCCAAGTCCTCATATAAATGTATCAAATTTTTGATACCACATCCTTGGTGATTGTTTTAACCCATGCAGAGACTTCTTTAACTTGCATACCAGTTATTTCTTACCCTTCACCGCAAAACCTTCGTGTTGCTTCATGTAGATCCCCTCTTCCAGATCCCCGTGAAGAAATGTTGTCTTCACATCCATCTGTTCTACCTCAAAATCAAAAGCAACAACAACAGACAAAAGTAATCTAATAGAAGTTACCTTGGCAACAGGGGAAAATATATCACCAAAATCAATTCCCGGCACCTGGGAATAACCTTTTGCCAAACGAGCTTTGTATTTCTCCACCTTTCCTTTTGCATTTGTCTTCTTCTTGGACACCCATTTGCTGCCAATGGATTTCCTTCCAGCCGGCAACTCGGCCAGATCCCAAGCCTCATTTTTATGCAAAGATGCCATTTCATCAACCATGGCCTCTTTCCAGAGTTTTCCATCCTCTGAATCTACTGCATCCTTCAAAGTTTTGGGATCATCATCAGTAATAGATAAAGAAAAATTTGAACAGAAAGCAGATGGACTATACCTTTCTGGCTGCCTTATTTCTCGAACTGATCTTCTCACACCCGGATTTTGTGGCTCTTCATCTTCTGATTCCTCCTCTGCTGTAGAGTCTGATTCTTCCTCCTTTAGCTCAAACTCTATCTTCTCAAGTTCCTTTGGTTGGACTTCATGTTTAATAACATCTTTCACCTCTTTGAACACCACATCTCGGTTGTACACAACCTTCCTTGTTGCTGGGTTCCAAAGCTTATAACCCTTTAAACCATCCTTATACCCAATAAAGATGCACTTTTCATATTTACTATCCAATTTGGTTCATTTCTCATTTGGAACATGTACATATGCATCACATCCAAATACCCTCAGATGTGAAAGAGAGGGTTTCTTACCAGTCCATACCTCTTGTGGAGTCTTATCCTCCAACGCTGATGAAGGTGATCTGTTGACCAGCTAACATGTTGTCTCCACCACCTCTACCTAGAATTCTTGTCCTAACCCAGCACCATTGAGCATGCTTCTTGCCCTTTCCATCAATGTCTTGTTCATTCTTTCTACAACTCCATTTTGTTGAGGTGTATATGGAGTAGTCTTCTGTCGTGCTATACCACACTTCTTACAAAATTCTTCAAATTCCTTACTGCAAAACTCTCCACCGTTATTTGTCCTCAGCACCTTTATCTTCTTCTCTGTCTGGTTTTCCACGAGAGCCTTAAATTCTTTAAACCTATCAAAGACTTCAGATTTCTTCTTAAGGAAATATATCCATGTATTCCTTTAGAAGTCATCTATAAATGATACATAGTACACAGACTTATCCAATGATGGAACCTTCACAGGTCTAAATACATCACTGTGCACAAGTTGTAATATTTGTTTTGCCCTCTTACCACCAGAGGGGAAACTCACCCGATTTTGCTTCCCATATACACAATTTTCACAGAAATCAAAATCCAGAGAGATATTACTCATACCTTCTACCATACCTTTACCATGAAGTATTCAAAGTCCCTTCTCTCCAGTATGTCCAAGCCTTTGATGCCATAGCATGGTCTTCTCTCCAGAGACCACTAGATTTTCTGCTCCACTTTCAGGAACCACAGAACTGTTGCACCCATCAACAACAGTGCTACCTTGCAGCTTGTACAGAGTTCCAATCTGAACTCCCCGCATCAATACTAGTGCTCCCCAAACCATCTTGCAAGTATCCTTCTCGAACACTATTTTTACACCTACATCATCTAGCTTGCTTACAGAAATCAGATTTCTGGCTAATGCAGGAATATGCAGAACACCCAAAAGTGTTCTAACCCTTCCACCTTGCAACTTCAACTTTACTTTTCCACGACCAATGATTCTAGCCTTCCTATCTGTTATCGAGAAAACTTGTGTCCATTCAGAGCTGCTAGTCCCACTAAGACGGGTAGCTATCTTAGAAACAAACAAACTAAAGTTACTTGTGTTTTCCTTTATGAGAGATAGATGAGAGAGAAGCAGAGAGTACCAACCTCAGTCTTTCGCTAGTCTCCTTGCTTGTTTCCTCTCTCCCTTGATAGATTTTTCGCCACTCCTTTTTCACTTTTCCCGCTTCAAAGAATACCTGTAGAGTCAAGGCAGCATAATAGCATCAAATCATAGAGATCTATAACCATAAACAATGTAGGATCAGATGTACATTAACCATATAAATGCATATACAAATACAAGATTCAGAGATATACAAGCATATGGAGGAAAACTCAAATAGCTTTATTGCTAGAAGTAGTAGAAGAGAGGATTACAACCAAGCTATCTAATCCAGCATCATCCTCCCAGCATGAAAGCCCTCTTCACCTCATACAAAGCAAGATCACCCATCAATACAATGTCTTCAAAGAGAAACCAACAGCACTTCCTTGCAAATTACAAAATTCCAGCCCCTGGATCTCTAGGATGAGATAGATGTTTGCAGGAGAGTGAGTCGGCTTCTGGGATTTTGATTAGTGTCATTTCACTGATAGTTCTTGGTTCCACTTGGAGATTTCATGATCTCTTACTCATCCTGGGCGAATTCAAAGTGGCAAGTGTCATATAGGCAGTTTCTAGAAGATCCTTAGAGTTTCCACCTAGAAAACTGCTTTTGCCATTTGTCTGCTCTTGCTCTTTGCACCCTACAGAAGGGATTTTTGGTATGCATCGCACCCCCCATGTGTAACAGGTGAGATGCATCGCACCCTCAGCATGGAGCAGTTTGTATGGTCCAGTTTTGACCGGTTCTGAGCAGTTTTTCAGGGAGAACTTCTAGGAAATGATGTAATCAGCTGACCTTGTTCCTTTAAGGTATGAAACAACACTTTCAGGGTTTTAGAAGCCCTTAGTTTATGGACATATGTGATTGGGGTTGCAGTGCCCAAATATGTCTATAACACTATCATCCCCTAAGAAGACATCACCACCATCGTATTTCTCATACTCACAGAACCACTCTCTATGGGGAGTGAAGTGAAAGGATGCACCTGAATCAATCAACCATGCCTCATGATCTACATGTGTACTTGCAGAAGCCAAGTACACATCCCCACCTTCATCTGAGGTGGTTTTCGCCTCTACAAAAGGAGCATCATCAGATCCCTTTCCTTTATGAGGAGCTTTAGATTTACAGTCCCTTTTGTAGTGCCCTTCCTTTCCACATTTCCAACACACCACCTTTATAGGTTTTCTCGAAGATTTAGATCTCCCTCTAGATTTAAATCTCCCACTCGATGACTTATTTTTGTTTCTGTTCTGGGATTGTCCTCATACAGAGAAGGCATCACCATTCTGGCTCTCCATATTTTTCCACCTCATCTCCTCCGTCAGCAAGGATGAGACTATTTCATCAAACTGCAAGGCAGTTTCATTGCTACCTATTGCAATAACCAGACTATCCCCTGAATCTGGTAGAGAACACAACAAACTGATGCACTTATCTTCATCTGAAATTTTAATATCAATAGATGCTAACTGACTTACCACAGTATTAAATGCATTCAGATGCTTTGTCACTAAGTCTCCATCTTTCATCCTTAGGTTATACAGCTTTTTCCGTAGGAACATTTTATTCACCAATGACTTAGATTGGTACAAAGTCCCTAACTTGTCCCACAAAGCCTTCACCGTAGCTTCCCCTGATATATTTAGCAATACTGAATCTGATACACACAATCGTATTGTGATCTTTGCCTTCCTATCCAACTTCTTCCATTCTTCATCGGACACTCTCGTTGGTTTAGTACCTGGATCTACCGTGATCCACTTATCTTTATCCACCAACAGATCCTCCATCTTGAGTTTCCACAACTCAAAACTCTGACCATTAAATTTCTCGGTCTCTATCTTTCCACTGCTCACCATCTTCTTTCACCACCAGAATCGATCTCGCAGATCTCCCACTAAACAGGGTCTACCACAGGCCCGAGCGAACCCCTCAGCAACAAAGGCGTCCCCTTGAAGCCAAAAACAGCTCTGATACCAAATGTCGGTTTTAACCCCGTACAGAAATTACCTTCATACAAATTCTAAAACACATAAAATAAATAATACGAGAGCATAACACATAAAACACATATACACAGAGATTTTCCTCTGGATCCCAAAAACCGGGACTACCAGCTTGATTTTTCATTATGTTCCTTTCAATGTTACAATACATATTTATACATGTCGAAGCATCCAATACCATGGACCAAAAACCATCGCGTCCAAAACCATGGACCGAAAACCATAGGTAGGTTCGCCCAACCTAATATAGGGTCCAAAAAAAAAAATTCCCGGGGCGCTGCCCTGGACCCCGTAGACAGGGGCTACCCACCCCCCAGTTCACTATGTAGGTTAGTCGTGGAATGAATATAACACAACCCAACAATATTAATGAAATGAACTTTTATTCCTGCTGCATCTTTTTGTTTATGTTTATATTTCTATTTTGTTGCATTCCTGTATAAGTTTGGGTCACTACCTCATTGGTTGAATTTGTAGACTTAACTGTAATGAATTGAATTACCTTACTTAATTTTTCAACCACAACCATGATGGAATCATGTTGTCTCGATGTCTTCAGAAAACCTGTAATGAAGTCCATGGAAATGACCTCCTATTTCCACTTTGGAATCAGAATCAGCTGTAATAAACCACCTGGATGCTTACACTTTCCTTTTACCTATTGACAATCCAAACATCTTGCAACAAACTCAACCAAATCTTTCTTCAAGTTTGGCAAATAATATAATTTCTTAACTATTGTCAATGTCTTCTGATATCTAGGTGACCTAAATATGGCTTAACGTGAAACTCCCTCAAGATAACCTTCTTGAGCTAACTATCATCTGGCACATAAATATTGTTCTTGAATCTAACCAAGATATCTGCTAAGATATGATATTCCTCATCCCTATTACCTTCACCCTGCTATTGTAACCTATGTCTCAAATGTTGGTACCTGTAATCATGTTGTCATGCCTGTAAGATCTGCTCATGTAAATTTGTCCCATAAGAACTCACTACTACAATGTGATTCATCTTCACTCTTCTACTAAGAGCATCTACAACCATGTTCTCCTTTCCCTTAATGTACTTGATCTCGGAATCAAACTCACTAAGATAAGATAACCATCTAGCTTGCCCGGCATTCAAATTAGGTTTTTCAAACAACTACCTCAACCCATTGCAATCACTCATCAGAATAAATCTTCTACCAAGAAGATAGTGTTTCCACATATTCAACGCATGAATGATAGATACCAAGTCAAGATCATGAGTCACATAGTTCTTCTTGTGCTTTTTCAACTTCCTTGACTCATAGCATACCACATATCCTTCCCACATCAAGACTCCACCAAGTCCTATCTTACAAGAATTTACATACCACAAACTCTTTATCAAGATCTGCGATCTTCAAGGCCGAGCATTTGTAAGTAAATGCTTTAACTGCTCAAAATTAGTTGCACACTCCTCATTCCATTCAAACTTCTTCCCTTTTCGCTGCAAATATCTAATTAGATAGGCAATCCATGAGAAGTTCTTGATGAAATTCTTGTAATAACCTACTAATCCCATGAATGATCTGATCTCATCCACATTCCTACGAGTAATTCACTCCATGATAGCTCTGATCTTTTCTACGTCCACTGCTATAGCTTCCTTGGAAACAACATGCCCCAAGTAATGAACTTATCTCTAAAAGAAACTACACTTACTAAGCTTGGAATACAACTTATGCTCTCTCAACAATCTTAAAACTGCTACTCGATTCTCTGCATGCTCTTCCTCATTCTTAGAATATATCAAACACTTGAAAGTAGTTGGAGCATTAGTAAGACCAAAAGAAACTACTACAAATTCATAATTCCCATACCTAGTACGAAACGTGGTTTTGTAGATGTCCTCTTCTTTGATGTGTACCTAATGATATCCTGATCTCAATTCAACCTTCGAGAACATTGTTTCTCCCTTCAACTGATCAACCAAGTCATAGATTCGCGACACCCTTTCCTGCGAATGCACTTTTCCTGCATAGTTGTAAGCATTCTCACTTATGTAAGCTTCTTCTTACCCTACAATATTCTTCTCTTTCCAACATCATCGAGACACTCAATAGCCTTGTCGTATCAATCTACTTTAGCCCTGTGAATATACAACCAATCCATACCCAACAACATCAACCAAGTCATAGATTCGTGACACCCTTTCCTACGAATGCACTTTTCCTGCATAGTTGTAACCATTCTCACTTATGTAAGCTTCTTCTTAGCCTACAAGATTCTTCTCTTTCCATCATCATCGAGACACTCAATAGCCTTGCCGTATCAATCTACCTTAGCCCTGTGAATGTACAACCAATCCATACCCAACAACATATTGTATGATCCCAACGAAAACACATTTAGATGTGTTGATGTAGACATATCATTCAGCACAAATAAAAAAGATCTCACCCAATGATGAACTCTTTTCTTTGTACCTGTATCCAACTGCACCAACCAAGACTTTGCATGCACTTCTTTATTCAAGGAACACTTAACAACCAGGTTAACACCGATACAACTATTTTTATATCCAGGGTCAATCAAAATAGAAACAACTTGATCACAAACCTTACCTTCCATCTCGATAATAGATGTTTAATGATCAACCTACCCATTATCCAATGTTGCATAAATCTAAGGAATACTCTATCCAACATCCTTGATTGTATGTGCATCCTGAGAACTGTAAATTTGAGTCCTTCCACCCTAATTTTGTGGACAATATCTCCTACGATAATGATTGCCATAATTCCTACACCACAAAGGATCTTTGTTGTCGCCCGTCACCCTTGTTCTGCTTAGATTAAAATCCTTGTTCTTTGTCAACTACATTAAATTTCTTGTACAGTGTTTCATTCTCCTTGTTATCTGCATCATGAGGTCTTCCTCTCTTCTTATCCCATTTTCCTTTAGTCTTGTCATCACCTTTCCAACCCTTATTATTCTCCAAATTATGCTTATACTTCTCATAACAATGTTTCAACTTTCCAATTACTTCCTCCAATATTTGAGGCTCATCATACTCAATACAATCTTAAATGCTAATGGAAATCTTCTAACAAATATTTGAACCTTTGTTTTGTCATCCTTAAAATATGGTACATACCTCATGTGTGGTCTAAAATGCGGATGCAAATTAGAGTTTAATTTAATGTCAACCCGGGAAGGTAAACTTAGAAGTGCTTATCTAAAATATATAGATCTAGAAAGATTCCTAATTTGTCCAAGATCTTAAAGTCCCCTTACAGGAACATATTCATTAAGATCTCTTTCAATAACTAATCAAGCCTAGATCTAACAATTGTTTGAGATCTATGATTCTCTTACAAGAACATATTCTACAATATCTCTTCCAAAATTAGATCATCTAATTAAAACTTAAAAGCGGAAATGAAGTAAACCTAGATCTAATCATTGTATGAGATCTTATGGTTCTTTTACAAAAACACTTTCAAATAAGATCCTTCCAATATTAGAACATTTAATAAAACTTGAAAGCTGAAATCAAACAAAAACATAAAGTAAATTATAAACAAATAAGCATGCAAGTGAGGCCATGGGGGGCCTCCATAACTCCACATGCACACCACTTCAATGGAGACTCAAATGTAGAAGCAAAATTGAAGTATGATCCTTTATTTCAAAATCTCCATTACAAACCAACTCTAAGATTACAACTCTAAGCTTCTAAGATTACATACTCCAAAATTCTAAGATTACAAAAACTTCCAGATTACAAATGGAGGAGATTGTACTCCTATTTATACAATGGGATGAGTAACAAACTCACAATGATCATCCACTAATCTCTCTTTAGTCCCATAAATCTCGCAACCATTTTTAACTATTTTCCCATTATTACAAAATATGATCCCACAAATCTCTCAAGCATTTTTAACTACTTTCCCATTATTACAAAATTTGATACCTTTGAATCCTTCATAAATCTCTCACATATCTTGGATAAGATATGCCAACCAAATCCTCCATGATCTTCTCCTTAGGAATTGGATAAGATATTCCAACCAAATCCTCCATGATTTTCTCCTTAGGAATAGGATAAGATATGCCAACCAAATCCTCCATGATTTTCTCCTTAGGAATAGGATTGCATAATTATCTCCTTAATATGGTGGAGGAGATATTAATTCTTCACATATTTCCTACACATCACAAAACTCACATATTCTTGAGATATATATAAAAATATGTATATTTTCTAATATTTAATCATAAATTCACTTGTAATACAAAAATGAATAAAATGGAAAATAAGAAGGTGAAACCCAAATGTATTTATGAAAATGATATGATAAAAGGTTAGTGGGATGATGAAATGTAAGGAATAGTGAAGAAAAAGGTGGATGAAAAATATGACATTTCTGAGTCCCAACACCTCAACAACTCCAAAAACTTAGTCGTGTACTCTTCATTTGTCATATATCCCATCTTCAACTCGTAGAAATCCTTAGCCTTACCATCATAGTATCTCTCTGACAAGTACTTTTTTATGAAAAGTTTCTTAAACTCATGCCAACTCAACTATTTTATCTTAATACCTCTAACATGCTTCACATCTTCCCACCAGATGTTTTATTCCCTTTGAGATTGAAAAGTTTTATCCTAGCTTTCATATTCTCTGTATAGTTATGCAACTCAAAGAACCTCTTCATCCCATGCAGCCATGCTTTTGCATCTTTCGGTTTCTTCAGCTCTCCATCAAAGGTAGGAGGTTTTGCTTGCTTGAACTCATCTGATAATTACTACTTCTCACTCTTCCTATAAGGATTAGAATGATGATGACCATGTTTTCTCTCTAATCCATAACTAGAATAGAACCCATAACCACTACCTCTCTAATCAGGTGTATCCATCCATCTGCCACCTCTGACTGTGTCATCCTTACCTGACCGACGTCCTCCATGAGACTTTCCACCATATGACCCATTTTTCCTTTCCTCCTGTCAATAACTAATTTGTGGTTGTCCTCTGCGAATATGATAATCTTTGAAGAATCATTGCATTAACCTCTGCTTGTTTTTCCTGTGATTTGGTAAGTCTTTCATGTGACTAAATGATATTGTCATTATCTTCTTTGCAACTTTAGATTTCTTCCTTTAAACTTCTCAATGTATTTTCTATGTCAGGAGAGTACTCATCTCTTTGCTTCTCATCTTATCTATAAGGAGAGTCACATGAACTGTAGTCCACCATTCTTCTTGTCATCTCTAATCTTCTTCCTGTAAACATACCATGTCAGATAAATCGAATATAAACATGATCAAAGATACCCTAGAGAAGTCCAATGGAGGTTATCTTGTCTGCACAATCAATCCAGATTAGCACAACATATGTATATATAATGAAGTCAACATATCAATCGTCTCAACATCAACATCATGATGACACAAGACCACAACAGTGACCATCACAATGCATACATAGTCAACACATCAACAAATAACATGCATGCATAACAATCACATCTAGCCCATATAGTACAAGTGTTTGAACCTGGAATCTCTGATACCACCCCTCCCACATTTATCCAATTTCACTGGCCTACTAGGTTAACATGAGACGAAGAGTTACTATGACATGACCCGACCTCCAAGCTCCATTTATGGAAGTGGGGCTGACAAAATGATAACTCACAACATTCCTTACGACTACAGGACACTCAGCGGCCAAAGGACCACCATAGGTGACCAAACCCTAAGTTGGGGCTCTTTTTCACTACCCTAAGCCCACAAAAACATGCATGACAAGGCCAAGGTGCAATTATAAGCCTCCAATCACATGCACAACATTGCCTCCATGTGATTATAGCCCAAAATCTCCAATTCAGAGGGTGTGGTCCCGAGACACCTTTCTAGGAAAACCTCCAAACCACTGCCCATAACTTCCTTTAACTTGTCAAAATGACAAATGACATAATGAAAAATATTTCCATTCAAAACTTGAACAAGAACTGACGTAGGACATGCCTAGTCCATAACAGATATTTTGTCAAACACATGGAAAACATGTAAGATATAGGTCATGAATGCATATATGATCATATTAGTCTAGGATCCCTTTGAGAATCACCAATAAGGCTTTATTCCCTCTCCAAATAATTGCGACAATAGTTATTAGTCCATATATTCATCAATCGATCAATAAATAAACAATTCATGACAAGAGCCATAAATAATACACGTCATATAACTTGCATATAACCAGAAAATAACCAAAATATGAACCATGGAAACTTATCCATAATATCACCAACATAATCACTACAAATTCTCATAGGCCACAATAGGAAAATATCTCATATTAACATATGTAAATTCCAACCAAGTCAATAACTTCCATGTACCACCCAACCATAGATTGGGTTGAACCAAATCTCTCTTTCATCCAATCACCCCCACACCATATTCCAAGCATGAATGTGGGATCTCATGGAATAAACCAAAACAAAACCATCCAGGGCTTCCAGAGGCCAAACTACCTTAACCCTCAACCACAGTGATTCCACTGAGTCTATGATTGGACATCACTAACATCAACCAGATTGATATCTACCCAAGTTGTTTAGGGCTCCAGGAACTAGTAACTCAACCCACATCCTTCTAGGGCTCCAGAGTGTTTTTCCAACATGGCTTCAGGGACTAGTAACTAAGCCAACCAAGGGATACAAAGCATTTGTTCCAACCTAGGCTCTAGGACTAGTAACTCAACCCAAGTTATTTTAGGGCTTCCAGAGCGTTTGTTCCAACCCACAACCATAAGGAACATGAGCACCAATCATAAAACAATCAAGTGGAAAAACCCACAACAGCATGGCTATCTATGAAATGGAAAGGCAAGGCTAAAACCATTGTCAATCTAGGCAGATCTCCATGCCAATGACAACACATAACCATCAAATCACATGCATATACCATGCATCCAAAAATCAACAAGGAAATCACAGATGCAACCTCTTACCTACAAAATAATTGAGTTGTATTTGTTGTTCCAACTATTCCCTTCTACTTTCCTGCTTTACTTTGTCTTCTTTCTCCAAATCCAATGTATAGAAAATTGCTCCAATAATTCTCCAAGAATACTCTAAGTGTACAAGAGTATGAGAGAATGAAATGAGAGCTCCAAAATTGTATTGACAAAAGGTTAGCCACTGATCCTTAGAAGCTTTTTTATCATAGAGGCCTCTATTTTCTTCATTTTCCTTCAATTTCCCTCTTATGAAAATATGTGTCTCTTCACCTTCCTTTTCTCCTATTTTCCTTTATTTCATAAATAAGATGCCAAATAATGCCTCTTTGCCTTTGCCAATTTCCATTGCCATTAATTAATCACCAGTGATACCCATCATTATATTTTTCCCAACATTCATCTTGGAATATGTGTCCCACGACCTTCGTCTTATTTTATTTACATGGAAAATCAACCAGGGGTTGTTACACTAGAGGAGCCTACAGGAAATATTATAGTTGCTCAGGCTTGTTTTATGAGCCTCCTGAAGTGTTGTGGTCTTCAAAGTTCTCAGACTGGTACTACAAATTTGATCTTGTAGGGCTTATGCGGGCTGCTACATGACTATCTGTCTTCCCGTAGTAGCCATATAAGCTCCTCAAGTTCATAATTGTCTTTGAGTGTGGCCTTCAAAAATTTTGATAATTCATGGTGAAATTGCTAGTGGTGATTGGAGAGTCTTTCTTTGATGGTGATGGGTGAAAAAGAGGTGGAGGATTGAGTTTTTGGTGGATGGTTAGTGGGACAGTGGTGAGAAATTAAAGGTTAATAGATTGGATAGGTTTTAGGGGCTTCCATAGGGGTCCTCTTTTGCCCACAGGTGAAAAAATTCAAGTCTAGCCCTCTTTTCTATGCTTGAAAGCTTCCTGTAGCAATACAAGGACTTTCCTGTAGCATTTTAGGACATCAGTAAACAAGAATGAGAGGGACTTGGAAATGATATAAGAAGCTTGGAAAAGGTGAGGAAATGAGTAGAATGGATGCAGCAATGATGGTTGAAGGCCTTGAAGGTGAATTCTTAGGCCTTGATGTTGACATTCTTTAACTATTGTTGGAATCCTATTGCACCTATAACACTGTTAGAATAAATGAAATAGAGGTGCCTTTCATTTTTCTCTCTCTTCTTGACCTTTCTTCTTTTAATTATGATACCTACATACTGCCTCATTGAGGTTTTCAGCCTAACTAGGTCTACCCCTGGTGCCTCAAGGGAGTTTTTCACCTATAAATCTTTTTATTTTCTTTTTTTTTTTCTTTTCCATGATCATTGGCTGCCTCAAGAAGGTTTTCAACCTAAGAGCTAACCTTAGGTGCCTCATAGAGGCTTTCACCTGGGGTTTTTTATTTTTTATTTTTCTTCTTTCTTCATCGTGGGATGAATGAATTAGGATCCTTGAGGCTCTCAATCACATTCAACTCTCTACATAATGAACTAGTAAACTCAACCTTTGAAAGGGGCTTCGTATAAAACTTCAATTTCTAGGCATTGACTAGAAGTGGTATTTTCTCTTCATCAATTTTCCAAATCTGAACTGAGCCATTATCATGGACCCAACCATTTGTTAATGACTTTGTTTTTGAAGTCCTTGAACCTGGAATCATATAAGAGGGCCCAATCACCCTCCTAGAAGCTTCTAGCCCTAATGTACTTGTCATGCAAAACTTTCTATGTAATTGAACCAGTTCAGTATGCATAAGAGCCTGCAACATGATTTCATCAAGTGAATTTAGCTATTGTAATATCTCTTCTTGAGATTTTGTGATGTCTAAATCAAGTTGTGTTTCCATTCTCAATCTGTAATATTCAAATTCAATGGACATCAGGGCTTTATTACCATAGTCCAACTCAAAATGGGTGAATCCAATGGTGTTCTTTCATGTGTTAGTATAGGCCCAAGTGGCCTCAACAAGCATGTTTTTCCAATCCTTCTTGTTGTTTCTAACAACCTTAGACAGCATGCCTTCTAGTGCTTTATTAGTCACTTCCACTTTATCATTTTCTTGAGGGTGATATGGGGTGGACTTATTATGTATGATGTGATGTTATCTCATTATCTCCTCTATCAAGTTGGAGGTGAATTGAGTTCCCAGGTCGGTGACTAGTTTCCTTGGGATACCAAATTTGTAAAAAATGTTCTCCCTTAAGAATTCAACCACTTTTTGCTTTGTTTATTCCTTGAATGCCTTCACTTCAACCCACTCTATTAGATAATTTGTGCATACAATGATATACTTCTTTTGTCTAGATGGGGGGTCAATAGGTCCAATGAAATATATGCCCCATTTCTCAAATGGATCGAAATTCACTTTAGGTTGTAGGGGCATCCCATCCCTTTGTGTAGTCTTCCCCATCCTCTCGCACTCATAAGACCAAGTAGTGTAACTTTTGGCATCTTGGTGCAAGGCGGACCAATAATAACTTGCCTAAAGAATCTTGAAGGTTGTCCTCTTAGTAGAAAAATGGCCCCACAGCGTCCCTCGTGATATGCTGAGATGATATCAAAGACTTCACATTCTTGATCAGGTCCCAATCTGAAGAGGTTTCCCCTATCCAAGTGTAAGGGGCACTTTTTCTAACATTTTTTCTCTTTTCTTTGGAAGACAGATTAGGAGGAAATTGACCAGAAATTATATTATCAAATAAAGGTGACAACAGTGATGTGGTGGAGGGGTTCTCATATCAAAGTTAATCATCTACCATTTATTCATTCTTTATAGACATGGTTAGTTTAGACAAGAAATATGCAACAACATTTTCTTTCCTTGGCTTGTCAACAAAGGTGAGATCAAACTGTTGTAATAACAATAACCATCTAATAATTTGAGCATTGGCATCAAGTTTATTCATTAAATATTTAATGGGTGCATGATCAGTGTGCACAAAAACTAGATACGTTGTAATGTAATGTCTAAATTTATTCAGGGACACAAATAATATCTCTTTTTCAGTGACTGTATAATTGAGTTCAAGCTTGGAAAATTTTTTACTAATGAAATAGATAACATATGGAAATTTACCTTCCAATTGCCCCAAAGTTTCCCCCACTACTTTGTTTGATGCATCTGTGTGAATGTGGAAGGGCAAGGCCCAATTTGGGCCCCTGAGAACTGGTGCAGTTGTTAATGTTTCCTTAAGCTCTTCAAATTCCTTTTGACAATGATATGTCCAACAAAAATCTGAGTCTCTTGTTAGTAAACCAAACAAAGGTTAAGCAATTTACTGAAACCTTTGGTAAATCTCCTATAGTATCCACCTAGTCCTAATAAAATACTAACATCCTTTTGTTTTTTCAGAACAATAATACTTCTAATAATTGCAATCTTATTGGGGTCAACTTGAATCCCTTCCTTCTAGAGAAAGTGGCCTAGAACAATTCTTGCTTTCATAAAAAAATGGCACTTTTTTGGACTAAAAGAGAGTTCATTTCAATGCATCTTTTCAAAACTTTTCATAAGCTAGAGAGGGCTTCCTAAAAGGCATATCCATAAGTTGTGAATTCATCCACATAAATCTCAACCGATTCATGTACAAGATCAACAAAAATACTCAATTCCACCTTTTCGAAGGTGGCAGGGGCATTACACAAGTTGAATGGAAGGACCCTATGGGAAAATGTCCCTTATGGGTAGGTGAAAGTAATCTTATCCTGGTCTTCATGACTGATTTGGATCTAATTTTACCCGCTGCAACCATCCAGAAATGAAACGAACTTCTTTCATGCAAGAGCATCCAAAACTTGGTCAATAAAAGGAAAATGAAAGCGATATTTCTTGTTAGCCTTATTAAGTTGTCTGTAATCAATGAAAAGTATCCATTTCCCTTTCTTTTTGGATACAATTACTAAAGGTGACACCCACTCACTATCCAAAATAGGATAAATAAAGCCTACATCTAACAATTTCTGCAATTCCTCTCTATGATATCCTTGAGTGCAGGGTTCATTCCTCTAAGGTTGCGAAAAAATTTATGGTCTTCTTTTATGTATATATCATGTGCACAGACTGAGGGATGGACTCCTATTATTTCTTTGTAATCCAAAGAAAAATCATCAAGGTTCTGCCTTAAAATAGTGAGTAATTGTTCCTCTTGATCAGTTGAAAGGAAAGTTGATGCAAGAGCATTAGAGCTTCACAGTCATTAAGTCATCGATCAAAAAAAAAAATCAGAAAGGGGTCTTGATTTTTTAGAAGAATTTATATTATTCTATGTAAATAAATTCTATTTTACAATTTTGGTATATTTATGAGTTTTAGAACTAGATGATTCATAGTTTAATAAAAATTATGGAGAGGTGGGATTTTTCCATAAGGCAAAAGAAAATATACTTTAAAAAGCATGAGAGATTCGAGGGATAGATTGAGTGATTTTAGAATTTAGGAAAATCTTATTTATGGGTTGATTTATGGATCTAGAAAAATATGTAATGTTTTCTAAATTCTATATATCGTAATCCTATGGCAAAACAAAGAGAGTAAGTGTGAGGGAATGAGAGAATGGCCAAATGAATGAGAAATCAAGCCATAGAGAGAATGAATGCCTCCAAGCATATGTATGCACAAAGCTATTTTAATGAAAGAGAATTTTATTGTAATGGACTATGATCTTGTTACTATGAATTAATGTATGAAGACCATGCATGTATTCTGCATTTGATTTGTTTTTTGTGCACACAAGAAGGCCTCAGGAAAATGAAGCTAATGTCGATGTTTCAGTAGAAGTACAATTGAATAAGAGAAGGCACCCAAATACTAGCAAATCGTTGGAGGCGTGAGGTCAATAGGAAATTGTGGAAAGGGTTATTTTGATCTAACTCATCAATTCATGCATCTATTTATTTGTACTGTGAATATTAGTTTGTGAGTGCATTAGAAAAGGAAAATGTGTTGGCAATTTCAATTGAATTATGGATGCATGGTGTTTTGGGTTTTGTTGTACATTTCAATTAATGAATTGGAAACCTTTCGGTGTGGCCTGATGAGAACCTTGCATGGACATGGAGTTGTGTGGACATGATCATGCCTAGCATATGGTAAGTTTTGATATTATATCATAAAGATTCGATTATTGCAGATAGCATCATTAAAGTCTTTCCTAGGATTAATCGTCGGTCAATTAATATTACATTGAGGTATTATGGTGCATGTGCCTTATGAATTTTTGATGGTGTGTGGTAGTATTTTCTCTCTTAAACAAATCAATGAGAGTTTTTACTTAGGGTGTTAAGCCAGAGTAGTTGAACATGTGGGAAAACTAAAATTTCCTTGTGTCAAAAGGGTTTATTTTCAGAGTTCTAGAGGGGTTGATTTCTACAATTTTGACATTATTTTGTTTAGAACTATTAGTGATTAATTTTTCCCATGTAATTTTTTCAGGTTCTTCTAAAGGTTCCTCTTTTAGTCCATCAATTTACATGGCAGTAGGAAACTTGTTTGGCATAAAACTGTCAATTAGATTATCCTCATCCAATTTCCTACTACCAATGGTGGCTTCTAATGTACAAACAAGGTAGGGTGATGATTGATAAAGTTCTTCCTATTATACCCACATAGGAAAATCATGCTCAACAAGAGGTTGAGCAAGGGGATATAGTACAAGTTGTTATCAAAGCTGGCCATTTTTAATTTTCATGTTTCCATCTCTACATTTGATATAGGCATCAACAGTATCTAACCAAGGTCTTCCTAGGATAAGAGTGTATCCATTGAACTTGGTATTAGGATGGAGTATAAGGAAATCAATGGGGTACTCCCAAGTATTAGTGGAAACCATGACATCCTCAATGACACCCTTAGGTGCTACTGTGGATCTATCTGCAATTTGTAGCACTATGGTGGTTTTCCTTAACGCTCCTTAGAGGTTGAGCTTGAGCATGGCCTCTCTGGTCATGACATTAATTGCAGCCCCTAAATTGATGAGGATGTTGGGGAATACAATATTGTTGATGTGTACATCCACTATCGGCCTATCAGGATCCAAATACTTCGGGATGATGACTTCCCCAAAAATTATATTAGTCAATTGCCTAATGATATTGATAGTGGGGGCATACTTCCTCTTCCTTCCTAGCCTCCAGAGACATTATTATCTGATGAATTCATTATATATGGGAACATATTTTATGGCCTATAAGAGAGGAATTTTAATACACATATTTTTCAATTATCCCAAAAGTTCAGCTTCTTTTAGGGTGTGTGGTTTAGGATGGATCAACCTTTCAGGATAGGGAGGTTTGATGGCTTGATGAGTGATTTCATCCTTCTATTCTTCAATATCTTCTATTGGAGAAGGTGGGTGAGCATTAGGAAGTACCTTCTACGATATGAGGTTAATTTCTTGGATTTCTACAACATATGTAGGATAACAAGTCTCTCCATTATAGACTTGTTGGGCCTACATATTGTTCATATTCATACTGGGTTGACAAGGAATTTGGGGTTTCTTAGGTGGATTATTTTGGGGTAGTTGAGGTTAAGGAGGAGGGAGCATTAATACAGATTTTGGGTTGCTTGAGGCCTCCATAATTGTGATGGATTACCCCATTGAGAAGGTTGGTGTCAGTGTGGCTAGAAAGGGGGAATGATAGGTTGAGGAGGATAGGACCAAGGAGAATTCATGGACCATGGTGGGTTTTTTGGTGGAAACCAAGACTCAAAAGGAGAATTATGACTTGTATTGAAAGGAGGATGGTGTATACCTTGTTGATATGGCCTAGGCCCTTGAGGCCTCATATGGTTAACGAAGCAAAGTTCCTCCATGCCTCCTTCTACTCCTCGATACACTAATTTCAGACCTATAAGAGATGGACACTTGTTAGTTGAATGGTTTTCATCACACACATAGCATATTTCTATTGCATTTAATGGGCACTCAATTCTAGGGTGCCTATTGGTGCATTTAGGGAAAAATATCGCTAATTCCCTTTCTACCTCCTCTTGTTTTTTCCCAATCTACATTATGTCCATCTGCAAGGAAAAAGTACATAATATTTCAATTTTAAAATCCTCCAACATACCTCTTATTTCATTCTTAATGGCTTAAATAGAAGGTGAAGGAATTACAAAACCCTAGCTAGATCTACCTCTTTTCCTTACCGCTCTAGAGTGATTTTTGAACACGGTTTTACTATCCTCATAATTGAGCTAGTAAATATCTCCATTAGACAACGTATTGAGGGTTTCTATCGACTCTTCTTTGGCCCCTCAGAGTAAAACTATATTCATTGATTCTAGATCAAGGGTGTAGTTAGCTCTCTTGTAGCTCATCTGAAATCTTTCTTCAAAGTCCTCTAGGGATTCATCTGGAACTTGAGTCATTCTGAATATTTATTCTTTTATGCCCCTTGCCCTACAATTATTTGTACTTATTGTTGAATTTTTGTTGCATCTGAGCCCATGTAGTAACGTTTCCTCCTTCCAAACTCATGAACCGGCAAGGTTTCATCCTTAAGGGTAGAAGGAAACAATTTTAGTTTCTTCTCATTAGAGGTATAATCATATGTCCTACAAACTACAACAAATTCAAACATTAAGGTTCCAGGGTCCTCAGAATCCATTCCATGGAAGTGTTGAAGACCAGTGGGGATAACATACTTCATTTTGGCTTCCCAGTTTATCTCTCTAATAAGAAAGACTTCAGGTTGCCTATTTTCGGCCATATTTTTAGTGGGTGATGGAGGTTCTTCATCTCCTATATGAACCTCAAAAATATCTATTTTCTCACCCGAAAATGCCTCTGAACCCTTTATAGACAGATTAGGAGGTCCACAATCACAAAAAAATTGAAGGTTGACTACTTGTAGAAGTGGGGGTTTTAGGAAAAAAATTCCCTAAGTTATCCCTAGATCTATGAGGCATGAAATAAGTGACCTTCTTTTTGTCTTTTTGTGTATTTTATGAACAAAAATATTGATGCAAGTTTTTTTTGTTCTTCTCAGGAATTGAAATGAGAAAGAACTAATTTAAAGTAGAAAAACAATACCTACTTTGACACTTCCCTAGCAACGACTCCAAAAAGTGACCAGCCCCATATTATAACAAGAATGTTGCCACTCCCAGGGTGATCAACTTTAATTATCAATTTGTAGCTCGTACAAACTTAAGAGGTATCGATACTATATGTACAACAAGCATTGTTCTACTTAGGTTGATTTGATGCAGTGAAGTGAATTAAGATGAACAGAGACCACTATGCTATAGGAAATACTTGAAAAATTCAGTAAATGGAAAACAAACCTATCTTAACTTTGTTGGAAAAGAAATCACTGAAATATAACCTATTCTATTGTAGAGAATTAAATTACATAAAGGAAAACATAATTTGATTACATGAAAGTAAATGATAGAAAGAAACCCTAATCTATTTTACAGAAAGTAAATGGCATAATGAAACCCTAATATATTTGCAAAAAATAAATGACAGAACGGAATCCTAATCTAATTTATAGGAAATAAACCTATCTTATTGCAGGCAACGAAATTACTAAAGTAGACTCTACTCTACAACGCAAATGCTCAAGAATGTTGAAGGTAAATAAATCTCATTCTATTTAACAAATAACCTAAGTAGTTTAACCTAATTGCAGGAATGAAACTACAGTTATGAAAGCAAAGTAACTAGGGGGTCTATGGTCTTCTTAAATCCATATTCAAGGCTTAAATGATGTTGTGGAAAGATAAGTAATGAAGGAAAAACTTTGGATGCAATTTTGAAAGGGATTTGAATAAATTTGTGCATTTGCTACAAGATGCCCTAGTTTGCTATAGGAAGCATATGAAAGCACTTTTATGGGGTTTAGGAGCGATTTGGAGGATGAAAAAGGATACTTAAGGTTGTGGAAGGGTGTGAGGGACCATACAAATCTTAGTAGCACTTAATTATCCGACTTATGTAAGGAAGAAACGAGGCTAGAAGTTTCGTGTAGCTCAATTTGGTAGTTTTCAACTTATGGACAATTTGCATAAACGAAGAGTAGTGAAGGAAAAGGTCATGAAGGAGGTGATGCTACTACATGAAAAATGATGCTAATATAATCCATGAAACAATTTATTCCATCTACAGGCAAATTAAATGTTCAACTAATAAAAACAAGGTGATTAAGTAACTATCAAACTACGATTCCCTGAAAACAAAATGATAGTGGAAAGGATGAGTTGAATTTATATTGGAAACTAATTGCAAAAAGGAAACTATTTTTTGGTGCTTATCATCACAAGGTACACAATAAAGCTTCAATAATGAGCTCACTTATAAACCTATAAGGACAATTCTTTTCTCATAAATAAGATTTACATAAAATCACAGCTCAACCAAATGCATACAAAAGAAATTTACAAAGGAAAAGGCTTGAGCACTTGGGTTGGGCCCTAACTTAAGGAGACTCGGGTCCCTTGAAGCAAACTCAAACTAAGAACAAAATAATTCTTTTCATTTTCCTTAAAAGTGCTCAAACATGTAGAATCACAATTGAAATAATATGCAGTAGTCTCCTTCTTTGATAATCACTATCTTTCCTTTGTAATTTGAATCCCTACTGAGTTGCTAGGATTTCTTATTTATACAAAAAGTGGGTGAGGGGTAGCCTCCTTGAAGGGAGGGCTTCTTCCCTCCAAAACTTCTAAAAATTGGACTTGGTCCCTTAGTTTACTTGTGGCCGTAGAGAGGTAGTAGTTGTTCATGAGCGAGCCGAGTTGTAATTAGCCTATAGCAAGAAGCAAACCTCCTTGATTCTCTCTTGTTGGTCTCCATTGTGATATGCACAATAAATCTTCAATATCCTGCACATTTAATGCATTAGTCCACATAATATAAAAAATGTCTCATAAACTTCCTATGGACACATTATAACTTGAAAAATACATTATCAAATGCAAAAGGAGAGGTTTAAGCATGCCAAAAAATGGTCAAATGGGCCTTAAATTATACCAATTTGGGAGGCCCATCAAAGTGTAATAACTTGATCGATGTTGTGAAACATTTCATTCGTGACATATGTTTATTGGTGAAGCTTTCAATTAAAATGATATGGAGAGAGAAAATTATGTGTCAACAAAATCAAGTGTATCAATACAAAGTTATAATTTTCAACCATGAGAGTGCAAGAACACATATGTGAGCTTGTGATGGTGAACAAATGAAAATACCCTTGATTTGTATCAGCAAAACTGTATGAAGTTGTACAAATGGCTTGCAGATGTGTACAACTGTATCAACAAAATTATGGAGAACTATATCAATTAAAGTTATTGCATTAAAACTTGTGATAAGTGTAGCAACTTCCATTGATCGATAAATATTGAGTTTGTAACAGCAAGAATATTAAACAGTAAACCATTTACAGATAAAAAATAAGAGAAATCATAATCTTGTTACTAGAGAAAAAAAAAGATGTGTTGACCACTAACAAGATGGTTTTTAGCCACCACATTTATATAATGGCACCCCAGAGTGTTTTCACCATTAGAAATTTTATTTTATTTTATTTTTTCTTTTTCTCCCTGTTGGGTGCAGGAATTACACTTAAGAAAACTCCTCAACACTTAATTTGTCAACCCAGGGAATCTGTAAACCTAGAGACGAAGCACAGGCAATGCCAGAGATGGTATGAATCTTTCTAATATAAATCCCTACTTTCTTTAAAGGAAAGATTGCAGAATCAAACTAAGAAGAGAAAAAGGCAACTTGAACCATCAAAATAATCTAAGACTGGAACAACGAAGAATGCATTTGCAAGAGGGAATTAAAGATAAAGGGCAACCACTCTAGCTAATTATTGTTTAACTACTGAGTGTGTGTTTTTCTTTAGCAGAGACACTTAGCAGTCTCATCAGATGGGCCCTTAAACCTTCTCCTTTAGAGATTTCCTTCTTGTACTAATCTGTCCTACACTATCGCAGTCTGCTTGCACTAGTGCAGGAACATAGATTTGTGTAGAACGTATAAATGGTGTCTTTACTAAAGGTGTTTTACTTCCTGCAAGGGCTTGAACTTTTCCATGTTCAAAGCACTCAGATCCTGTGGCAAGGAACTAGTTCTTGCACTTAGCATTTAATTCTTAAAATGAGTGCTTAGTTATTGCATGTGCTATTATACTGTTAAATCAAATTGCACACAAAAAAAATGAATGTTTCTGACCTTGACAGAGTGTAGGAATAAAGAAACAATCCATATACATTTATCCTATCATAAAGCATTTAATGAAAGAAAGAAAATTTTGGGAAGTAGACTAGAAAGGCTTGCTACATCACACCACCGTGCACTAGTGCAGGTTCATTTCTCCTACTTGGACCAGCAAGGAAAACTAACCTGAAATCAGGTGCAGGAAAAGGAAATTTAGCTACTTCACACAATGGATCCGCTTTCACTCAGACAGGAATGCATGTGCTTGAAATTAAATCACACTTGACAATATAAACACAAATTACAAGAAACAGGAAATAGGGTAAACATGTTGGGTTGGTTGGGCCCTAGCCAACCAGCGCATTTCCCTTTCAAACAAAAATGTTGCTCAGTACTTTAATCAATTCATCAGCTTCAAATACAGAAATGTGATTTATAAAACATGAGGCGGAGCTCCCTTTTTATTAATTCACTGAGGCAAATACATGCGTTAATACATCATCCAACCCAAATTCGGGCGATAACAAAATACAGCAACCTGTTACCACCTCTCTGGCTGTGTCTCTGTTCTATACAAAAACTCCTATGCAAAACTATCCTCGTCCTATTTACATTCTTCATTATATAGATCTTTGGCCATAAGCCAAAATAGATCGTTCAACCGGTTACATAACCAAACGCATAATTTAGATTTTAGGCCTTCAAAATTAGACAGTTTAACAAAACTAGCCATAGCCAATCTCCAGCTATTTGTTCTTCATAAATTCGATCTCGGCTGCCTTTGGATCGATCTTGCTGTCATGGCTGAAGCTGCTCAAAACGAGGCAGTGATCAAGGAGGTTCAGATCTGCTGCAAAGATTTGTTGTGTTGGCAACGGTGCAAGATTCGATCCTGCACTAGGATTAGCGGTCACGGTAAGTACTTTGACTACCAAATAAACATTGGAGATATCGATAAGTTACAAAGAGTGATTATAAGCAAGAAATCATGTAATAAATGATTAATTAATGCTAAGTTGAATTAAAAATATGAAAAATAAAGTGCATATGAAATATGTCATCGTTCTTGGACTGGTGCAAGATGAGGGTGTATAAGAGAGGTAAAACAGCGGTAAATGGTTATGATTTAGGAAGGGGAAATGGAAAAAAGAGAGCAAATTAGGGGGCTAACATCCTCCCATCCCTAAACTATTGTGTGTCCTCACACAACTCTTTACCTCTGCAAAAAACTTCAAAACTTTGAGCATTCCAGCTCAATCCTGCTCTGGCATACTGACATCAACCTGCAATGTTTCAAACTTCTTCTTTCTAATGTTCTTTAGTTTCTTTGTCACCTTTTTAAGTTGCTTGAAACATTGCACAGCTCAGTACTTCCAGACTTTAACTTCTCTTTTCTTTTTCTGGATCTCTGCAGTCAATTCTCCTCTACTCTGTTCTTTATCCTCCTGCACTTTAGCTATAAGTTGTTCTAAGTTCTGCACTTGAAGCTCTAGTTCAACTACCTGAGCAGCAAGAGTTACCAAATCTTTTTCTTTTTCTGTCGTTACAAGGGTTGTGCCTTCCTTAAGGACCTCGATATCCTTCATGGTTACATTAGGAAATTCTTCTTCCTCTAGTCCTTCTTCTTCTGGTTCTTCTTCTTTTGATTCTTCTTCTCCTGCTTCTTCTTCTTCTGCTTCTTCTTCTTTTGCTCATTCTTCTTTTGGTTCTTCTTCTTCTTCTGCTTCTTCTTCTTCTACTGGTTCTTCTTCTACTTCTTCTTTTGGTTCTTCTTCTTGTACTGGTGTAGGAGGGGATTCAACACCCTGTGGGGACTGTGGTTCTTTGCCTGCATTAGATATTTTATTCTTTTTCTTGGGATTTTTAATGAAATCTACCAATAAAGTGTCATCTTCGACCTCTACAAATTTTGTTACGTCCGCAAGGACTGACAGGTTGTCATCTTCGGGGGTCTGTGCCTGTACTGGTGGCGTAGAAGGGGTTTCTTCAACAAGTGCACTAGCCATTTTCTTCTTTGGAGATGGGGCCCTTCCTTCTTTTGATTTTCCGGTCATTTCCTTTTTGCACTGGTGCAAGAATGACTCCCCTTTTCATTCTTACTCGAGCCCTTGCTTGTGCTGGCGGGGTCCTTTGTCTCCTTTCCAGTGGCAGTCTTTTTATGTAGTTGTTTTAACAGTGCCTCCCAGGTCATGCCTTTAACTTCTAGCTGTTTCAGGACTAGAATCTTTATCAGGTCGTGGTGATATAACTTCGTGTTGGCCTGGTCTGCCCGTCCATCCCGCACACCTTTGGCCATTTTTTCCAAGCTCTTAAGCAAAAAATAAGGGAAATTCATCCTCCACCAGATGTGTCGGGCGGCTTCGAAATGCTGCAACATCCTAAAATGATATACAAAAGTGTGGGAGTATCTTCCCTCACAGGTTACAAATTTCTGTAGGATGAAAAGGAGGTCTTGCCACTGTCCCAGCAGGGCACTGCGCGGAACTCCTTCCTTCCAATCTACCTCCATCTTCTTGTCGACGACGAAACACTGCCATCGCTTCCTTTCTAGTTTCTAATTTTTAAACCACTGTTCACCAGTATTTTCCAAGCCTGTCGCTACTATTATAAATTCTTCTGTGACTTCAAATTTTAGAGGCCCAATTTTTACTCGGTCGTTTTTTAAACTTCTAGCAAACTATAAAGCCACTTCTCTGTCATGCCCGTCAAACTTCTGCAAGAACTAAAGAAAGCCTGAGTCTTGCAATAGTGCAAGACTATTGTGATACTCGGTAGTCTGTTCTACCCTATTGAGAGGCGAGGGTTCATTTCGAACAGGCGGCATTGCTGCTTAACGGCTATGAACATGCAACACCGGGAAAATCGGTTCTTATATATAGGGATCCAACTGTCCACCATCCTTTCCATCTTATCACCCATTCATTCGCCATAGATGCACGGCATCTTTGAGATCAGGCCAGATTGGTACTTGCGGCGGTGTTTTAACGGCTAGGTGAGGTAATCATTATGAGTGAAGGACATCTAGGATTATGGTGGAAAGGGGAAATTAGGTTCAAGCAACGGTTAAACACTTCCTCATTCCTTCATAATTCAAAAAAAAGAACTTAGCATTCATTAAAAATGATCATGAATCCTAACTTAAAAACACCTTGTACTTTAAATAATTTTCTCTTAGTTAGTATGATAGCACAAGTACTCGTTGGCCAAGTGAAAGGACTTCTTATAAATTTTCATGATGACCACTTTCCTATGACGTATGCTATGAAAAGAACAAATTGTACTATGTTTCTGATAGGGTGCATGCTTGCACTGGTCTACTTGCACCGCTTAAATTATGTTATTCTGTTGGTACCATTCTGCTTGCTTTATCATATAGGACAGCATGCTTGCACTAGTGCAAGCATAATATCTAAAAAAGAATAGAGAAAATAAAATATAGGCTGGACTTCTACATGGCTTCCTCAACTTATGCTGGAAATTTGCTTCGCCCTTTCTTGATGCTTCAGAGCATATCCTTTTGCTCTTTGTGCGCGAGATCCTGCAATGAATTCATGAGGGAACAAAGAAGTGGGAAAAGGGAAATTTCAGAATGGGAAGGAATTATGTTATAGGGATTCCAGGAATAGTACCAAAAGAGGGAATAAACAGAAGTGGGATAGGGAAAAAAAATTCAAGGGTAAAGTGGGATTTTTTTCGAAGCGGACAGGGTAAATTTAGAAGAATGTGGGAAGGTTAATCATTCTGGGATTGAAGAAGAAAACTGAGGGAATATTACGGAAGTGGAATATGAAGAAAGGCAGAAAATTTTCTGGAAGGTCTGCCTGCACTAGTGCAAGAAAAAATACCTGCAGCTAAAAGTAAGCATTACTTGAATAAAAATATCCATGCTAATTACCCCAAATGTATAAAGGTTGGTTCTGTTGAACTTGCTTTTACTTGGTGGTTGCTAGCATATCTAAAGATCAAGCAACATTTTCTTTTTATTAGAAATTTTTTATCTTCCTGCCAGCAAGCTGGTTTTCAGGTTGATCCTTCTGCAATCATGTCAGCATTTTCATAATTATAGCAAAATGTTTTTCTTTACCTTTTTTTCTTATTTTTAATTTATTTTTAAGAAGAAGAAGAATTCATGTTTTCAAAAGGTTGGTATTACCATTCACCACTACCGTCTCGAATTGTTGTTGGACTTGTTGTGTAAAATCTTTCCTGGTAAGTGGCTGAAAATACTTCTTTAACCTGTGTCCATTTACCAAGAATACTGAATTTTTTCCATCAATAGTTTTAACTTCTACTGCTCCATTCTCGAATACTTGGATCACTTCATAAGGTCCCATCCAACATGTATGGAATTTCCCTTTAAAGATTTTAAATCTAGAATCATAAAGGAGCACCCAATCACCTGGTTGGAATTGCTTTTTCTGAATAGACTTGTCATGCCACCTTTTGCGTTGTTGTTGAATTAGTATGTTTTGCTAAACAACATCCCTACGAAATTCATCTAACTCATTTAATTGGAGAAGACGTTGTTGTTGTGCCTCAGAGAGATCTAGTCCTAACTGAACTGCAGTTCTGAAAGTTTTGATCTGGAATTCAATTGGTAACAGAACCTATTTTCCATATACCAACTCATATGGTGTATGTCCCGTGCTATTTCTCCAAGTGGTTCTGTATGCCCACAAAGCCTCTGGTAATCTTTCAGCCCAGTCTTTCCGATGCATATTTACTGTCTTTGTAAGAATGGACTCGATCACTTTGTTTGTGGATTCCACCTGGCCATTTGCTTGCGGGTGATACGGCATGGATTTCCTGTGCCGGATCTTATATTGCTCCATCACACCCTGTACCAAATTAGAAATAAACTGCAGACCATTGTCAGAAACAATTTCTCTATGCACAACAAATCTAGTAAATATTTCAGTAAAAGAAAATCAACAACAACTTTTTCTATAGCAAAAGAAACTACTTTAGCTTCTACCCATTTCGCAACAAAATCTATACAAACCAAGATATGCTTTTTACTTAATGATGTTGGATTTATTGGCCCTATAAAATCAATAGCCCATTTTTCAAATGGCTCAATCATAACTTGGGGGCATAAAGGCATTTCATTGGTTTGATTAGGCTGGCCCATTCAGTGACAGCTATCACAACGCCTGACATACTATTTGGCATCCTTAAACAAGGAAGGCCAAAAGTAACTAACATGAAATACTTTATATGCAGCTCGTTTATCAATGAAGTGGCCTCCACAAGGTTCGTCATGAGCAAATTTCAATATGTCAAACACTTCCTCCTCTCTTACACACCTACGGATAATTAGATATGACCAGTGTAAAAGAGATCTCCTTGAATCTAGGAATATGCAGCACTTTTCTGAATAATACTCCACTTTTCATGAGCGGACAAGTGGGGTGGTGTTTTTCCAGTAACCAAGTAATTAGCAATGTCAGCAAACCATGGAGAATCTGTTGACATAGCAAAAAGATGTTCATCCAAAAAATCATCATTAACAGGAATTGCTTCACCAGGATTGTCTAATCTAGAAAGAAAATCTGCTACAACGTTAGATTTTCCTGGTCTATCAACAATAGTAATATTAAATTCCTGCAACAATAGTAACCACCTAGTCACTCTACCGCTATTCAATGGCTTTTTCATCAAATATTTAATCGTGGAATGATCAGAATGTACAAATACTTTATATCCTGTAATATAGTGTCTGAACTTATTAATTGCAAAAATTACAGCTAAAAACTCTTTCTCTGTAACTGTATAATTTAATTTAGCAGAAGACAAATTCTTACTAATATAATAAATAGCATAGGATTTTTTATTTTCCTCTTGTCCTAAAGTTGCGCTAATAGCCAAATCTGAAGCATCAGAGGAAATCTGAAAAGGCAGGGACCAGTTAGGACCTCTCAAAACTGGTGCCCGTACTAACTTTTCCTTCAATGTTTCAAAAGACTGTTGGCAAGCTGTGGTCCAAGAAAATTCACTATCCTTAGCTAGAAGTTGGAAAAGAGGGGCAGCTATCTTAGAAAAAATTTCAATGAATCTCCTATAGTAACCAGCATGTCCTAAAAAACCTCTTACTTCCCCTTGAGTTTTGGGTGCAGGAAGATGCAAAATGATTTCTATCTTTGCTGGATCAACCTGGATACCTTTACCAAAAATCAAATGGCCAAGTACCACTCCCGCTTTGCACATTAATCTACATTTCTTGTCACTCAAGGTGAGATGGGCTTCCTGGCAATGAAGAAGTACTTTTTCCAAATTTTCAAGAGCTTCCTGAAAAGAATCACCAAACACAAAAAAAGTCATCCATATAAATTTCTACAAATTCTAGATCAACAAAAATGGCCACGACTGCCCTTTGAAAGGTAGTCAAGGCATTACATAAACCAAAGGGAATCATTCTATAAGAAAATGTACCCCGTGGGCATGTAAAAGTAGTTTTATCATGATCTTTAGGTGCAATCTGTATCTGGTTATAACTATTGAAGCCATCCAAAAAGGAAAAATATTTCTTTCCTGCAAGGGTATCAAGCACCTGGTCAATGAAAGGGAGAGGTAAATAATCTTTGAGAGTGGCTTTGTTTAATTCTCGATAATCAATACAAATACGCCATCTTCCATCTTTCTTAGGTAATAGCACTAATGGAGAGACTCACTAACTGTCGAAAATAGGATAAATAAAACCGGCATCCAATAGTTTTTGTACTTCTTCCTTCACAATATCTCTTAGAGCTGGATTCATTTGCCTTTGGGGTTGTCGGATAGGTCAGGTTCCTTCCTGAATATAGATATGATGTGTACAAGTTTCAGGAGGAATACCCTTCATATCTTCATAACCCCATGCAAAGGCACTAAGATGGTTTTGCAACAAATTCACAAGCTGCTCTTGCTGAGATGAGTCCAAATCTGAACTAATATGCAAGGATTTACCGGGGCTAATCTCAACAAGAGTAGTATCAGGCTCAGGAGTACTCAAGGGGGTGGTCAAATGCAGTGGTACAGAAGAATGAGGACCATGATTATCTTGAAAATCTAGGCTGAAAATCTGGCTTAATAGCTCAAAATTAGGCATAATGTCTAGGTTATTCAGGAAATCTTAAAGCTCATCTTCTTGTGAAGACCCAGTATAATGATGGATAAATGGGTTGAGTCTCCTCATCAATGCTTTGACCCAACCATAAAGTATCTCAAAGGTCCAGAACGGATCTAGCAAGGGGGTATAAGGTAACTTTCTTCCTAGAATATCCATGCAAAATATACATATCACCGGAGTGACATCCAATATATGCATCGGCTGTAGCAAGCCATGGTTGACCCAAGATCAAGGGATGTCCTCCTATTGGGTTCTTTGGCTGTAGCACAATGAAATTAGTAGGATATTCCCAAGAATCTAATGAGATGATCACATCGTCCAATACTCCTTCTGGCTTAATTTTAGATCTATCTATTAATTCAAGCACAGTGGGAGTAGGGCGAAGATGAGATAACCGAAGTTGATCCATGGTTTGCTTAGTCATGACATTAATGGCTACCCCCAGGTCTATAAGAACATTAGAGACAAGGACATTACTAATCTGAACTGAGACGACAGGGTTTCTGGGATCAACATATTTTTCCATAAACACACATCCCATCATCAACTTTGCTGCCCTACCAACAAATTGAATGGTTTGGGGTTCCAATCTCTTCCTCCTGGGTTTCTTGAGACAGAGTTCCTTAATAATCTTGGTACAAATAGTGATCTCAGCAAAGGTATCTTAATGAAAAGGTTATGAAGTTCTGATGCCAAGCTAGTCTCAGAAATAGGCTCACTTCTTTCCATTACTAGTCTCTCTAGGAAGGGAGGTTGGTTGGAAGAAGATGGCAAGGACTCAGAGGGTAAGGGCTTCTTAGTGACAACTTTCGAAGAATGGTTAAGAGTTTCCTCTTCTTCTTTCTCTTCAACAATCACTCTAAGTTGCTTCTGATTTTCTGATGTTACAGTCCTTCCCGATCTTAATTGAATATCATGAACCCCAACTGGGATAGACTGGTACTCAAATGGTAAATGTGGGTTTGTTACATAGATCATTTGCACTACTTTATTATTGTTAGGATTGGGCATAGATTGAGCAGGCAACTGAGGAGGTCGAAAAGGTGGAGGTAAAGGTAATGGTGGAGTAGACTGACTCGGAAGTTGAGGCTTTGAGTAAGGTGTATGCATAGATGGATATGACTGCATGGGTGGTTGGTAGGAATATGGAGAATGAGTTGGCCCTCTCCAACCTTGTTGCCATGGTTGAGAAGGTTTCCCATGCTAATATTGATTCCCATACTACCATTGCTTATTAGTGTTAGGATAAGAATATGTGTGTGAATTAGAACCAAAATAGTGTGGACAAAATTCAAGAGCCATGCCTGCACCTACCTGAGGCCAATTTCTTTTTGCTCCCATAGCGTACAAGTATTCAGCTTCAAGTTGTCCCCCTGTAAATACAACTTTAATTCCTGGTATAGAGGGACATTTTTCTGTGACATGGTCTTTTGCACAAATAGCACACTTATTAGTTTCTTTCAAATTAAGAGGACACTCTTTAGGAGGATGCTTGTCTCTACATTTAGGACAGAAAATACATAATGACTCTTGTTCCTTCATGAGTTTTTGCTGAAATTTTAAAGAGTCCAACTGTTTGGTAGCAGTATTCATTATATCAATTTTCATGTTTTCCATTTTATTTTCTAGTTCAATAATCATAGCATCAGTAGATTCGGTTATTCTATTTCTGTTTCGAGTTCCACCACCGGATCTATACTGATTTCTTGATAATTTTCTGCATAATTCACAAATTTGTTCAAAAGTTTGCTAAGAAATATCACCTTGTCCTAACAGATTTAAGTTATTTCTAGAATTATCAGTAAGTCCCCTTAAGAACAAGGTTATAATAGTACTAGAATCAAGCTTAAGTTTTGACCTTTGTAAAATATACAGAAATCTTTCTAGGTAATCTTCAAGAGTTTTGTCATCATCCTGTATGATTGTAAAAATCTCATCCTACATGTCCCGAGTTTTGCAATATTCTTGATATTTAGACAAAAACACTCTCTTCACCTAATCCCAAGAGGCTATAGTGTTTCCTCCTAACCCCATAAACTAGTGTAGAGCTGAGTCCTTGAGAGTAATAGGAAATAATCTTAGCTTCTAAGCATCAGTTGAATAATCATAACTTCTACACAGAATATCAAACTTGAATAAAAAAGAGTCAGGATCTTCATGAACTTTACCATGGAAATGAGGGAGAGTTGATGGTGGAATATTCTTCATTTGCGCCACAGTATCAGGGTCCACAATTGGAAACACAAAAGTGGATTGTTCCCTACTTACCTGGTTTTCACCAGTCCCTTCCACATGATCTTCATGGTCTGCCATTGTTTCCCTTTTTCTCCCAACAGACTGAACCACACCTGAGCTGTTGTCACCAAAATCCAGGTGGACTGTTCCTGCGTGATGGGTTTGAATTGGATTGGGATTCCTGCTCACAGAAGGAGACCCAATATGAGAATTGTTTTCAGAATTCTTTTAGCCCTTAGTGGGCTTTGAACCCTTAACTTTTCTAGGCATTCATTTCAAAAAAGAAAGAAAAAGAACAAACAACTTCTAATAAAAAATGCTGTCAGAAATCAATCAACACCAGTAAAATTCCTTCAAAGAAGCTTTTCCAAACAATACTACAAAAATAAAGGGAAAATTACCTCTATTGTATAATCAGAAAATTCTTACCAAATCAAATCGCCTCCCCAAAAACAGCGTCAAAATGTTGGGTGCAGGAATTACACTTAAGCAAACTCCTCAACACTTAATTTGTCAACCCGGGAGATCCATAAACTTAGAGATGAAGCACAGGCAATGTCAGAGATGGTATGAATCTTTCTAATATAAATCCCTTCTTTCTTTAAAGGAAAGATTGCAGAATCAAACTAAGAAGAGAAAAAGGCAACTTGAACCATCAAAATAATCTAAGACTGGAACAACAAAGAATTCATTTGCAAGAGGGAATTAAAGATAAAGGGAAATCACTCTAGCTAATTATTGTTTAACTACTAAGTGTGTGTTTTTCTTTAGCAGAGACACTTAGCAGTCTCATCAGATGGGCCCTTAAAACCTGCTCCTTTAGAGATTTCCTTCTTGTACTAATATGTCCTGCACTATCGCAGTCTGCTTGCACTAGTGCAAGAACATAGATTTATGTAGAACGTATAAATGGTGTCTTTACTAAAGGCATTTTACTACCTGTAAGGGCTTGAACTTTTCCAGGTTCAAAGCACTCAGATCCCATGGCAAGGAACTAGTTCTTACACTGGATTAGAGCTTCTTGCACTTAGCATTTAATTCTTAAAATGAGTGCTTAGTTATTGCAAGTGCTATTATACTGTTAAATCAAATTGCACACAAAAAATGAATTTTTCTGATCTTGACAAAGTGCGAGAATAAAGAAACAATCCATATACATTTACCCTGTCATAAATCATTTAATGAAAGAAAGAAAATTTCGGGAAGTAGACTAGAAAGGCTTGCTGCATCACAACACCATGCACTGGTGCAAGTTCATTTCTCCTGCTTGGACCAGGCGAGGAAAACCAACCTGAAACCAGGCACAGGAAAAGGAAATTTCGCTACTTCACACAACGGATCCGCTTTCACTCAAACAAGAATGCATGTGCTTGAAATTAAATCACACTTGACAATATAAACACAAATTACAAGAAACGGGAAATAGGGTAAACGCGCTGGGTTCGTTGGGCCCTAGCCAACCAGCGTGTTTCCCTTTCAAACAAAAATGTTGCTCAGTACTTTAATCAATTCATCAGCTACAAATACAAAAATGTGATTTATGAAACATGAGGCGGAGCTCCCTTTTTATTAATTCACTGAGGCAGATACATGTGTTAATACATCGTCCAGCCCAGATTCAGGCGATAACAAAATACAGTAACCTGTTACCGCCTCTCTGGCTTCATTATATAGATCTTTGGCCAAAGGCCAAAATAGATCGTTCAACCGGTTGCATAACCAAACGCAGAATTTAGCTTTTAGGCCTTCAAAATTAAACAGTTTAACAAAACTGGCCGTAGCCAATCTCCATTTGTTCGTTATTCATAAATTCGATCTCAGCTGCCTTTGGATTGATCTTGCTGTCACAGCTGAAGCTGCTCAAAACGAGGTGGTGATCAAGGAGGTTCAGATCTACTGCACGGATTTGTTGTGTTGGCAACGGTGCAAGATCTAATCCTGCACTAGGATCAGCGGTCACAATAAGTACTTTGACTACCAAATAAACATTGGAGATATCGATAACTTACAAAGAGTGATTATAAGCAAGAAATCATGTAATAAATGATTAAAAAATGCTAAGTTGAATTAAAAATATGAAAAATAAAGTGCATATGAAATATGTCATCGTTCTTGGACTCGTGCAAGATGGGGATGTATAAGAGAGGTAAAACAGCGGTAAATGGTTATGATTTAGGAAGGGGAAATGGCAAAAAGAGAGAAAATTAGGGGGCTAACACTACCCCCCACCCTCATTTTTTTTTAAATAATGAGAAAAAAATTAAGTGGCTGATAGTGCAGGAAAAATTTCCCTTGCCCCAACAACTTCAAGGTCTAAAAAGGCATCCGAGACAATGTTGAAATATGAATACTTAGAAGTAGGTTTGTGATACAACTGCGGGTGGTGTCCATTGGAAAGAGAAGATGTTCCAGACCTGTTAATAGTAGTCAATTTCACAGTCCCATTTTCAAATACTATATCCACTTCATGAGACCTAGCCACCTAGTGCACAACTTCCCTTTGAAATATTTAAATATGGAGTCATATAATAGAACCCAATCACCCATGTGAAAAAATTTCTTCCTAATAAATTTATCATGACAATTGGCACATTGTTGTTGGATGATATATTTTCATTGCACAATAGCCAAGAGATTCTCATCTAACTCATTAATTTGTTCTAGTCGATGTTTCTAAGTTGTAGTCAAGTCTAAATTCACTTCCAAAGCAATCCTGAGTGTATTTATCTCAAATTCAATGGGAAAGATAAGACTCTTTACAAATACCAACTCACAAGGAGAGAATCATGTAGTGTTCCTGTAAGTAGTTCTATAATCCCATAACACTTATGGAAGTCTCTCAACCCAGTCTCTTCGATGGCTTTCCATAGTCTTCGTGAGAATAGTTTCAAGCACCTTACTGGTACTTTTCACTTGTCGATTCTCCTTTGGATGATAAGGTGAAGTCACTCGGTGATGAATCTTATACTTTTTGACAAGGTCCTATATTAGCCAAGAAGTAAACTATGATCCTCCATATGTAACTATATCCTTTGGCACTCCATACCGAGCAAAGAAATCTTCAAATAAAAATTTTGAAACAACACATTCAGTTTCCCTATTGAGTGCTCTTTCCTCCACCCACTTGGTGATGTAGTCTATGCATATCAAATTATAAGTCTTTTACTGAGATGGGGGGTTAATCGGTTTGAGAAAATATAAAGCCCATCTATCAAATGGCAATTGAGGTCGTAACAAAATTTCATTTTATTTAGTAGGCTAGCCCATTCTCTAACAAGTATCACACCCCTGCACATATTTCCTTCCATCTCAGAACATAGTAGGCCAAAAATAGCCCATTTGAAGCACCTTATGAATTGTTCTCCTATCTGCAAAATTTTCTCCACAAGGCTCATAACGGCAAGCCTTGAGAATATCATGAATATCATCCTCCCTCACACACCTTCTAATTTTTTTATCAAAGCCAGTGTGGAGGAGGTAGCCATCCAACTAAAAACATTGGGCACTTTGTTGAACATTTTTTCTCTTCTCTCTAGGAGAAATGTGATGGGGAAGCTTTCCTACAACAAGGTAATTGCCAATGTCTACATACCAAGGTGAATAAGTGGGTACTACAAAGAAATACACATTTGGGAAAGAGTGTTCAATAAGAATATTATCAGTAACATCAGTCATGTAGAGATATGGTGATAGAATTGCAATTGCTCAAGAAATTTAATCTAAATCAAGAGACACAATTATACTTTACTACTCCGCAGAAATTTATTCACAATTTAGAACAACATTCACAAACATGCATCAACCACATACACAAGTACATAGATTTATCAAGGGGAACCAACTAGTAAAAACCCCTTAAGCATGCTTGCATTAATCAGATTAATAGAGAATGTATTACAATTGCTTGTTCGCTCTGAGCTCAACCTACAAGTGAATAATTGTTCTCTCTTCTCAATGAAAAGCTCTCACCCAAACTTAGTCAATTTCTACCTCCACTTGAGCTCTTATTTCCTTGCGAAAATCCTAGGAAATTCCCCCCTATTTTTTAGGAATTTCCTCCAAATTGATTGCACAATTCCCAAGGATTTTTCATTAATTGCATGCAACACTTGTACACTCAAAGTTAGTCTACGACTGATGTTACACTACCTTTCAATCTCCAACACAACTAAGCAATTCAAGTTCCTTGCATGCATGATATATTTTTGGTTGATTGATAAGTTAACTATATGATCTATGAGTTAGATTGTTGTCCCAGTGCACAACCAACCTCCAACTAGTTTTATTAATTGTTAAAACTAGTTTAACTTATTACAACTAGAAATAACTAAACCAAATTGTTACAAATTAGCAATAAACATATCCAAACTGAACTCCAAGCCCACTAAATCGAATTTACTAAGCTAACTAAGTGACAAGAGCCATGTCACCTTAGTTAACTGTCTCCAAGTTGTCTGCTGATGTGGAAATTTTGAATTTTCTCAATTTGACCAAGACCAAGTCAAATTGATCCTTTCTTGCTACACTTCTCAACACTCCCTCTTAACAAGAAAGGGATTATCAACCACCCCTATCCCACACCCATGGAATTCAAAATTCCCTCTTGGCAAAGCCTTTGTCAAGATGTCAGCTCTTATTCCTCTGTCAGAATGTATTGTAGCAACATATCTTCCTTTACACATAGTCCTGTAAATGATGATACCAAATATCTATATGCTTGAATCGGTCACGAAATACTAGATTCGTAGAGAGCTTCATGCAACTCTAATTATCACAATATATCATAGTTGTATCTACATCTTTTCCTTACCGCTATAGAGTGATTTTTGAACATGGTTTTATTGTCCTCGTAATTGAGCTAGTAAATATCTCCATTAGACAACATATTGAGGGTTTCCATCAACTCTTCTTTGGCCCCTTAGAGTAAAACTAGATTCATTGATTCTAGATCAAGGGTGTAGTTAGCTCTCTTGTAGCTCATCTGAAATATTTCTTCAAAGTCCTCTAGGGATTCATCTGGCACATGAGTCATTCTGAATATTTATTATTTTGTGTCCCTTGCCCTACAATAGTATTTGTACTTTTTGTTGAATTTTTTGTTTCATATGAGCCCATCTAGTAATGTTTCCTCCTTCCAAACTCATGAACCAACAAGGCTTCATCATTGAGGGTAGAAGGAAACAATTTAAGTTTCTTCTCATTAGAGGTATAATCATATGTCCTACAAACTACAACAAATTCAAACATGAAGCTTCCAGGGTCCTCAAAATCCATTCCATGGAAGTGTGGAAGACCAGTGGGGATAATATTCTTCATTTTGGCTTCTCAATTTCCCTCTCTGATAGGAAAGACTTTAGGTTGCCTATTTCCGACCATATTTTCAAAGGGTGATGGAGGTTCTTCATCTCCTATACAAACCTCAAAAATATCCGGTTTCTCACCCAAAAATGCCTCCAAACCCTTTATAGACAGAGTAGGAGGTCCACAGTCACAAAAAACTGAAGGTTGACTACTTGTAGAAGTGGGGGTTTTAGGAAAAAAATCCCCTAAGTTATCCCTATATCTATGAGGCATGAAATAGGTGACCTTCTTTTTGTCTTTTTGTGTATTTTATGAACAAAAAGATTTATGCAAATTTTTTTTATTCTTCTCAGGAATTGAAATGAGAAAGAACTAACTTAAAGTAGAAAATAATACCTAATTTGACACCTCCCTACCAACGGCGCCAAAAAGTGACCAGCCCTAATATTACAACAAGAATGTTGTTACTCCCAAGGTGATCAACTTTAATTATCAATTTGGAGCTCATACAAACTTAAGAGGTATCGATATTATATGTACAACAAGCAATGTTCTACTTAGGTTGATTTGATGCAAAAGAAGTGAATTAAGATGAACAGAGACCACTATACTATAGGAAATACTTGAAAAAATCAGTAAATGGAAAACAAACCTATCTTAACTTTGTTCTATTGTAGAGAATTAAATTACATAAAGGAAACTGTAATTTGATTACATGAAAGTAAATGACAAAAAGAATCCCTAATCTATTTTACAGAAAGTAAATGACATAATGAAACCCTAATATATTTGCAGAAAATAAATGACAGAAAGGAATCCTAATCTAATTTGCAGGAAATAAACCTATCTTATTGCAGGAAATGAAATTACTAAAGTAGACTCTACTCTACAAAGAAAATGCTCAAGAATGTTGAAGGTAAATAAATCTCATTCTATTTAACAAGTAGCATAAGTAGTTTAACTTAATTGGAGGAATGAAACTACAGTTATGAAAGAAAAGTTCCTAGGGGGTCTCTGGTCTTCTTAGATCCAAATTCAAGACTTAAATGATGTTGTGTAATGATAAGTAATGAAGGAAAAACTTTGGATGCAATTTTGGAAGGGATTTGATGAAATTTGTGGTTTCGCTACAAGATGCCCTATTTTGCTACAGGAAGCATCTTAGAGCACTTTTATGGGGTTTAGGAGTGAGTTGGAGGATGAAAAAGGATATTTAAGGTTGTGGAAGGGTGTGAGGGACCTTACAAAGTTCAGGAACACTTAATGATATGACTTATGTAAGTAAGAAACAAGGCTAGAAGTCTCTTGTAGCTCAATTTGGTAGTTTTCAACTTATGGATAGTTTGCAAAAATGAAGAGTAGTGAAGGAAAAGGTCATGAGGAGGTGATGCTACTACATGAAAAATGATGCTAATCTAATCCATGAAACAATTTATTCCATCTGCAGGCAAAGTAAATGTTCCACTAATAAAAACAATTTGACTAAGTAACTATCAAACTACTAATCCTTGAAAACAAAATGATAGTGGAAAGGATGAGTTGAATTTATATTGGAAACTAATTGCAAGAAGGAAACTATTTTTTGGTGCTTATCATCACAAGGTACAAAATCAAGCTTCAATAATGAGCTCACTTATAAAAATATAAGGACAATTGTTTTCTCATAAATAAGATTTGCATAAAATCACAGCTCAACTAATTGCATGCAAAAGAAATGTACAAAGGAAAGGGCTTGAGCACTTGGGTTGGGCCCTAACTTAAGGAGACTCAGGTCCCTTGAAGCAAACTGAGACTAAGAAAAAATAATGCTTTTCATTAACCTTAATAGTGCTCAAACATGTAGAATAACAATTGAAATAATAGGCAGTAGTCTCCTTCTCTGATAATCACTATCTTTCCTTTGTAATTTGAATCCCTACTGACCTGCTAGGATTTCTTATTTATACAAAAAGTGGGTTAGGGGTAGCCTCCTTTAAGGGAGGGTTTCTTCCCTCCAAAAATTCTAAAAAGTGGAATTGGTCCCTCAGTGTACTCATGGCCATAGAGAGGTAGCATTTGTTCATGAGCCAGCCAAGTTGTAATTAGCCTATAACAAGAAACAAACCTCCTTGATTCTATCTTGCTTGTCTCTAATGTGATAAGAACAATAAATCTTCAATGTGCTGCAAATTTAATGCATTAGTCCACAGAATATAGCAAATGTATAGTAACCTTCCTATGGACACATTATAACTTGAAAAAGACATTGTCAAATGCAGAAGGACAGGTTTAAACATGCCAAAAAATGGTCAAATGGGCCTTAAATTATACCTATTTTGGAGGACCATCAGAGTGTAATGACTTGATCGATGTTGTGCAACATTTCATTTGTGGTGTATTTTTATTGGTGAAGCTTTCAATTAAAATGATGCGAAGATAGAAACTTATTTCTCAACAAAATCAAGTGTATGAACACAAAGTTATAATTGTCAACCATGAGAGTGCAAGAACACATATGTGAGCTTGTGATGGTGAACAAATGAAAATACCCTTGATATGTATCAATAAAACTGTGTGAAAGTTTTACAAATGGCTCAAAAATGTGTACAACTGTATCAACAAAATTCTGGAGAACTATATCAGTTAAAGTTATTGCATTGAAGCCTGTGATAAGTGTAGCAACTTTCATTGATTGATAAATATTGAGTCTGTAACAGCAAGAATATTAAACAGTAAACCATTTATAGACAAAAAATAAGAGATATCATAATTTTGTTACTAGAGAAATGTTGATGGTGTTGGACCCGCCAACATGTCAGGGGATCTCCTCGATAAGAAGTCCCAATTAGACCTCAGACCGTTTGGTTTAGGAGTCCCGGTGGTGGGTCGTATGGTAATGCCTTGACTATGATTTCACACATAGGCAAGTAATATAACTCTGTTGGTAGCAAGGGTGTGACAGCTGTAGTGAGCCAAGGAAGGTGCATGAGAGGTTCTAACACACAGGGGTTGAGATGAATGCGCCCCTTGGAAACCTGTGATAGCACGCAGTTAAGAATGGAACACACGAGCAAAGATGCATCACAACATGAAAGGAAATCTAGCTAGAAATCCAAAGTGATGGTTAAACCAACAGAACATTTCAGAAAGATTCATATATACATACACAGATAGTTATACATGCATGCATAAGTAAACATATACATATATAATTTAGAGTAAACCAAATAGCATAGAATACAATACAACATATGCATGAAACGTGTTGGCTCTTGTTGTATTACAAAGTGTAAGTTCTAGTCATACAATACATCCATGTCCAACCACCAGTTACGATAGCGGAACACTACAGCCACAATTGCCTGCTCCTCCAAAGAGATGTACTAGCTTTGCACAGTAAGGCTTGTTACAATATTGTCCAAGCTCTCTCCATGATAGTCTTATCGAAAGCTTGGCTGACCAAAATCCTTTACAATGAATTATGAGGTTCTATTTATAGCAAAGGGTGGGGTTACCCTTGGCATTCCCCTTTGTGACAGTTCATCTACCCTCATGACTCTTCTTCTACTCTATGACTGTTGCATCCAACTATCGACACTTGAACTTCCGCTTGACAAGACGTTACATTACAGTGCACATGTGCCCATGTGAGACAAAACAGCTTGAGCAAGCCATGCAAGACATCACTGACACTCAGTTTGTTGTGGTGAGACCAACTCTTTGACATGCTTGTGATGGTAAAGGTGGTGAATTGATTCCAATCTTAGTCGTCTTTGATGGTGTGCACGCACTCTATGGTGACATCTTGCTGAAGCGAACTCTTGCCTCCATTGCATCGGGTGCATTGGTGTGGCTCCTCCATCCAACTCATCTACTAACATGTGCATGGTATTCTTTGGTGTAGCTGAACCAGAAACACATTGATGCATAGTATCAGTGATGATCTTCTAGTGTGTGCTGGTGGTCATGCGCATCACCTATCAACTACATGTTCAGCTCCAGTTGGACTTTCTTCTTGTCTTTGCCTAGATGAGTGTGCCAAGGTTGCGTGCGTGTGCACAATGACATGCATGCTGCTGAATTCCTTTGCATGCAATCAACAACACCACTCGCCATGTCTGCTCTGTGCTAGCTGTTGGGATGAATCTATAACTTGTACGGGCATAGTTTCATCCGTCTGTGCATGTTGTGCCCCCTGCTATACTTGTTCCTACTGCAACTCATCCTCTCGTCTATGTAGCTCATGTTCTTCCTTGATTTGTTGCTTGAGCACATGAAACTCCTTCTCTGTTTTGTTCTCTGCCTTCGCGTGATCTTCATGTCGCGTCGTCACCTCATAGCTTTAGTCTCCAAAGTTTCTTTCACCACAAGTAGATTTGCTTGAGCTTGCAACTTTGTTCCGCCTCTGTGTTATCAACAAACTTCCTCTTGCGTTTGTTGCATCTGATATGTTGCCTTCAACTATTGTTCATGGTGCTGCTTATTATGACATTGCTATTGTCGTATCTTGATGTCCTTGTCTATGAACAACTTGATATCTTAGTGGGTAGGCAAGTTCGTAGACACTTGATCGACTGCATCCCCAAGTGTGCTCTGAACGGTGTCTTCGACTCTGCTCCCTTGGAAACCATTGTACCTATGTTGCTGAGAGGCAGATGAACACCTATGATACCTAGAGACATGGAAACACTTGCGGTAAGCAATTTTTTGGTCGAAAACCAAAATGAACTTGAGAACTGGCTTGTAACATACCTGTGTGACTGATGATGAAGGTTGTGCAATTTCCATCGGGAGGTCAAGAGACTAACTTCCAAGACTGCGCAAGGCATAGTCCAAGCTATTAGGAGGCTGACTCACTACTGGAACTGTGCAATGCACAGTCAAGCCTGGCTGCTGACTGCTAGAATTGTGCAATGTGAAATCTCAACTAGCAATCGTTGCAGGCTTAGTGACTGCATTGAGCAATTTTCTGAGTTAGCAGTCACTGTCCCTCAGAATTGTGCAATACAAGACTGGAGGATAGTCACTGGGCAGAAATGTGCATTTCCTAAGAGGGAGATAGAGCCTTCCCTTTCAGAATTGTTCAATGCTATCTTGGTGAGGCAGAGTCTGGGCCAAGGCTACCTAGACCCGCCGACGGGAAACTGAAAGCGAATGTAAATGTGAATGCATGGCAATACTAAGTGTAAGCATAAGTGAATGCTCTTGCATGAAAATGGTGAATGGAAGATTCAGAAAATGGAAAAACATGCATGTGGGTGAGGCGAGTCGCTGAATTGTCGACCGTTCGTGAAAAATAGGTTCATGCATGCGACAATAGTGATATGTTGACAAAAATTGAAAGGTGCTAATACAAGCTAGTATGTATCAAAACGAGAACAAGCGCTCACTGAAATCAAGTAGATAACATTCATACAAAGTGAAACACAAAAAGTTCTAGAAATACAACCCAAGACATGGAAGGCGAGCTTACCCAAAAACAGCAGAGTTGAATGTGCCGACGACTCCTAGATGCGATGTGGGATGTTAGAGCTGCAAGGTTAATGTGAGGAATGAGCTCTGCAACATCCGGTTCATGAGTTTTTATAAAATCGAAGATGTGACGTGCATGCCACAAATATAGGAAGAGCGACACTTGGTGGGAGGTTTCTAAAACGATCCTTGCATGTAACCTCCAGCTGTTGAAAGTAGATCCCTAAATCAAGGGATGCCTTTGCATGCTACCTTAGGAGAAGCAATCCATGCATGCAAATCGGTTTTGCTCGGTCCCGGAGGGAACCGGCCAACTCAACCACATGCAAGAGGCTGCTCAACTGCTGGGAGAAAATCCGCATTTTTGGAAGGGAGCTGGGTTGGTTGCCCAGAAGATTTGCGCAATTTCTGGGCAGAGCCACTGACTGTTGCCTAGGACTGCACAATTCCTACGCTGAGCAGCCCTACTGGGAGGAATTGCGCAATTTTTTGGATGAAGCCTCACTGGCAGAATTGCAAAATTCTGGAGCCCAGCAGACTACCAGATTGAATTGCGCAATTTCTGGAGGGAAGGTTGGTTTCCTTCTAGAATTGTGTAATTTCTTGAGCGAGTTGCTCAGCCTGTAGCTAGACCAAGTCTGGACAAACAACCTGTGAGGGGGATGCATCAAGCTCTTATAGACAGGTTGCCTTTCTACAAGAAAAATCATTGAATCTTGTGTACTTGACAAAGCAAGACATGCTACTATGAAAGTTTGGTAGGGAGGCTCCAAAATGAAGCTAAGGCAAAATTTTGGAGGGTGGTTGTAGTGGTTACACCAAGAACAAAAAGAATGTGTTTACAGCAAGAAAGTTGGTTTTTAGCCACCACGTTCATCTAATGGCACCCCAGAGGGTTTTCACCATTATACATTTTATTTTCTTTTATATTTTCTTCTCCCCCCCCCCCACGCCCCCCCACCTCCTTTTCTAAGTGGTTGGTAGCGCAGGAAAAACTGCCCTTGCCCCAACAACTTCAAGGTCTGAAAAGGCTTCCGAGACAATGTTGAAATATGAATACTTAGAAGTATGTTTGTGATACAACTGTAGATGGTGTCCATTGGAAAGAGATGATGTTCTAGACCCATTAATGGTTATCAATTCATAATCCCATTTTCAAAGACTATATCCACCTCGTGAGACCAAGCCACTAGGTGCACAACTTCACTTTGAAATATTTAAATATGGAGTCATATAATAGAGCCCAATCACCCATCTGAAACACTTTCTTCTTAATAAATTTATCATTCCAATTGGCACATTGTTGTTGGATGATATATGTACATTTCACATTAGCCAAGCGATTCTCATCTAACTCATTCAATTGTTCCAGTCGATGTTTCTGAGTTGTAGTCAAGTCTAAATTCACTTCCAAAGCAATCCTGAGTGTCTTTATCTCAAATTCAATGGAAAGAATAAGACTCTTTCCAAATACCAACTCACAGGGAGAGAATCATGTAATGTTCCTCTAAGTAGTTCTATAATCCCATAACACTTATCGAAGTTTCTCAACCCAGTCTCTTCGATGGCTTGCCACAGTCTTCATGAAAATAGTTTCAAGCACCTTACTGGTACTTTCCATTTGCCGATTCTCCTTTGGATGGTAAGGTGAAGTCACTTGGTGATGAATCCTATACTTTTTGACAAGGTTGTGCATTAACTAAGAAGTAAACTATGCTCCTCCATCTTTAACTATATCCTTTGGCACTCCATACCGAGCAAAAAAATCTTCAAATAAAAGGTTTGAAACAACACATTTAGTTTCCCTATTAAGTGATCTTTCCTCCACCTACTTGGTGATGTATTCTATGCATATCAAAATATAAGTCTTCTACTAAGATGGGGGATTGATTGGTCTGAAAAAATATAAATTCGATCTCTCGAATGGCTCCCACCAATTGAGTTCATAACAACATTTCGTTTGATTTAGTAGGCTAGCCTATTGTCTGAAACTATCACACACCTACACATATTTCCTTCCATATCATAACATAGTAGGCCAAAAATAGCCCATTTGAATCACCTTATGACTTGTTCTCCTATCTGCAAAATGTCCTCCACAAGGTTCATCATGACAAGCCTTGAGAATATCATGAATATCATCCTCCCTCACACACTGATCCGGATTTAAACAGGAACGCAACAAATTATAGATATAACCATACATACAAAGATGCAGCATAAATAATACTTAATTTCATTACTGTAAAATACTGAAATATGCTTACAAACATAAATGGAAATAAACTAGCTAGGGCAATGGTAACTTATCTCTGAGAAGAGATGTGGCAGCTACATGCCTCTGAACTGTCTGACAATGAGGCTCGAAGGCCTATTTATTGTTTAGAAACAATGGAAAACCATAAACATCCAAAAACCTAACCCTAGGAGATAAAGCGCCAAACTATGGGCCCCGTTTTGGGTAAATTGGTACATCAACTTCCCATGGTCGTAACTTTGGCATATGATCTTTGTTTGACACGCACAATACCTCGTTAGAAAGATCTATCTGAGGACTACAACTTTACCAAGAGAAAGATTAGTCCATGGACCCTTGTTGCTCCCATTTTTCCCAAAAAAATGTCGTTTAGGGCCTCAAAACGGCTTCGAAAGTTCAGGACCCGAAAAAACTGCTAAAAATAGTAAATTGTGCTACAATTAACGAAACTGAAAAACTGAAAGAAACAATGGTGGGGATCCAAGTGGAATTTGCGGGTGGCCACCAATATCTACCCGGATCACACACCTTATAATTTGTTGATCAAAACCAGTGTGGAAGAGGTAGCCATCCAACCAAAAATATTGGGCACTTTGTCGAACAATTTTTCTCCTCTTTAGGAGAAAGGTGATGGGGAAGCTTTCCTACATCAAGGTAATTGCCAATGTCTGCATACCAAGGTGAATAAGTGGGTACTACAAAGAGATACACATTTGGGAAAGAGTCTTCAATAAGTAAATTATTAGTAACATCAGTCATGTAGAAATATGGTGATAGAATTGCAATTGCTCAAGAAATTAAATCTAAATCAAGAGACACAATTATACTCTACTACTCTGCAGAAATTAATTCACAATTTAGAACAACATTCACAAACATGCATCAATCACATACACAAGTACATAGATTTATCTAGGGGAAACCAACTGGTAAAAACCCCTTAAACCTACTTGCATTAATCAGATGAATAGAGAATGTATTACAATTGCTTGCTCGCTCTAAGCTCAACCTACAAGTGAATAATTTTTCTCTCTGCTCAATTAAAATCTCTAACCCAAACTTAGTCAATTTCTGCATCCACTTGAGCTCTTATTTCCTTGTGCAAATCCTAGGAAAGTGGCCCCTATTTTTAAGGAATTTCCTCCAAATAGATTGCACAATTCCCATGGATTGCACATTAATTACATGCAACACCTGTACACTCAAAACTAGTCTACGAATGATGTTACACTGCCTTGGAATCTCCACCACAACTAAGCAATTCAAATTCCTTGCATGCATGAGCTATTTTTGGTTGATTGATAAGTTAATTAGATGATCTATGAGTTAGATTGTTGTCCCAGTGCACAACCAACTTCCAACTAGTTTTATTAAGGGTTAAAACTAGTTTAATTGAGTACAACTAGAAATAACTAAACCAATTTGTTAAAAAATAGCAATCAACACATCCAAACTGAACTCCAAACCCACTAATTCAAATTTACTGAACTAACTGAGTGACAAGAGCCATGTCACCTTAGTTAATTTCCTCCAAGTTGTCTGCTGATGTGGAAATTTTGAATTTTCTCAATTTGACCAAGACCAAGTCAAGATGATCCTTTCTTGCTACACTTCTCAACACTCCCTCTTAACAAGAAAGGGATTATCAACCACCCCTATCCCGCACTTGTAGAATTCAAACTTCCCTCTTGGAAAATCCTTTGTCAAGATGTTAGCTCTTATTCCTCTGTCAGAATGTATTGTAGCAACATTATCCTCCTCTACACATTTTCCTGTAAATGATGATACCAAATATCTATATGCTTGGATCAACTGTGAAATACTAGATTCGTAGAGAGATTAATGCAACTCTAATTATCACAATATATCACAGTTGGATCCATCTACTAACCAAACAATCCCACAAGTATCTTTCTCATCCATATCACCTCACATGTTCCTTGACTTGCAGCTATGTGTTCAACTTATGATGATTTGAGTACCATATACCTCAACTTCCTGCTATACCAGGAAATTGTTTCAGACCCAACACTAAAAATTCCACCTAATGTACTCTTTCAGTCAAATGGACTCCTTTCCCAATCTGTATTTGTGAAGCCACATAGCTTCACTGCGTTTGTCCGACTATACCATAATCCATATTGGGTAGTGCCTCTAAGGTACCGTAAAACATGCTTAGCTGCCTTCCAATACAATTCAATCAACCTAACCATAGCTTAGCTCAATTGGTTGACTGCATAGCACATATCTAGTCGTGTGTTCAGAAGATACATTACTGAACCCACTAGCTACCAGTAAATGGTAGCATCAACCTCTTCACCTAAAGTAGCATCTCCTTCCTCCAATTGGTCACTAGAGGTGTCTCCATGGGCCTACAACTCTCCATGCAAAATATTTGCAGTATCTCAGTGGCTTACTTTCCTTGAGACACAAATAATTCCCCATCACCTTTCCATACTTCCATCCCAAGGAAGTAGTGCATGAGACCCAAAGCTTTCATCTCAAATTCCCTTGCAAGGTCCTCCTTGAAGGATCTGATCGGTTGCTCATCACCTGTCAATATTAAATCATCAACATATAAAACAATGATAAGCAGTTTACCTTCTACCAAAATATGATAGAGTTTTGCATCCACTTCACTTTTGGTGAAACCCAATCCAATGAGATAACTATCAATTTGAGTGTACCAAGCTCAGGGGTGCCTGTTTGAGACCCTAGAATGCTCACTTGAGTCTGCACACATGAGACTCCTGATCAAATATCTCGTAAACTTCTGGTTGCTCTATGTACACTTCCTCCTCAATAACACCATTGAGAAATGTTGTTTTTACATCCATCTAGTGGATATTCTACCCCATATGCGTAGCTAGTGCAAGAATTGATCTAATGGATGAATACCTTGTTATGGGAGCAAAGGTTTCCTCGTAGTCAATTCCCTCAACTTGATAGAATCATTTGGCCAAAAAATTGGCCTTATACTTCTCTACGCTTTTGTTTGTTTCATGATTAACCTTGAAGATCCATATCAACCCCACAACTAATTTATCTACTAGACTTAGGACCACTTCCCAAACACTCTTTTTCATGATGGATTTGTATTCTTCCACCATTCCATCAACCCAAACTGGTCGCTCAAATTATTCCTCAAAATAGGATGGCTCAGTCTCTACAAGCTCAGTCATTGGAGCCATGTAGCTAGTGTACCTCTTAGATGACCTCCTCTGCATGCGCACATTTGAGGAGCTCCCACATTCTCCCTTGCATCCTGCACCAATATATCAGCTTCCATGGTTCTCTTTCTAACTTCTTTGGATGGTTATGCTTGAGTGGATGTCTCCACTCTACCTCCTCTCTGCTCCTCCATTTGTGGATGATCCACAACTTCCTGAGGCTCCTCCTTTGGAGCTAAAATATCCTCTTCTAGTGGGATTTGAAGCTCCCTCTCAAGAGAGCATCTCATTACTTTCTCCTCATTAAACTTTACATCCCTTCACACAATTGTTATTATGAGGGAAGGTAAATACACTCAGTAATTGTGTGGAGTTTCGGTGTAAACCAAAAAAACTCCCAACTTTGTTGTTGACTCAATTTTCTTCCTCAAAACTTTGGAGACATGGCAGTAAACAGAGGCTCCAAAAATTATGAAATGAGACACATATGACTTTCTCCCCAAGAAATCCTCCTTTGGTGTAATCATACCAAGAATCCAATGAGGACTCTGGTTCTGCAAGTAGACTATTGTGTTACATGCCTCTCCCGCAAATGTAGTGGCAGGCCCTTGTCATGTAGCATAGCTCTCATAGCTCCCACAATGCTTCGATTCTTCCTCTTAGCTACCCCATTTTGTTGTGGGTTTTTGGGAGCTATTAGTTCTCTTCAAATTCCTTCTTTGGAAGAAAAATCCTAAAGTCATTTAAAACATACTCACCTCCATTGTCACTCCTGAGATCCTTCACCTTCTTGTCATACTCTTTCTCAACTAGTTCCTTGAATTCTACAATTTTTTAGAATATCTCATCCTTCTTCCACATGATGAAGATCGAGCACTTTCTTGAGAAATAATCAATAAAAACAACATAGTACTTGTGTGTGGTAGTGGAAGCTGTCGAGAAACATCCACAAACATCAGAGTGGACTCTCTCCAATATTGCATGTGCTTTATTGTCTCGATCATGGAATGTGGGTTTTATATACTTCCCTGAGGTACAACCCGTGTAGACATCCTGTTGCCCAAGTGATCCTTTACGGAGGTCAATGATAATTTGTTGCATAATTTTTAAGGCGCTGTGATGAAAATGGCCCAATCTCATGTGCTAGAGTTCACCGACATCACGACTCTGCACTTTCTCTGCCTTACTACTTAATGCAGCGTAATCTACCACATCAAGTTTATATAGGTTCTTCACATGAACCCTAATCTGCATCACCTTCCCGATAGTTATGTGTTGCACAAAGGATTTCCCTTTACTGAAGATCACATCATATCCATGGTCTTCCAAAATTTCTAGAGGTTCTTCTTAAAGCCTGGTACAAACATGACATCTTTGAGGTGAAGAGAGGATCCTGACTCCCTTTTAAAGGTTACTATACCAATCCTGGTAGCATTGTACCTTCTGTCATCCCCAAGCTCAATATGCATTTTGAAATCTTTCTCTTCCAGGTCACTAAAAAACTCTCAACACCCCGTGATGTGGAACAAGGCACCTGAGTCCAAGTACCAAACACTCCCCATCATAATGTTGGTCATGCATGCGATCAGAGTGAAGTCTAGATGGAACTATGAATCCAATGCTTTACATGTTATTCCTCCTGAGTTATTCTTGCTAGACTTTTTGTGTGGACACTTTGTAGCACAGTGCCCAAATTCATGACAATTGAAGAATTTTATTTTGAACAAGTCTTTCTTATTGCCCCCTTGACTGGATTCTGGTTTGGTTTGAGATTTCATCCCTTTTTCCTTCTTTACCTTTCTAAACAATGAAAAATTTTCTTCATCCTCTCCCTTAGATGAACTTCCATCTCTGTTATTTTGCTTGATTTATTCTTGTACCAAATCATACCATAAGTGTTCCCAATTCGGTAATTTCTCCCTCCTGTTCACGGAGTCCTGGTAGCTATGCCAGCTTTTGGGAAGGCCTAGAAGTGTTAGGCTCACCAGATCGTCTTCTAAAACATTCACACCAACCCCCCTAAGATCATCCCAAATTTGTGTAAATATGGTGAGATACTGTAGAATAGTATCATTCTTGTGCATCTTAAAGTTTCGAAGTTTGTCTTTGAGGGCCATTTTTCTATGGTCATTGTTATTCTCGAATAACTCAATTAGTGATTGTGAAAAGAGTTTCTTTTCCATGGTGATTTGAGACAATGTGGTCTCTCACTCCCTTAAGTATTATTCTCCTCGCCTTGACTACATATTTCTTCCATTGGGCTAGGTTCTAGACATCAGCTGATCCTAGTTTTGGAATATTTGTCTTGGCATATTCCAACAACCCATTATCATCAAGCACCACCTCCATGTGATCCTTACAGGCAAGGAAATTTGAGTTGCTTTCCAGGTCATACTCTAATCTCAATACATTGAAAGTCATTCTCCCAACTCTAAAGAAATCTTATTACACTGAAGCTGCAAATTCGAACCTCCTAAGGAACAGCTTCAAAATTCTTATTGTAATGTGAACCCTACTCTGATACCATATAGAAATATGGTGATAGAATTGAAACTGGTTGAGAAATTTAGTCTAAATCAAGAGACATGATTCTAATCTACTGCTCTGCGAAAATTAATTCACAATTTAGAACAACATTCACAAACATGCTTTGACCACATACACAAGTACACATTTTTCTCCAGGGGAAACCAACTGGTGAAAACCCCTTAAGCATGCTTGCATTAATCAAATGAATAGAGAATGTAATACAATTTCTTGCTTGCTCTGAGCTCAACCTACAAGTGAATAATTGTTCTCTCTACTCAATGAAAAGCTTTGACCCAGACTTAGTAAATTTATATCTCCACCAGAGCTCCTATTTCCTTGCGTAAATCTTGAGGAAATTGGCCCCCTATTTTTAGAAATTTCCTCCAAATTGATTGCACAATTCCAAAGGATTGATCATTGATTGCATGCAACACTTGTACACTAAAAACTAGTCTAAAATTGATGTCACACTACCTTGGAATCTCCACCACAACTGAGCAATTTGAATTCCTTGCATGCATGATCTATTTTTGGTTGATTGATCAGTTAACTAGATGATCTTTGAGTTAGATTGTTGTCCCACTTCACAACGGACCTCCAACTAGTTCTATTGATTGTTATAACTAGTTTAATTGAGTACAACTAGAAATAACTGAACTGGATTGCTACAAATTAGAAATCAACACATGCAAATAGAACTCTAAGCCCACTAACTCGAAATTACTGAGCTAATTGAGTAACAAGAGCCATGTCACCTCAATTAATTGCCTCCAAGTTGTCTGTTGATGTGGAAATTTCATTTTTTCTCAATTTGACCAAGGCTAAGTCAAATTGCGCCTTTCTTACTACACTTCTCAACAAGTCAATCTAGAAAGAAAATTTGCAACATCATCATCCTTCCCAATTTTATCTACAATACTAATATCAAATTCCTAGTGTAATAGAAACCACCTAGTAACCTTGGCATTGGTAATTGGTTTATTCATTAAAAATTGGATAGCAAAGTGGTGAGTATGCATAAAAGTTTGGTAACCAATAATGTAATACCTAAATTTGTTGATGGCATGAATAACAACAAGAAACTTTTTACTATCACAATATAATTTACCTCTGTAGGGGTTAAGTTTTTTTGATATAGTAGATGGCGTAAGATTTATTTTTGTCATACTGTCCCAACACAAACCCAATAGTTGTATCAGAAGCATCAACGTAAATGTGAAACTACATACTCCAATTAGGTCCTCGTAAAATGGGACTTGTTGTTTGACATCTTCTTAACTCTGCAAAAGCGTTGTTACACTTCCCACTCCATACAAAAGATTCATCTTTTCTTAACAAGGAAACCAATTGAAATGAAATCTTAGAAAAAAAAAATTATAAATCATCTATAATAACCTGCCTGCCCCAAAAAGCTACATACTTGTGACACCCTCCTCCCACATCCACCCAAGTAACTATGCCAACTAGGGTAAACAGGAGACAAGAGGCTACTATGATAAGATTTGACCTCCTATGTGACCTTAATAAAGTGGAATTGATGGAACGTCACACACAATCATCTAACATCATGAACAGAACCCTCAAGATATAAGTCAGCCACTCAAGCAGCCTGTCCCTGGGTCCCACTGTTGTTATGGACGTCTGAGGCCATAGTCGCTCTCATGTTATGGGTAAGGGAGCGACCAGAGACCTAAAGTCTCTCTCATAGGCATGCATGCCAACAACTCTGAACCAAACTTTCCAGTTATGTGCTAGCGACCCCAGGATTTAAGCCACTTTTTCAGGCCCAGAGCCTAGGCCACTGCTCATAATGGAATGAAAGCTTAAAATCAAGAAAGATACAGGGAAACAATGAAGCAAAAGAAATAAAGTAAGCAAGACCTTAACTAGACCCCTACTAGCCATGATAGGCATTTCATCAAACATATTGTCAACATGTAACCTACAGGTGTAAACAACAGAATTAAGTGTAGGGATCTCATACTTATCTAAGAATCACTATGAACCATTGTTCCCTCATGTCATTTCCTGCACATTCATCTATTAGACCATAGACACATTATCCATTCATATACAAGTAAAAACATGTTGAGAGCCAAACATAGTTGTTGCCATAAAATGTACATGTAACTAGCATAATAGGGACAAAATACGATAAACATATTAGCCATAAAAATCCATATATACACCAGTAAATTTACACATGAAAATCAATGGAATTAATTTCTCATTAATTAATGCAATGAACCAACAGGTGATGGGACTACCACGTTCCACCCGACCATAGATTGGTTGATCCAAGTCTCTCTTTAGCCAATCACCCCCATGCCATATTCCAAACATGAATTTGGGTCTCATAGAACACATCAAAAAACCAATCAATGTGGATGCCATGAGAATTCTACGCCTACACCGTGAGGAATTTGAGTGCCTCCTAGTCTCTCAGGCTTTACTGTGCATCCTCAGTTCGATCTAAGGATCACTAGGCCCTACACCGAGACATACTCTCCAGGATTTATCATGCATTCCATCCCAGAATCACTAGCCACAACAGAGATAAAATCCACCTCTTGGCTTTACCTTATATCCTACCATTCACTAGCAAGGATTCCTAGGCCCACCGAGGCACACAATCTGGCTTTACCAAAACCCATAGTCTAGTTCAAGGGTTACTAAACCAGTGGTTTTGTGTAGCCTCGATGCGGTTCAAGGACCACTACACCATGTGTTTGTCAATTCGAAGGTCCACCCCACTCATCTTCAAATCCAATCTAGCCATCCCGCATAAACCAAAAGAGAGAACCCATCTCATCAAAGTTAAAAGAAAATGGCAAGGCTAGGCTGAAAATACCGTCACACCTGGTAAAACCAATGCCATGGTAGAAAATAAACACATGCAATCCCATGCATGTCAAATCTAGCAAGGAAAATACACATGCAAGTTGATACTTGCAATGAATCTTGTTGTAGTTGCTTGGTCCTGCCTTTCCCTACTTGATATTTGCTTCCTCTTTCCTTCTTTCCCTTTCTTGCTCCAATGCCAAAGTGCTCCAAGAAAACTCTAAGTATCCAAGAGTATGAGAGAGAGAGAATAATGAAAGAGCTCCAAAGCTAAACTCACAAAAGGTTACCAACTGATCCTCAAAAGCCTTTTTATGAATGAGGCCTCTATTTTCTTCATTTTCCATTATTTTCCTTCATTTTCCTCCTCACATGCAATGTGTGACCTTTCACCTCATTTTTCTCCTAATTTCCATTATTTTCATAAATAATTATGCCAAAAATGTCATTTTACCTTTCCAAAACCTTATCCATTTCCTTTGCCAGTTTCCTTAGCCATAAGCAACAAAATGAACACACCCTAGGATGTCTTGCCCAACATTCAGATTGGAATAAGTGTCCCATTGATCCATGGTATTTGTTTTTAACTTTTATTACATGGAATTTTCACTAGGGTTGTTACAGAACCCTCCCCCTTGGGGCACACCATCCTCGGTGTTCAATCACTCATATACCTCAGTGATCTACTGAAAGAAGACATACTACTTATGGAGATTTATAACACAGCTCGATGCAATATTTACAATGAAATATATGCTCAAGAGAAGAACATCATGACAACATACCGCATAGTGGAGCTTTATATCACAACTCATTATGATATTTACAATGATCATCCTGTTGTGTGCCAATCCACATGACATCATAACATCATGATAACATAACCACATGGTCGCATAATTACATGATAACATAACCATAATGACATGACACATATATCATATAATGGAACCTTATAACACAACTCGTTACTGTATTTACATCCATACACATGGGTACATATAGAAACATCACCATAAATATAGATTCCAAAACATATGCCGAATCATATACCAAAACATATAGCAAACATATATTAGTCATCCTATCTAAGCACATCAAAACATCATATAGCATATATCAAACCATCATAAAGCATATATTGCACCACCATAAAGAATTTCAAACCACCATAAGCAAATACTAAACGACCATGTCAAGTTGCTTTTGCCTCAACCGGAAAACAAGGAAGGATACATGGCCCACATCTGATCCGTGATCTCACATGTAGCTTCATTAGGCCCAAAGTGCTTCCATTGCACTTTAACTTGCTCAATTTCTCAGTTACGAAGCATGTAATATACATTGAGGCTCGAACTGGAATTCTCCATCTGGTTCCACCTGCAATACAGACTAATCAGTTACATGATCAGCATCATTAACATACTTCTTAAGCAAATATACATGGAAAACATCATGGAATTTCACTGTCAGAGGCAGTGCAAGTCAATAGGATACTCGCCCAATCGTCTCAATGATAGTGAAGGTTCCACAAAACCATGGTGCCAGCTTGGCACATGATCCAATCCACAAGGAGTTGTTCTTCAATTAGATGCACAAGTACACCTGTTCCCCAACCTGGAACTCCTTGAACAAATTGTTCCTATCTACATATATCTTCTGCCTATCTTGTGCTACATTGAGATTCTTCTTGATCACCTGCATCTCCCATTCCATGTCTGCCAACATATCTGGTCCAATCAATACTCTGCTGACCGGATCACTACAACTAATGGGATTATTACAACTCTACCATTACAATGCCTCAAAAGACTCATCCTCAATGACTCATGATAATTGTTTTTGTATGTGAACTCTACCAAAGGGAAATATTCTTCCCACTTCTGCTGCTGATGTATCACATACATCTTCAACATGCCCTCCAATATCATGTTGACCCTCTTTGTTTGTTCATCTTCCTGTGGAAGATAAGTTGTGCTAAAGGCCAACTTTGTGCCCAAACTTGCAAATAAATCATTCCAAAACATGGAAGTGAACTTCTTATCCCTGTCTGACACAATATTCTTTGGAACACCATGTAGTCTAACCACATCTCTAATGAACACTTGTGCCACATCACTAGCTGAGAACGCAGAATTCACCAGAATGAAGTGTGCAATGTTTGTTAACCTGTCCACAGTGACCATGATGGAATCATGTTGCTTCAATGTCTTCGGCAACCCTGCGATGAAGTCCATGGAAATGACCTCCCATTTCCATTCTGGAACCACAATCGGCTGTAGCAGACCACTTGGATGTTTATACTCTGCCTTCACTTGCTGATAATAAAAGCATCTAGCCACGAACTCTGCTACATTCCTCTTCAAATTCGACCAATAGTAATACCTCTTCATCGCTGTTAGTGTCTTTTGATAAACCGGGTGACCTGAATATGGTTTTGCATGAAACTCCCTCAATATCACCTTCATGAGTTCACTGTTATCTGGTACATATATCCTGTCTCGGAACCTGACCAATCCATCTGCTAAAAGATGAGAGTCCATGCCCTATGCACCTGTACTGCCACCTGTACCTATACCACTACATGTACCTGCACTTATACCTATACATGTACCATGACCTGTACCTGTAACTATACTATCACACTGTTGAAACCTATGCACAATCTCCATATACTTCACATCCTGTTGTCCTCCCTGCAATATTTTATCCTATAAGTTCGTCCCATAGGAGCTCGCAGCTGCCAAATGAAGTACATGTACCCATCTGCTAAGAGAATTTGTCACCCTGTTCTCTTTACCTTTGATATACCTGATCTCGAAATCAAATTCATTGATCGTGGCCAACCATCTAGCCTGCCTTGCATTTAGATTCGACTGGTCAAACAAATACCTCAACCCAATGTGATCACTCATAAACACAAACCACCTACCAAGAAGATAGTGCATCCACATATTTAGTGCATGTATAATCATTGCTAACTCAAGATCATGTGTCGGGTAGTTCCGCTCGCGCTCATTTACTTTCCAGGACTCATAACTTACCACCTGTCCATCGTGCATAAGGACTCCACCAAGCCCTCTCTTGCAAGAATTTGTGCATACCACAAACTCTTTTTCTGGGTCTGCAATCTATAGTACTATTGCATGTGTCATCAACTGCTTAAGCTACTCAAAACTAGCTTCACACTCCTTTATCCATTCAAACTTCTTACCTTTCCTTTGTAATGATGTAATGGGATAAGTAATTTGTGAGAAGTTCTTGATGAACCTCCTATAATAGCCCGCCAGACCCATGAAATATCTCACCTCATCCATATTCTTAGGAGATACCCACTTCATGATGGCTCTTATCTTCTTTGGATCTACTACAATGCCTTCCTTGGAGACCGCATGCCCCAAGTAGTGTACCTTAGTATGAAAGAAACTACACTTGTTGAGCTTAGCATACAACTGATGTTCTCTCAACAACCTTAACATTGTTGCTAAGTGCTCGGTGTGCTATTCCTCATTTTTAGAATATACTAGTATATCATCAATGAACACAATAACAAATGTATCCAAATATTAACTAATGTAGTTGGAGCATTAGTTAAGCCAAATGGAACAATAACAAACTCATAATGCCCATACCTGGTCCTGAATGCAGTATTGTAAATGTCCTCCTCTTTGATGTGTACCTGATGGTATCTCAATCTCAAGTCAATCTTCAAGAACACTGCTCCTCCCTTCAGCTAATTGAACAAGTCATCAATCCTTGACAAAGGATATATGTTCTTGATAGTCACTTTTTTCAACTTCTTGTAATCAATGCATAATCTGATGGTACCATATTTCTTCCACACAAACAATGTTGGTGTGCCCCAAGGTGATACACTTGGCCTAATGTATCCCTTGTCCAACATTTCCTTCAACTGCAATTTTAACTCAACCAACTCAAGTGTGCTCATCTTGTAAGGTGCTTTCAATGCTGGAGCTGCCCCTGGAACTAACTCAATCAAAAAGTCTACCTCCCTGTGAGGTGGAAACTCTATAATGTCCTCAGGGAATACATCCTGAAATTACTACAACACTAGATATTTGTTCAACACATCTGCATCCTCAACCTCCTTACCCTTATCACTAGAAATGTGTACTATAAATAGCTTGCACCCTTTCCTGCGACTACGCTTTGCTTGCATAGTTGTCACCATCCTAATTGATGTGGCTTTCTTCTTACCTTGCAAGACTCTTGGTTCTCCATTGTCATCAACACACTCAATAGCTTTGTCATAGAAATCAACCTTGGTTCTATGTAGATACAACCAATCCATGCCTAACAACATATTGTATGATCCCAACAGTAACACATTCAAATGTGTTGTTGTAGGCATACCATTTAAATCAAATGTGCAAACTCTTACACAATGATGAACTCACTTCTTTGTACTTGTAGTCAACTAAACTAACCAAGACTCTACACGCAATTCCTTATTCAAACCACACTTATCCACCAAGTGAGGACTAACATAGCTATAATTAGATCTAGGGTCAATCAAAATAGAAATAAATTTATCACAGAGATTATCGTCCATCTCAATGATAGATGCTTGGTGTTCTGCTTGCCCATTTTCCACTACTACATAGATACGTAGAATACTTTGGCCAACATCCTGAATAGTTTGTGCCTCCTGTGCACTGTATATCTTAGGCCTTCCACCCTAATACTGTGAAAAATCTCTCCTAAGGTGTCCCTCACCATATGTCTAACACTCCACCCGACTAGTGCCCTCACCTTTATGTTGTTGTTATTGTTGTTGTTGTGACCCATGTCCTTGTCTAACTGCAGTAAATCTCTTTTGTGGAGCCACATTTTCTTTCCCATCTACATGTTGAGGCCTTGTCCTCTTAGGCTGCCATTTACCTCTACCTTTGTCTTTTCCCTTCCATCCATGTTGAGATTCATTCTTACGCTTTGATTTCTCATAGCAATGCTTCAGTTTCCCAATAACTTCCTCAAGTGACCGAGGCTCATCATACTTAATCCGATCTCTAAATACAGAAGGTAGCCCACTGAAAAATCTCTGAACTTTAGCCTTCTCATCAATAAGATATGGTACATACCTCAATAGTTACAGAAACTTGGTCGTGTACTCTTCATCTGTCATTGATCCCATCTTTAACTCATACAATTCTTTAGCCTTACTGTCGTAGTACCTTTCTGACAAGTACTTATTCCTGAAAAGCCTCTTGAATTCCTGCCAACTCAAGTCATTTGTCCTAATGTCTTTAACCTGCTTAACATCTTCCCACCAGATGCCTGCTTTACCTTTCAAGATGAAGATAGCTATTCTACCCTTCATGTTATCTGTGTACTCATGCAATTCAAAAAAATTGTTCATCCCAAGTATCCAAGCTTCTACATCTTCTGGCTTCTTCACATCTCCATCAAAAGTAGGGGGTTTTGATTTCTTGAATTCATCGAGTAAGTATCCCCTATCATTCCTCATGTAAGGATGATAGCAACGACGATCATGATGTCTATCAGAGCCAAAACTAGAATAATACTTATACTCATCGCCCCTCCTTTCTAGAGTGTCCAACAACTTGCCATATCTCACTGTGTCAGATCTATCTGACATGTGTCTACGAGGAGACCTACTTCCATATGCTCCATTAGTCCCATTCTCATGTGAATGGTTGATCCGAAGCGGCCCTTGTCGTCGCTGTTCTAACAAACTCTCAAGAAGTATAGCATTGACCTCTGCTTGCTTCTCTTATGCGTGTATGATCCAATCATTATCTTCCTTACAACTCCTTATCTCTTCCTTCAAGCTTCTCAATGTATCATCCAAATCAGAAGTATGTTTCACACCACGTTGCTCATCTGATGCATAGGGAGATACAGCGTAATCTACCACCTTGCTAGCCATGTGATCTTTCTCTTCCTACAATGCATAATATGTCAGATACGTCAATCACAATAAACCAATGTACCTTAGTATATCTTAGGGAGGATAGCTTGTCTGTAAGATCACCAAGTCAGCATGATACATGTATAACATAATCATAAAAGTGTATAGACATTCCCAAGTAATTGTATCAACATATAATCATAACTCTAGTTAGGATCTAGTCCTCAATGCAAGGCCATATCAACAATGGATGTTATGACCTCATGCATGGAAACAACCATTAATCCATTATACACATTGCTACATGCAACCGACAATATTCATAAGCAATTCTTAGCCAACTACAAATACGCATAAACGCATGTAGTCGAACATAATCGATCAGTTCTTGCAATCAATCTACAAGACTGATAAATGTAATCAAAATATTCAAAATATAACCTAACATAAAAGGATGTAAGTAGGTGACATAAAATCAACATGTAAGTGACAAATAAACATATACAGTCAGTCACATACTCATGTCAAATACTCTTCACAAAATCAACATCAAATTCTCCATGATAACCATACTACAACCCTAATATACATCAAGCAATTGCAACAAGTATATAAGTGTAAGAGACACACATGCAACTAACATGCATGCATGGCTAACACATTCAATCCATCCATTCCAAGATTTTAACCATGCTCTGATACCACTCTGTGACACCCTCCTCCCACATCCACCCAAGTAACTATGCCAACCGGAGTAAACATGAGACGAGAGGATACTATGATCATATTAGACCTCCTATGTGACCTTAAGGAAGTGGAATCGATGGAACATCACACACAGTCATCCAACATCATCAACAAAACCCTCATGAGACAAGTTAGCCACTCAGACAGCCTGTCCCTAGGTCCCACTGTTGTTCTGGACCTCTGAGGCCATAGTCACTCTCATGCTATGGGCAAGGAAGCAGCCAGAGACCTAAAGTCGCTCTCATAGGCTTGCATACTAGCGACTGTGGATCAACCTTGCGTGTTTTGTGCCAGCGACTTCAGGATTTAAGCCACTTTTTCAGGCCTAGAGCCCAAGCCATTGCCCAAAATGGAATGAAAGCTTGAAATCAAGAAAGGTACAGGGAAACAATGAAGCAAAAGCAATAAACTCAACAAGACCTTAACCAGACCCCTACTAGCCATGATAGGCATTTCATCAAACATATTTTCAACATGTAACCTATAGGTGTAAACAATAGAATTAAGTGTAGGGATCTCATACTTATCTAAGAATCACTATGAACCATTGTTCCCTCATGTCATTTGTTGCATATTCATCTATTAGGCCATAGACACATTATCCATTCATATACAAGTAAAAACATGTTGAGAGCCAAACATAGTTGTTTCCATAAAATGTACATGTAACTAGCATAATAGGGACAAAAATACAATAAACATATCAGCCATCAAAATCCATATATACACCAGTAAATTTACACATGAAAATCAATGGAATGAATTTCTCATTAATCAATGCAATGAACCAACCGGTGATGGGACTACCACGTTCCACCCGACCATAGATTGGCTGAGCCAAGTCTCTCTTCAGCCAATCACCCCCATGCCATATTCCAAGCATGAACGTGGGAATCATAGAACACATCAAAAAACCAATCAATGTGGATGCCACCGGAGTTCTTTGCCTACACCGTGAGGAATTTGAGTACCTCCTAGTCTCTCAGGCTTTACCGTGCATCCGCAGTCTGATCCAGGGATCACTAGGCCCTACACCGAGACATAGTCTCCGGGCTTTACCGTGCATTCCATCCTAGAATCACTAGGCCCAACGGAGAGAAAATCCAACTCCTGGCTTTACCGTATATCCTTCCATTCACCGGAAAGTATTCCTAGGGCCACCAAGGCACACAATATGGATTTACCACAACCCACAGTCCAGTTTAAGGGTTACTGGGCCAGTGGCTTTGTGCATCCTCAGTCTAGTTGAGGGACCACTACACTGTGTGTTTTTCAATTCAGATATCCAACCCACTCATGTTTGAATCCAATCCAGCCATCCCAAATAAACATAATGAGAGAACCCATCTCATCAAATCTATCAGGAAATGGCAAGGTTACGTTGAAAATATTGTCACACCTATCAAAACTCATGCCATGGTAGAAAAGAAACACATCCAATCCCATGCATGCCAAATCTAGCAAGGAAAATGCACATGCAAGTTGATACCTGCAATGAAGCCTGTTGTAGCTGCTTGGTCCAGCCTTTCCCTACTTGATCTTTGCTTCCTCTTCCCTTATTTTCCTTTCTTGCTCCAATGCCAAAGTGCTCCAAGAAAACTCTGTGTCTAAGAGTATGAAAGAGAGAGAGAGAGAATAATGAAAGGGCTCTAAAGCTAAACTGATAATTGGTTACCAACTAATCCTCAAAAGCCTTTTTATGAATGAGGCCTCTAGTTTCTTCGTTTTCCATTATGTTCCTTCATTTAATTCCTCACATGCAACCTGTGACCTTTCACCTCCTTTTTCTCCTAATTTCCGTTATTTTCGTAAATAATTGTGCCAAAAATGCCATTTTGCCTTTCCAAAGCCTTAGCCATTGCCTTTGCCAATTTCCTTAGCCATAAACAACCAAATGAACACCCCCTACGATGCCTTGCCCAACATTCATCTTAGAATAAGTGTCTCATTCATCCGTGGTTATTGTTTTTAACTTTTATTACACGGAATTTTCACCGGGGCTATTACAGTACCTCCTCATGTGTCTTAGGAGTGGTAATTCTCAAAATTACCTCAACTTTTGTTGGATCAACCTGTATACATGCAACATAGAGATAGTGAACTAAAACAATACCTTCAATCATCATCATGTGACATTGTTCAGTACTGAGATAGAGGTGGGTTTGTATACAACGCTCAAGTACCTTTTCAAGGTTGTGCAAGGCTTCATCAAACTCATCCCCATAGGGTGTAAAGTCATCCATAAAAATTTCCAAACAATCGCTAACCATATCAAAAAAAAATCCTAACACTGCACGTTGGAAGGTTGCAGGTGTGTTACAAAGTCCAAAAGGTAGGACCCTATAGGCAAATGTGCCCCATGGGTAAGTGAAGGTAGTTTTGTCTTAGTCCTCAGAAGTGATTTGAATTCGGTTATAGCCACTAAATCCATCTAGGAAATAGAAGAAATTTTTACCAAACAAAGTATATAGGACCTTATCAATAAAGGGTAGTGGAAAATGGTCCTTTTGAATGGCTTTGTTCATCTCCCTATAGTCCACAGACTCTCCACTTCCCATTTTTTTTAGGGAAAATAGCAAATGGAGACACCCATTGGTTGTCAAAAATTAGATAGATGAAGTTTACATTTAAGAGCTTTTGAAGTTCTTCCTTAAGAACACTTTTCAAGGTTGGGTTCATTCTGCGTTGAGGTTGTCAAACAAGTTGAGATCCTTCCTTTAGATAAGTATGATAAGTGCACAAAGTAGGATGGATGCACTTCATGTCCTTATAATCCCATGCAAAAGCTTCTTTATTCCTTCTTAGTAACTGCACTAATCTCTCTCTTTTTGTGGGAGATAAAATAGGGTTAATATTTAAGGTCTTTCCAAGCTCTATCTCCACTACAACACCCTTAAGACTAGGGTTTGTAGGTATTTCTTCTATAGCATGTTCATCAAGAGTCTCTTTCTCACTGGATTTGTCTATCACAAAACTTAACAGTCGAGATGTTGATCGTGTAATAATAGAAGGGTCAGTAATGAAGTTGTTAATAGTATCATCCTCGATCTCATTTTTAAAATCCAAGGCTTTTCCTATAGTGAGTAGTGGACATGTATCAACTGCCTCTACTTCAAACTCAGACCATAAAGGATTCTCACATTACAAGCTTGATTTAGCTGGATGGTAAATAACAAGATTCTTGGTAGTGTTACCATCAAATATGGTCATGCACGCAAATCTACATCCAATAAAAGCATCTACAGTGGCCAGTCATAGCCTGCCTAAAATCATAGGATGTCCCCCTAGGCGTGTTTTAGGATGTAAAACTAAAAAATATATTGGATACTACTAAGAATCTATTGAAATAATAACATCCTCCAATATTCATTTTGGTCATAACTTAGACCTATCTATTAATTCTAAAACAATGGGAGTAGGTCTCATGTTGGTAAGCCCAAGTAGTTCAATAGTTTCCCTGGTTATTATGTTAATTGTTTCTCCTAATTCAATCAAGGTATTTCGAAGAGTTGTTCCTCCAATATGGACAACTACTATTGGGTTCCCAAGATCTTCATATTTAGTAGGTGTATTATCCCCTAACATTAATTCTAATAGTTTTCCAATTACATGTATAGTAGGTGGATCCCAAGGTTTCCTACATGGATTTTTAACACATAATTCTCTAACTATTTTAGCATAAATTGGAACATCTTGGATTTCTTGAAGTGAGGGAATCCAGACATGCAAGTTCTTCAACTCCTTCAAGAAATCAGATTCAAACTGAGTACTTTTTACTTTAGTTAATCTTTTAGGATAAGGGGGATGCAAATAAGTTTCACTATTATAAGTTGTTATAAGTCCCTCCAGTATAGTAACATCAATTGTTACACTAACATCTATGGTATCATTGGTTGTTATAGTGTTATTAGCAATAACACCAGTAGTTACAACTTCATTAATATTGTCAACTGCTCCAGTACTAGCAGTAGCATCGATTGTTACAGCCTATTGTTTTTCTAAAGATCGTTGAATTAAGTTTTCTTCTCCCAGTGAACTTTATTCTTCATTTTCTATAATAACAGGAGAAACAATGTGGTTTAATATATTTCCTTATCGTAATTGTATTTCATTGCATTCCACATGCAAGATACAATAGGTAGGGAGAATTGGTGTTTCAACTTATTGCATTGCCTTACTATTGGGATTAGGGTTAGATTCTACAAGCATTTGGGGGCAAAGTGGATGACCACTCATAGGCTCATTGGAGGGAAGTTGCAATTGTTGTTGTTGCATTCGAATCTGAACAGGCATTTAGTTAGGGAAAACAATCGATTTCCATAGATGAAGCCATGGCGTAGGGTATTGTACCAAAGGGGGATTAGGGGGTTTCCACGGAGCTATTAGATATTGCATTTGTTGAGGAATATACATACCAGACCAAGAATTAAAATAAGACAAGGGTTCTTGCACCATACCTAATGGCCAAGGTTGTTAGGGCTTCTTGGTGCCAATAAAATATGTTGCTTAAATATCCTACCATGTCTCCTTATATATTGCTTTTAATATAGGTAACAAGGGGCATTGTTCTATAGAGTGATCTCACTTACATATATTGTAGCTATTAAGTCGGCATTGCCTTAGAGAATGTTTCTTCATGCGCCAAGAGAAGAATATAGCCAGAGCTTGTTCTACTTCAATATGCTTTTGCTTTGCTTACAACACATCAATATGAGAGGACAACGGTCTTATAATGTGAGATTTAAAATTCTCTAGAATATTCCCAAATTCTACTCATGTTTCTCCACTATTCGCTGACTTTCAAATCCTGGTAGAAGCATCATGTGTCATAATCTTATTTCTTGTTGATTCTTTTGAACTTTTTTGATAAAGTTAAATAATTTCATCATAAGGTTCCTTATATATATCTCCTTCCTCTAGAACATTTAATATGTGAAGGCAGTCATCTCACATTCCTCTGATCAGAATTGTTTTAACTATTTCCTTGTCCAAATTGCTATGCTAATATCTCTGTAAATTATACTGAAGCTACTCAACATACTCTTACAAATTTTCATATAGTGTTTGAGTTATTTGGAATAACTCTTACCTCTTATCTTTGGAATGACAATAATCCTGATACTTTTCTAAAAAGGTCTTCTCCATCCCATCCTAGGAGGTAATGGATGCCCCAGTGAGTTCCATAAGCCATATTAGTGCTGCTCACTTTAGTGTAGCAAGGAATAATTTTTAATTTATGTTCATTGATGGTATAATCCTAACTCTAGCAGAGGACATTGAACTCAAAGAGAAATGTATCTAAATCTTTAGTAATTGTACCCTGGAAAGTAGAAACGCAGATAAAGGGGTGTTCTTCATTAGGGCATGTCCCTGGAGATTCCCAATGGGGAACTCAAAGGTGGTAACTAAGATCCCTGGCATTTGGTTCTGCCTAAAATCTTGAAGGTTTTGTATAGTTGTTATAGGTGGCTCCCCTAAGGGAGGATATTGCTCTCTTTTTGGTGATGAGGGTTGCTCAGGTTTTTTAAGTTGTTTAGGTTGATCAAATTGTTTAGATTGTCTAGGTGGTCCTAATGATTTCACAACACCCTTCACAACATAATGCTCAACAATTTATTTCATAGCTTCACCTAAATCTAGGATGCATTGATCAAGTGGTCGGTCTTCTAGACTTGATTCTAAATCACATTCATTTATATCACATTGTCCCTCTACCAAGCCTTGATATCCTTCCTCTGTTGATACAAGTGGACTAGAAACTTTGGGGCTTGTCTTTGAGATCGAAGGTTCATAAAATTTGAACTCCTTAATATGCGCACCCAAAAAAAATGACTGAAGGGATGTTGGATTCTGTAAAGTAGTTTTACCTTATCCTTTCTTGTTAGGCATTTCTCCCTGATCAGATGATTTAGCTTTAAATTTTGGGATGATCTCTTGTATATATGTTACTCTACCCAAATCTTGATTCTTCTTCCTTCTCCCTCATCCTCTTTTAGCTTCATGGTTAGTTTCCTTGGGGGTACCATATTTTTCTTCTTCACTATTCATGCAATGCAATCCTATGTGCCTTAACTCCTCATGATGTCAAGCCCAATACAGTATGCCGAAGCGATGCGTAGGTTCTTACCTCTTGTCTTACCGCCTAGAAACCTCAGAGCCATGAACACATTTACCACACTTTCAATTAATGCATGCAAACAAGATAGTCACACATATGCACCTCTAATAGCCTCCCCAATAACAACGCCAAAATGTTGGGCTGATCAATTTTATTTTTTAATTCAAAACAACCAATCCAACTCACACATAAATTGTCAATCTAGGTAGGCTTTGTATTTCAAGGTTATTGTGCAAAATATATGTAGGAACAAATGGAAACTAGCACTAACCAAGACTCAAAATCAATCATTTTAAGTATCACTCTCAACACTCCATCACACTTTTTGTTACACCCCAAACCTTGCTCACACTTTCTGAAATAAAAGAAGCACACATTGAAGAATAAATCACACTCTCGCACATTATCACTCTTATTCAAAAAGAAACAACACTCATGAAAACCATTAAACACTCAACAATTGTTGAAACACCCATTTAACTAAATAAAAACAAAAAAAAAAACAAACAAAAAATTGTAATAGAAATCAAATAACCATCGCACCAATGAATGGATTGGTCCAGGACCTATGTTATTACACAATAATAGAGGCTACAATCCCACAACTATTCAATGCATGAACAAGATCTGTAACAGTAAGAATAAATCATATATAAATAATAACTGAGAGCATAAATATATTGCTACGATACCTCTCTAACTAGTGATCCCTACTAAGTAGAAGTTCCCTTCCTCCTTAGTTGGGGATGGTGAATTACATAGCACGCAAGCTAATTAGGAAAGAGATATTGAGCCACGAATGGTAAATATTTGCATTAATGAAAGTTGCAGTATAGGATTACAGTGTTGGTACTCCTTCCTTTGATCTCTATATATGTGTGCCTTGCAGGCGGGGAGTATTTTTTATAGTTTTTATTACAATACAGTCTTATTTTCGAAAAGCAAGATCATCATGAGAACCTCTCGATTCTAATGTGATCCAAATCGAGATTATACAAAAATTGCCTCATAAAAATTGTCTTAATTGAAACTGAGTTGTAACAACTTTTCTAAAATACAATGATTTATCATTTGGAAATAATAACTATTTTAACTAAGTCAGTTGTCTTGTCCATGAATGTCTCCTTCTAATGGTCAAGCTAAATTTTACAATGTATCTTTCAAAATTGATCCTTGTTGTTAATCATATAAGAACAAAGTATCCAAAATAAGTGTAACATCCTTGGTCAAAAATCCATGTAGTAAAGTTAATAAAGGAAAAATAATAACCAAGGTCATGGGACATGTATTCCAAGCTGAATGTTGGGCAAAAACATAATGGTGGGGATCAATTATGATCAATTAATAGCTATGAAAATTGGCAAAGGCAGTTGCAAAGGCTTTGGAAAGGAAAACTGGCATTTTATTTATGAAAATAATGGAAATTAGGAGAAAAGGAAGGTGAAAGGTTACAGGTTGCATGTGAGGAGGAAAATGAAGGGAAATAATGGAAAATTGAAGAAAATAGAGGCCTCATTAATAAAAAGGCTTCTAAGGATCAGTTGACGGACTTTTGTCAGTTTTAGCTTGGATATCTCTATTCTAATCTCTCTCTCATACTCTTGGTGATCTAAAAATGGGGCTAAAAGGATTCTTGTCAAGCTTACAAGAACCTCTCCCACTCCAAAGCTTATATATTTCCAAGACCTTATGATTAACCAATTGCAGAATTAAAAAGTGCTTGAAAATAGGTGTATTCTTGTGTTTGTTTTTAAACTGGTTATGTGCTTTAAGTTGATTTGCTTAAACTAATATAAAAACATATAACAGTGAAACAGTGCAGCAAATAAGCATCACACATAATAGCAATATAATATGGATTTCACCCAAATCTCTTGGGCTACATCTCCTTGAGCTCTAGTCAACTCAACTAGGCTCTCTAGGATTATGGCATAAATTCTTTTACAAGCTTCACGCTCAACTCCATTGGTTTACAACTGAACCTATGGGTTTAAAATACCATCTTATCCCGCTGGCTGTCCATACTCTACAGACATATCTAGGCTTCTTTGGACTAGACTCCTACAATTAGTGCTCTGAGCTATCTTGAGCTCTAGCTTGCACCAACTCCCTCAGAATTCTCTCACTGTCTCTGGAATGCCTTGTTCTATCTTCAGCACACTCTGAACACCAGCAACAGCTGGATCATATTATCTCTTTGTTGTTCTCTTGGCTCTAGCTCTGGCTCTCTGGCTCCGGCTCTGGCTCTCTCTGAGCTTCTCTTGGCCTTTGCGTGCCTCTGTAGTTCGCTCGACCTCCAAACGACTCTCAGCAACCTTCCACCGACCTATTAAGCGACATTTGGTCAATGGTGCTCTCTGTGTATTTGTAACGCATTGGTTACAATCCTCCATCATGGAAAACATGATTGTTTCACTACAAGAATCCATTAACAATGGAAAGGAATCGACGGGCAAAGGCAACCCAATGATTTTACCTTCCTCTGAAATCATCTTGAAATCCACCACGTAATGGAAATACACAGGAAAACTGTTGAAAAAACATGATTGGAGTGTTTAACCGGATCTCAAAATGCACTCAATCGCATCTATACCCCTCTCGGGTCCATCCTGTCATCACAAATCACGATCGCACAAGCGGGAGGTCAAAAAACCCAAATACAATGGAATACATAGAAAATATGAAAACCCAAACTTCAAATATTACAGAATCGCCCCTATAAACCTATCAAGTCCATCATCTTATCACATTTGCAAGTCGCATGGTGAAATGGCCAAAAAAACCCAATACACAGGAAATACAAAGAAATCTCGCATTTTTGGATTTCAAATATTATGAAATTGTGTCCATAATTCCCTTCGGGTCCACCCCTTTATCGCTTATTGCAATCGCAGCGGCCCCGGGGTCTTCCCTTCGACTATGCCGACCGCTGATCCGCCGATAGCCGATATCGCACATCGCATATCGCATCGGCGGGGGTCTATGTCCCTGCTCCTCCGATCACCAATTCAATCACAACCATCCATTCTTGCCCGAATCCAATGGTTGTCAATGAAGTGCTCATCGCACAGTCGCATAATCACATCGGCATATCATATTTGTAATGGCCCAGGGGTTCTTTCCATATACCATGGACTGTGCCGACCCAATCCACCAATCTGATCCCGCTTTATCGCAATCAACCCCGCCTGGGTCCCGATATCACATGTAGCCTACCTCCAATGCGTTAAGTCGGAGATCGCTGATCGAGGGTTCTTAAGGCCTTTGGTCTAAGTCCGCCCTTTGAACCTTCCGATGCGATTTTTCCTTAAAGAACCTTTTAGGCCACTTTTATAAGAAATTGCCTCCTTTTCAAAGGATAATGGGCAATCTTCTTTCTGCGATAACTTCTGCATCCGAAGTCCATTTTAGCCCATTCAAATTGCAGTAGATTCAGAATGAAAAGATCTATGCAATGGGACTATTTCCAAGAGCACCCATTGACTTTCATTTTCCTCTATGAGGAACACTTTTAGACTTAAAAGTCTATTCTAGATCCATTTTGGATCACACCTTCCCACTAAAAGAACTTTTGGTCTCCAAAAGACTGACATACTGATCTAAACAGTAAATGAGAGTAACAACACCCTCTTATTTCAACCTCCTTACACTTGCCTTGCATAGTGCCTCTAAACCAAAGCCTTTGACCACTTTCCTTCCTGGATGTGCTGGTCCTCCTAGGAGGAATTGTTTTCCTCCTTGACTTCATGCAGAACTCCTGTTGAGAAGGTCACAGAAGGTAGTTTGAACTTCTCTTCCTTGACCATTGATCCAACGTGGCTCAAACAAATGTGAAGTTACATCTACTTCACAAAAACTTTCATTTTTACATGTTTGACATGTTTTCAATAACAACTGTTAACAACAACAGAAATACAGACAACAACTGGATGGCCTAAACTCCTACTTCAACAAAAGAAACATATTTTCACATCTTCTGAACTACCTCCATGTCTTACATCTGCATACACATGATGGACTAGATAACAAGCCTACAAAACATGCCTTTAAAACAAATGACCCTTCAAGTCAAGCATGTAGAAAAGATCTCAAGGATTCTTTTCAAAAGATGAAACACTTCATCATTATCCCCATCTTGGAGACCAAATCAACTTTTCTCAAGTCAATATTACATGCATGTTTAAAACAAAGCAATCAACCCTTCAAGTTAATTACACATACATGTTCAAATACAAGGAAATCATCAACGTCCCTGTGTTTGTGCACATCATTCTCATGCATGCATTTCATCCTTCAACTTTCGCTTAAGCACACTGTACTTTCGAAGCTGAAATGAACATAATGTTGCAGCAACAAAGTGAGTCTCTTACTCAACTTTTTCCATTCACCTTCTTGGTAAAACTCTACAACTTGCATTCCATTAACAAAGAAATGCAAATAGATGCATCAATATACATGCAATCTTAATTGGATAAGAACTCTAACCATTTCTCACCAATCCATTTCAAAGGTAGGACCTTTGTCTGCACATCAACACCAACATGTGAATCATCCTGAAACACATCATTCATGGAATCTCTCTTTCCATTCCTACCATTTTCTTTTTCCACCTTCTTCAACTTTTGTGGAAGCATTGTTGGATTCAGAGTCCAACACTTTGTAGCAACATGTCCTTGATTATGGCAGTAAGTGCAACACATGTGCACCTTCTTGATATCATGATTTGCCTTGTCCAATGGACCTTTGGCTTCTTGCTTCCTTTCCTTCAAAAGTTTCTTGTATGTGGCCATTCTATTCCAACATCTAGAAACATGATGGTTATCCAAACCACAAAAGGAACATGCAATTCTTTTCCAATTCTTATATGGAAATTTACCATGCTAAACATAATCAAAAGGAATATGATTAGAACTAGATTTATACTTTTCTCTTTCACCTTTATTGCCTTCATGAGGAGGTGAATTGAATGAAGAAGTGGCTCCCCTTGGAACACCATCAATCTCTTCAAGGCTTTTAGAGTTTCCACAACTTTCTAGTTCAAGTGTATGTTGATATACACCTTCTTTATGCAAAGTATGCTTCACACTATTGCATTCCCCAAGAATACAATTTTCACACTCTTGAGGTAGAAGACCTGCAATGAAACTCCTTCTTGGAACTGTTTCAATGGCCTTCATGGCAGCTTTGGAACTTTCTCCATAAGCTTGTCCACAAGACCCAAATACTTAGGCCTTTCCTCAACTATTATTGGCTCAACAATACCCTGTGCATGTTTGCCCAAGCCTTTTCCTTCATAGCCCATCTTGGACATTAACTTGGAACCTATGCCTCTAGTATGTTTTTCAAAAGAACCAATATAAACATTCTTAGTGGAATTTGAAGACAAACAGGAATTGTTTACCTCTTCTTCAAGCCGATACTTGACTAAGGCTTCTTTGGCAACAAAGAGTTGTGTCTCCAACTCATGCATCCTTTTCAGGTTCATCTTTGCAATATGAAGTTGCCTCTCCATTTCCTGCAATTGGTCAGAAAGCAACTACTTCTCTTCCTCCACAGAATTCAACTGCTCTCTAAGTATGTCGCTCTTCCTTCCATCCTCATACATTTCTCTCACCTTGTCCATCATGATGAACAAGTCTTGCTTCATGTCTTCATCAAAGAATCTTGTGATGAAGAAGGAATTTGAGGACTCACTTGTTGAAGTTGTCATTATGCAAATGAACAAAATAACTTCAAACAAGATCAAAAAAGAGCTTATTCAAGCAACCTTTTGCAACAAACCTCTGGTGCTTCAAGGATTTCCTTGAGGTCCTTTGGGATTAGAAGAATGCCTTCAGCCCTTCTTCCTTCTTGTCCTCTCCTGGACTCAGCTAACAATAGCTTTCCCTTCACCTCTGCAAACTCAAACAATAGTCAGTTTGCAAATAAGCATACAATCAATCAGACAGTCAATCCTTGACTGCCCAAACACCTTTCCAACAAGCAATCCTATGCTCAGTCAATCAAGCATTCTGATCTGATACCACTTGCTCTGGTATAACCAACTTTAATATCACCTTCCTGAAGGTGGGGTTAATCAATCTCATGCTCTGATACCACCTAATCTAAAAATGGGGCTAAAAGGCTTCTTTTCAAGCTTACAAGAACCTCTCCCACTCCAAAGATTATATATTTCCAAGACCTTATGATCAACCAATTGCAGAATTAAAAAGTGCTTGAGAATAGGTGTATGCTTGTGTTTGTTTTTAAACTGGTTATGTGCTTTAAGTTGGTTTGCTTAAACTAATATAAAAACATATAATAGTGAAAACGTGCAACAAATAAGCATCACACATGACAGCAATATAATACAGAGTTCACCCAAACCTCTTGGGCTACGTCTCCTTGAGCTCTAGTCAACTCAACTAAGCTCTCTGGGATTATGGCATAAATTCTTTTACAAGCTCCACGCTCAACTCCATTGGTTTACAATTGAACCTATGGGTTTATAATACCATCTTATCCCTCTGGTTGTCCATACTCTGCAGACATATCTAGGCTTCTCTGGACTAGACTCCTTCAATCAGCACTCTGAGCTGTCTTGAGCTCTAGCTTGCACCAACTCCTTCAGAATTCTATCACTGTCTCTGGAATGCCTTTTTCTATATTCAGCACACTCTGAACACTAGCAACAGCTGGATCATTTGATGTCTTTGTTGTTCTCTCGGCTCTAGCTCTGGCTTTGGCTCTCTCTGAGCTTCTCTCGGCCTCTGCGTGCCTCTGTAGTTCGCTCGACCTCCAAGCAACTCTCAGCAACCTTCTAGCGACCTTTGGTCAATAGTGCTCTCTGTGTATTTTTAACACATCGGTTACAGTCATCCATCATGGAAAACCAAATTGTTTCACTACAAGAATCTATTTACAATGGAAAGGAATCGACGAGCACGAGCAACCCAGTCGTTTTGCCTTCCTCTGCAATCATCCCGAATTCCACCACGTAATGGAAATACACAGGAAAACTGTCGAAAACACATGATTGGAGCATTTAACCAGATCTCAAAATTCATTCAATCGCATCTATACACCTCTCAAGTCCGTCCTGTCATCACAAATCGTGATCGCACAGGCGGGAGGTCAAAAAACCCAAATACAAAGGAATACATAGAAAATATGAAAACCCAAACTTCAAATATTATAGATGTAGAAATTTTGAATAATTTAACACATATTCAACAGAGATTATCCTGATCATGTACTATTGCGGAATACATACACAATACATAAGCTCCTCTATGTTGATCATCAATATAGCAGCATCAATAACAATAAAACATCAAGAGCATTCACACATTAACACAGCATGTAACCCGGGGAAAGCATCTAGCTAAAAACCCCACACTATCTGTATATTAATGATTTAGACCATGTAACATTACAAAGTACAATGCTTATCACAAGAAATCCAGTACCAGCTCCACCTGTTACACACAATACAGCTAAGATCTGATCTCCAAATCTATTCCACTGCTTACCTGCCTCCACTGCTCAATACCTGCTCAAGAATGAATGAGAATGGTCTACCAAACTCGTATTTCACCTCCAAAGAATCACTCACAATGTGTAAGACGTGAGCAGAAGCTACAAACTGGGCAAATACATGAGCAAACTCATTGGCATACTCAATCCTTTGATTGTGCAAGATCTGATGCACAACTATAGTCACAACTGATAGCAATCTGATTCTCTAACACCTGTCCCTGCTGAACTGAACATGCACTGACATGCAACTGAGTTAACTGATGTATTCTATAGTTGTATTATGAGTTAATAATTAGTTTAACAACTCATCATTAGTCTATCTGCAGTTAGACTAACTACAACTAGTTTAACCAAGTCAAACTGAACACAACTCCATCAACTCCACAATCAACTCCACCAAACTCAACTGATTGAGTTCTAACTGAAGTCATGCATGCAACAACTCAACTGACTCATAAGAAAAGTGTACTTCCTTCTGACATCTACATGGGCCACATCTGTAGCTCAAACTGAAGTGCTCCAAGAGAATAAGATCAAGTTTATAGTCCAAATATTATTATGAGACAATAATATTTGACTTTTCTATTTTTGACAGCCAATCTAAAAATAGACTTTGATCACCCACACTTTGGTCACCCACACTTTGGTCACCCACATTGTGATCACTCACACTGTGATCACCCACACTGTGATCATCCACACTGTGATCATCCACATTGTGATCAAAAATAGAACTTGCGCCATAATTTGCCTGCGGGCCCACTTAGTGAAGGCGACTCTTTTCACTAATCTCCATCATCTTGTTTCAATCTCAACAATAGAATCGCCCCTATAAACCTATCGGGTCCATCATCTTATCGCATTTTCAAGTTGCATGTCAAAATGGCCAAAAAAACCCAATACACAGAAAATACAAAGAAATCCTGGATTTCTGGATTTCAAATATTATGAAATCGCATCCATAATTCCCACCAGGTCCGCCCCTTTATTGCTTATCACAATCACATGGCCCCAAGGTCTTCCCTTCAACTATGTCGACCGCCGATCCACCAATCCGCCGATCGCCGATATCGCACATCGCATATCGCATCGGCAGGGGTCTTGTCCCTGCTCCTCCATTCATCGATCATTCCGATCACTGATTCAATCGCAACCGTCCATTCCTACCCGAATACAACGGCTATCAATGAAGCGCTCATCGCAAATTGCATAATTGCATCAACATATCGCATTTGTAATGGCCTAGGGGTTCTTTCCATATACCATGGACTGTGCTTACTCGATCCGCCGATCCCATCCTGCTTTATCACAATCGGCCCCGCCTGGGTCCCGATATCGCATGAAGCCTACCTCCGATGCGATAAGTCGGAGATCATTGATCGGGGGTTCTTAAGGCCTTTGTTCTAAGTCCACCCTTTGAACCTTCCAATGCGATTTTTCCTTAAAGAACCTTTTAGGCCACTTTTATAAGAAATTTCCTCCTTTTCAAAGGACAATGTGCAATCTTCTTTCTGCGATAACTTCTGCACTCGAAGTCCATTTTAGACCATTCAAATTGCAATAGATTCAGAATGAAATGATCTATGCAATGGGGCTATTTCCAAGAGCACCCCTTGACTTTCATTTTCCTCTGTGAGGAACACTTTTAGACTTAAAAGTCTATTCTAGATCCATTTTGGATCACTTCGACACTTAGAGTTTCTCGGATCACTCTTGGAGGAGTGTGGCATACTTGGGATTTGGAGCAAGAAGGCAAAGGAAGAGTAGGAAATTGCAAGAGGACATTGGGATCAACAGTTATAGTGGGTTTTGCTTGCAAGTACCCAGTTGCATGTATGATTTCCTTGCTATTTTTGGCATGCATAGCACATGCATGTGGTTTCTTAGTTATGATTTGTCATTGGCATGGAGGATTGTCTAGATTAGCGGTGGTTTTGCCTAACCTTGCCATTTCCTTGATAACCATGGTGTTGTGGGTGTATTTCCTTTTGTTTTCTGGTTGGTTCTCATGTTCCTTATGGTTTTGGGTTGAGTTATTAGTTCATGGAAGCCTTGGTTGGACAAACGCTTTGGAATCCCTATAAAAGCTTGTGTTGTGTTACTAGTCCTGGAAACGTTGGTTGGAAAAACGCTCTGGAAGCCCTATAACAACTTGGGTTTAGTTAATAGTCCTGAAAGCCTTGGTTGGAAAAACACTCTGGAATCCCTTGGTGGGTTGAGTTACTAGTCCTGGAAGCCCTGATTAGACAAACTCGCTGGAAGCCCGACAACAACTATGGGTTGAGTTACTAGTCTTGGAAGCCCTGGTTGGAACGAATGATCTGGAGCATTGGACAACTTGGGTAGAGACCAATATGGTGATTCTTAGTGATGTTTGACCGTGAGGTGGAATCATTGGTTGAGGGTTGAGGTTTGAGGGTTGAGGTGGTTTTGCCTATGGAAGGCCTGGTGTGGTTTTGTTGGATTTGTTTCATGAGATCCCACATTCATGCTTGGAGTATGGCATGGGGGTGATTAGCTGAAAGAAAGATTTGGTTTAGCCAATCTATGGTTGGGTCGTGGAAGTCCCAAACCTAGTTGCATTTTGCATATGTTAATAATAGATCCTTTCCTCTTGTATTCGATGGGTAAATATACTTGTTCATATGTGGTTTTTATGGCTGTTATATCTTTGTTATTCTTGTTGAATATATGTTGGTTATGAGGATGTTTTATGACAGTCTTGACGTATGGCTCTCATCATGTTTTCATTAGAAAATGAATGAAAAATGAATATATGACCTAATATATGATAATTCAGCTTTTGGGATAAGGCATCAATAATTACTTACGAATCTCAAATAAGTATGAGACCCCTATGCTCAGTTTTGTTGTTATGATCTATAGATTACATATTTGTGATATGTTTGACGAAATGCTTGTCATGGTTGGTAGGGGTACAGTCAATGAATTGATCAAATGTTCCCATTAGTACCCTTGTTTCTATGTTATTTATAATTTTTGGAAGTTTCATGAAGTTTTGGGTAGTGCCCTGAGCCCTGGCCCTAAAAAAGTGGCACAAAATCTGGGGTCACTAGCACAAAATTGCCTGAAAAGGACACAATTGCATGGATGCTTGCTGTGGGAGTGATTGGAGTGTCTTAGTCGCACGCATGCCTTGTTCTGGTATAGATTGAGGCTCTAAGGCAGTGAAAAAGAAAGTTTCCTTAGGGGTTGGTCACCTTGAAGGGTTGGTTGGCTCCTGAAGCTTTTGTAGCATGTGTGGAAGGCCATAATTGTCTTGACATGTCGATTCCACTTCCTTAAATGTACTTTAGGAGTTGAATCATATCATAATAACTCTTCATCAGATGTTTACCCCAGTGGACCGGTTAGCTTGGGTAAATGTGGGAGGAGGGTGTTACAATAATCTTAGTGTAGTATCAGCAACTTCAGCAGAGTCTTTGTTCCATCTTTAGCGAGGAAAAACTAGGGAAATATTTTCATGTAACAACATCTCAACAAGCCATACAACCTAAAACAACCCTTCGTCAGTTCATTAATAAAAATAGTCTAAAGTATATAGATTTTATGTAAAATTACAAGCAAAACTAGATAATAAGGATGACATACAAAAGGAAACATTCTTCAGTCAATAGTGATTGACTAAGTGAGAAGGCATGACTTTTAAAGTTGAAATGGTAATAAAATATAGGGAAAATAGGTGCAAAAAGATGTCAATTATGTGTCCTAACAAATATGTTAACAAATAATTTCTAATGTTCTATGAAGACTTTTCTAGTTTGGTCTCCATCATAAAACTATAAATTTACTATTACATTTAGCCTCATAAGTCCATTTAGAGCAATATGTCGTCAAGTATAATTTTAACAACTTGTTATTATTATCATTATCCATTTTTAAGGTCACGGCCAAGCCAAACACCAAATTTGTGTATGAGACCCCCTTGTTTGTGGGACAAGGGACCCACCTCCGCGCAGCGATTTGACTACTAAGTCTACGAAGGCATACATACTCTACCCCCTCTGTTTTTTAACCTGTGACCTCTTAGGAGGAAACACATGCTCTTAACCATTAGGCCCATTCAAGTTGTTATGCCATGGTATATAATCATCTAGAAGACCTTTAGACCACATCGGGATGTAATTTCCACTTGTGCAAGGGTGTCGCAATATATATTGGTTGCAAGTGGTGTTACAGGTAAGTCTTGAGGATAATTATACAATAAGACTTCATAATCCTTCAATAGCAATAAGGAAAACTATGTGTAATCATTAAAACTTCTAAAATATATATGAAGGGCTTAATATAAGCCTACCAACATTTAAGTGCATGAATAAGAGTTAACCTGATAAAAGCATGATTGTAATTTGAATAGATCACATCTATTTGTCCATAATTATTTGAACTAATGGTGCATAATCATCGCGGTATATTTAGTAGCACAATCGATAAAATAACAAAAGAGTCTGATACAATGGATTTGACTTGTACTATAGTTTGCCACATGACACATTTTGATTCATAGCGAGTCAAAATATTACATTGCGATAATGCTCAAACTTCAACCTAATACCAATTTTTTTTACACGCAATGCCACATTTTCTCATTCCCTCGCATCATTTTGTCAAATTTTTGAAAAGCCAACGCAAAAGTGCCAAGTGCTTCATACTTTGTTTTAATATCAGGTAAGAATATAAAATCATAGATAGCCTCCCGCTAGTCAAAGAGAAACTTTATAGGTAAAGTTTCCAAACCATTATAAGCTTTTTCAGCTTAAAAAAAAAAAAAGAGAGAGAGAAAAGTGTTCATCAAATTTAGTTTTACTAGTCTCTAAAATAGTAGGAAAATGGAAAAATGGCCTTGAAAAGGAAAACAATGAATCAAAAGCTCGACAATGTAGAAAACCTTGATGTTAAAATCTTGATTGATAAAGATCACAAAATATTTTGGAAATGAGATTATCAATGGTTTTGTTTGAAGAATTGAGCACTGAAGCTTTTTAAAGGTTTAACGAAAGCGTATAGGATTTTCCTACATGGAAAAGTGGTTTTCCTATATGCATTTGTCATTAACAAGGTGTGTGTATTCCTTTTTAATATGTAAACATGTTATTTGATGCTTTCGGAATGCATTTTCAACTTGAGGCGTCCATTTTTCTCAATTTTTTTATTTTCAAGTAATTTCATGAGGTCAACATCCAATTACCAATACAAGGCATGCATTTTTATTCATAAAGTGTGCTTTTTCATCATGCCATGTTTTCATACCTTTTTCCCTTTTGGGGTATGCATTTTTCACCATGGGGCTTGCATAATTTATCTGAAGGATTCAGTGTTTCATAAGGCTATATATTCCTAATACCATCTTACTAATTTTACCATTGGGTATGCATTTCGCACAAGCTGGCATGCATTTTAATCAAGCCAATTTTAATAATTTGACCTCTTTGCTTTATTAGGTAATTTTTAGCCTTTATGCACAACAAAATGTTTTTGGCCTGAAAATGCACACTATGTCCTCTAAACTACAAGCTTAGGGCATGAATTTTTTTTATTTATTATTATAGGATGGGGATGTTACAATTTCCCACCCATACAATCCTCATATTGTTTCCATTACTGTAAAGAACATAAAGTCACAAAATGTCATGTGGGATCATCACTTATATTTTGCTCAAATATCTTGCAAACAAGATGAGAAGGGTCATGCATATGTGTATAACTCAACTTTGCGTAATTTTTAAAGCATTTTAGAGTTATAAATGTAAAAATACCTATTTTAACCCCTCTTTTGATTTTAACCCCTATTTCCATACAGAGGTAGCTATAGAATCCATTATCGGAGCTCACTTACAAAATCCACCATTGGAGCATACTTTTTAACAAACAAACTTCAACTACCAAAGGAATATAGTCTACCTTTGAATTCATCATTAAAGTATATTGTAAAAAACCTTCGATCATTTTTGTTAAGGTTTAGCAATAAAAATCTAGCATAACCATATTACCCTAAATTATGGTTTCAAGTAATGGAATTCCCAAAAATTGCAACAACTCAATGTACAAGGTTACCTACTTAAGTCTATTTCTAAACAACTTACCCAACATAGGTTCGTGGTTTTTACAAGATATGCCATACTAATGACAATCATATATAATGCATCAACATCTATTTTCATTTGTCTTCATATGAAAACCATTCATATGGGCCAAGGAAGAACCATTTATGGTTTAGTTCATCATAGGGCTACAAAACATGTCAAGGGAATGCATTTTTATAGTGTAAATGTGCATCTGTCATTAACAAGGTGTATGCATTCCTCTTTACTATGTAAATATGCAATCCCATGCACTCAACATGCATTTTCAACTTGAGGTGTGAATTTTCCACAATCCCCTGTTTTTATGTAATTTCATAAGGTCAACATCCAATTACCAACACAAGGCATGTTTTCTTCTTCATAGGGTATGAATTTTTCATCATGTTTTATTTTCATGCATTTTTCCCTTTCAGAGCGTTCACTTTTTGTCATGGGGTGTGTAGATTTTCCTGTAGATTCACAACGCATGTAATGTACTAAAACACAAGACAATAATCTACTCTACTCTTTAAACAACATAAACCAATGATCAATGAAAACAATAATAAACAAGAGGAATATAATCAAAGACACATAACACAATTGTTTCTCTGGGGAAAGCCACTACTCAAAACCCCTACTATTTATTGCATTAATCATAAATATGAGTGATAATACAAAGCAAGTTCTCACAAGAACAATTCTTTCACAAGTATGGTCAACTCTTTACCTCACAAGCCCACACTAACCAATTTATGTTGCCTACCAAGCCCCTATTTCCTTGCGCAATTCTCGTGAGGATCAACCCATATTTAATTGGGAAATCCTTCCTCCATAATTGTGCAATCCAAAACTAGGTCCTTCTCTTATTGCATGCATGACCAGTACAACTCAGGTCATCGTACCACTGATAGTACATTGTCCTTGCACTCTAGTCTCAACTTGGTCATTCTTTGAACTGACATGCATGAGTTTCTCATGAGGGAATCTTCAATTAGCTGGAGTATCACTCAAGATGCACCAATGCACCAACTCACTACTAGACCTCTACTAGTTCCACAAACAGTTAGAACTAGTTTAACTGTCTATGACTCAGTCAAACTAAGTTATTTAATTTCAACTCAAATAAACTCATCCTAGACCCCCAAAATTTAGGGAGAACATATGCATGACTACAAAAAGAATTCCAACTCGAAATTCCTAATCTAATTAAGTTAATTAAACTTAATTAACTATTTACAAGTTGCTATGAGAATAGAATTCAATTTTAATTCATAGTTTAATTCAAGGACAAATAAAACTAGAATTTTTTGTTGTCATTTCTCAACACTTCCTCTCAACAAGAAGGGGATTATCAGCTACCCCAATACTGTCTGTGTGAAACTCGAATTTACATCTTGACAATGCCTTTGTCAAAATGTTAGCATCTTGCTCCTCCATGGGAATGTAATCCAACAACATAATCTGTCTCAATACACAATCTCAAAGATGATGATATCAGATATCAATATGCTTGGACCAATCATGAAAAAATAGATTTTCAGAGAGTTTGATACAACTCTGATTGTCGCAGTAAACCACATTTGGATCCATCTGCTAACCAAACAAACCAACCAGAATCTTCCTCATCTAAATGGCCTCACATGTTGCCTGACTTGCAGTCATGTACTCTGCCTCTGCCGAACTGAGTGCATCAGATATTTGTTTCTTGTTGTATCAAGAAACTACTACTAACCCAATACTGAAGATCTCTCCTGATGTGCTCTTCTTTTCGGATGGAATCCCTTCCCAATTTGCATCAGTGAAGCCTTGAAGATTCACTCCCTCTATCTGTCTGTACCACAATCCATAATAAGTAGCACCTCTGAGGTATCTCAACACATGTTTTTCTGCCATCCAATACATCTTGGTAGGCCTAACCATAGCTTGACTAAGTTGGTTAACTGCATAGCACATATTTGGTCGTGTGTTCACCAAATACATGAGTGGCCCCACAAGTTTCCTGTAAACAATAGCTTCCACTGCTTCCCCTGAAGTAGCATCCTCCTTCCTCTAGTTACCTGCTATAGGAGTCTCCAAGGGTTTGTTGCTCTCCATGCAGAACCCCCTGAGTATCTCCTTAGCATACTTTCCCTGTGACACAAACAGTTCTCCATCACCCCGCCATACTTCCATGCCAAGAAAGTAATGCATGAGCCCCATGTCCTTCATCTCAAACTCTCTTGCAAGATCCTCGTTGCAAGACTTGATCAACTAATCATCACTTGTCAAAATCAAGTCATCGACATATAACACAATGATCAATAATTTACCCTCCTCCACTATGTGGTACAGGTTCACATCCGCTTCACTCTTGGTGAAGCCCAACCCATTGAAGTAGCTATCGATCCTGGTGTACCAAGAATGAGGTGCTTGCTTCAGCCCATACAATGCTCTCTTGAGCTGGAACACATGCAACTCATGGTCGAAGGTCTCAAAACCTTCAAGATGCTCTATGTACACCTCTTCCTAGATCATGTTATTAAGGAAGGTTATATTTACATCCATCTGATGTATCTTCCAACCCATCTGTGTTGATAATGCCAATGTAGATCTGATCGATGAGTACCTTGCAAAAGGAGGAAAGGTCTCATCATAGTCAATCCCCTCTACCTATGAAAATCCACGAACCACAAACCTGGCCTTATGCTTCTCCACACTACCATTTGCAGCATTTTTTACCTTATAATTCCATCATGAGCTCACCGCTCACTTGTCCTCCGGTCTTGGAACCACATCCCAAACATTGTTACAAACTATGGAGTCACACTCCTCCACCATGACATCAACCCAAACCGATTACTACATTGCCTCCTCGAAGGAAAATGGCTTTGTCTCAACACATCCACTCATAAGAGCCATGTATCTAGTGTACCTCTCAGGTGACCTTCTCTGCCTGCGTTGATATGTGGGTGCTCCCACATTCTCTCGTGCATCATGCAATAACCTGTCAGCCTCTATGGTGCACTTTCTCCCATCCCTAGAAGACTTTGCCTGAGTGGATGTCTCCACTCCCGGATCCTCTACATGTGACTGCTCCATATCAATCTGAGGCTCCTCAACCTTAGGAGCTAAAAGCTCCTCAAATGCATGTATCTAAAGCTCTCTCTCAAGGGAAACTTTCATGGCCTTCTCCTCATTGAATCTAACATCCCTGTGAACCATTGTCATCCTGTTGGTCGGAAAGTACACCCAATAGCTGTGAGGTGTATCAGTGTACCCAACAAATATCCCCAACTCTATTGTCAACTCAAGCTTCTTCTATGCATATTTGGTTACATGGAAATATACCGATGACCCAAAAATCCTGAAGTGACCAACATTTGGCCTCTTACCAGAGAAAGCCTCCTCTGGTGTTTTCATCCCAAGTATCTGATGCACACTTCTGTTTTGCAAATAAACAATTGTGTTGCATGCCTCAGCCCACAAATGTAGTGGTAGGCATTAATCATGCAACATTGCTCGTACTGCCCCTACAATGCTTATGTTCTTCCTCTCGGCCACCCCATTCTGATGTGGGTTATCGGGTGTTGTCAACTCTTGTTTAATCCCTTCTTCTACACATAACTTCTTAAAATCAATTGAGACATACTCCCCATCGTTATCACTCCTCAAAGCTTTAACCTTCTTTCCAGACTCTTTCTCAACCAATGCTTTAAATTCACAAAACTTTGTGAAAGTTTGATCCTTCTTCTGCATGAAAAATATCCAACATTTACGAGAAATGTCGTCAAAAAATATAACATAATACATGTGTTTGGTTGTGATGTTATCGAGAATGGTCCACACACATTTGAATGGACTCGCTCTAGAATCACCTCTGCTCGACTGTCTCTGTCGTGAAAGGAAGCCTTGGTGTATTTTCCCAAAGTACACCCCTTGCATGTATCAACTTGCTCTAGCATACCTTTGGGAAGACCAGTAGAGATCTATCGCATGATTTTCAAAGACCCATGATGCAAGTCACCAAATCGCCTATGCCACAACTTGCAAACATCTCGGCTATGCACCTTCTCTGCTTTCGTGCTGAAAGTAGCACAATCCTCTACCTCCAACTTATAGAGATTATTAACTCAAATCCCAAACTTCTTTACCTGACCCACAGCTATGTGTCAAAGGAATGCCTTTCCTTTGCTAAAGATCACATCATAGCCTCTATCCTCCAACATGGTGACTGATACTAAGTTCTTCTTCAACTCGGGCACATACATAACATCTCTTAAGGTGAGAGGAGCACCCTACTCCCTCTGAAAATTATCCATGCCCAAACCAATAGCACTATACCTCATGCTGTCACTCATCTCGATATGCATCTGTAGATCCTTATCCTCCAGGTCACTGAACAACTCCTTGTCACCAGTCACGTGGAATGAAGCTCCACTATCAAGGTACCATACATTGCCCATCATTGATGACACCATGGACGCAATGAGAGTAAATTCCAATTCAAATTGAAGGCCAAAGCCTCACCCACCGCTCCTCTTGAGGACTTCTCCTTGGACTTCTTGAGCGGACGATTTGTAGCAAAATGTCCCAGCTCATTACAATGAAATCACTTAACTTTCGACATGTCTTTCTTCTTGCCTCCATGACAAGAATCCGATTTGTAATAGGAAGCCTTCCCTTTCCCCTTCCTTGCCTTGCCTACTAAGGCACAATTTTCCTCATCATCAGTCTTTGATGATGAACCATCTCTGGTGTTCCTTCTGATCTCCTCCTACATCAAATCCAACCATAGTTGTTCCCAATATGGAAGCTTCTCCCTCTCATTGACAGAGCCCTGATAGTTATTCCAACTCTTGGGAAGGCCTAGAAGGTCTAGGCTCACCATATCATCCTCGACAACAGTTATTCCAACACTTCCAAGCTCATCATGACAATGAATGAACTTGGTCAAGTATTTTGGAATGGTCTCACCTTTCTCCATCTTAATTTTTCGAAGTTTGTCTTTCAGTTCCAACTTCCTATGGTCAATGTTGTTTTGGAATAGTTTTGTCAATGCTTTCCACATAGCATACGAAGTTTCCTTCCCATGGAAACTCGAGACAATGTGGTCTCGAACTACCTCAAGGATTATCCACCTTGCCTTTGCCACACACTTCTTCCATTCGACCAGATTTTTTGCATCTGATGTTGTTGGCTTAGGAATGTCTTGACCAATGAATTCCTTGAGGCCATTATCCTCCAGCACTGCCTCCATCATGTCCTTCTAGGTTATACAATTTGAGCTACCTTCCAAGGCATACACGAGACTCAAACCGTCGAAGGCCATTTGTTGATCCTGAAGTATGTATTGTAAATTCGAATTTCACTTGTAATCCTGTTGAAAGCTCGAAATTCTCTACCTACAACACTATGAGGGAGACCACCTGGTCTGGACCTTAAAGTAGTTCCTTTCATTGGAAATGATACTACTGCAATCGCCTCTATCTTCTTTTAATAATAAGATAATTCTATTTACAATTTTTGTACTAGTGCAGCTTTATACCAGTACGCAGGCTTCTACCTGCAGAAGGCTACAACCTTCTCTCGTTCTCCAAATTCTACTGGAAGGGAGCAATAGCCCCCTAGCTCTTGTACTAGCTGATATGTTTACTAGTACATAGGTGCTAGCCTACAGAAGGCTACAACCTTCTCCTTTCTTCCAGGGACCACGTTTCATAAATTTTCAGACTGGATCCATCAACAACATCATTTAATCATCAAGTATATTTTCATCAACCAATCTTCTATTGAACCAACTACAACCGAATCAATCAATCACTTTGACAACCCATTAATCTGATCATTCAGGATACTGTCACCAGAATACAGTAACCAGAACCCAAGCCTGAACCCAGAACACTGCAACAGCAAACAAAAGCAACTAAAACATATTTTATAAGGTATACGCTACTTCCATGTGTCGAACCTGCGTGCATACGCGCTTTCCTCAAGGCGAACCTACGTACATATCTGCAAAGCAACTTTTATGATGTATACGTTGTTTCGATATGCATAACCAGCATGTGTACGCGCCTTTTCTAAAGTGAACCTGCGTACAGATCTGTAAATGATGATTTAAATATTACAACAATTCCAAACTTTAGTCATACCCAGATCATCACATTTATAGACTACAACATGCACCAGTTATTCAGATAAATGATCAAACCACAAAAAGATAATTCTCTTCAAGCCTTAAGATCATTAGATCTTATCCTTCATCAAGCGCTAAGGTTCGTCCTTGGTTCAGATCTAGCAATGCACCATAACCCAATAACCTGCATACTAGATCTCACCCTTCATCAGATATTCAATGCTTGAGTGTCTTGGCCTAATGATCTTCTCCTCCTTTTATAGTTTTAGGCCTTTCCCAATACCATGGACCAAAACCATTTAGGACCAATACCTTGGACCAAATACCTAGGGTCAATACCTTGGATCAAATACCTTGGACCAATACCATGGACCAAATACTTCAGACCAAAAATTTAGTTTTCCAAGGTATACGCGCCTTTCCTTCTGTTAAAGAGTGTGTGTACATATGCGTGCCTTGAATATAGTTAACCACATGTACACGCAACTTGGCCATTGGTGAACCTGCGTATACCTCTCTTTCTTCATTCTATGAAGTCTGATCTATAGCTCTCTGTTGTTAACCTGCTACACTATGATCTGTCATCTGAGTGAGTTGTCATCAAGGACAACACCTATGTCATAATGCCAACAATCTCCCCCTTTGGGCTTGATGGCAACACCAAGTCACTCTCCCCCTTTATCATCAAGGGCAAAGGGTCATGCTCCCCCTGAGTACCTGTTGAATTCTCTGATATGCTGAAGTGTTGATTGAGCTCCTATGATCGAGTCCGTGCTCCGCCTGAGCACAAGAAAGGTCTGCAAAAAGATTATATGACTCTATACATTTATCACCAATGACCTTCCTATCACCAAGGATTCATACATACATCCATCTCCCAATCAAATGGGGATATACCAAATTTGACTCATCCACCCAAACAAGTGGGGATATACAATTGTTTATACATGTCAAAATACAAACATTACATCATCCATCCCATGCATAGTGGGGTTACAAATTAGGTCTTTTCATGACCTTTACATTAAAAGATGTTCATGACTTATATAAAAGAGACCAAATATCTTAAACAAGACCATGATAGTCATCAGCAGCATTTGTCAATCAGCATCCAGATCAGCAACCATGTTCTCCCCCTGAACCTATTCCACCATAAAAATTTGTACCAAGATCTTCTAAGATAATGCCAACAATGCATTATTAGAGGCATATGCTTCCCCTGAACCTATTTCAGATGTTCACTGTCAGATCTTATCATTTCATATATTAGAAGAGTTATCAAGGCATCATTATCAATCAGATATATATCAAGTTATCAACAACTTATGAAATCCAATATATTTCCACATGTCATCAATAGAGTGTAACCATCATCAAGCAGAGCAGATAATTCACTGAACCATATCAGACCCCTTTCTCATGAGTCTAGCCCACTGTTGTTCCTCAAACCAACATATACGCGACTATACCCATAGAAACCAGCGTATATACACGACTACGTTTCATGAAACTCGCGTATAACCACCTTTTTTTGAAGAAGATAGGATTTAACAGTAGGATGATGCAGCAACTACTCCCAGCTTTTGTCTGAGATATTCAAATGTCTCTCTGGGCAGTGGTTTAGTGAATATATTAGCAACCTGTTCTTTGGAGGGAACATACTCCAATTTGACTTTTGTTCGAGCACTTGTTCACATAGAAAATGATATTTGATGGGTATGTGCTTGGTCTTGGAGTGCATGGATGGATTCTATGAAATATTGATGGCACTTGTATTATCACATAGAATGGAGATGGGTGGAGTACATGTGATCTGAATGTCTTGCAAGGTTTGCATCATCCAGAGTAGTTGTGTGCAGAAAGATGCAGCAGCCACGTATTCTGCTTCAGCATAGATAATGCAATTGAACTTTGTTTGTTGTTGAACCAAGACACTAACCTTGAACCCATATAAAATGCACCACCACTAGTGATTTTTTGTCATCAACACTTCCTACCCAATCTGCATCTGTATATGCATGAAGTGTAAGATTTGTATCTCTAGGATACCATAAGCCAAAGTTCTGTGTTCCTTGAAGATATTTGAAGATCCTTTTGACTGCCTGAATATATGATTCCTTTGGATTTTCTTGGAATCTTCCAACTATTCCCACTGCATGCATGAGGTCCGGTCGAGTACCTGTTAGATAAAGCATACTGCCAATCATGGATCTGTAAGTTGGCTGATGGACTGTTGCTGATTCATCATTTGAGCTGAGACTGCATCCTGTTACCATTGGGGTACATACCGGTTTAGAATCTTCCATGCCATACTTTTTCAGGATCTGTTTGAGGTATTTGGTTTGTGAGAGAAAAATACCATCTTTATTTTGCTGAACTTGTAGACCAAGAAAGTAGGTGAGCTCACCAAGCAAGGAAATTTCAAATTCTTGCTACATTACTAAAGCAAAATTCTGACTCGGGGATTCTTCATTGCTACCAAAAATGATATCATCAACATAAACAACAATTATTAGCAATTTACTAGTGTCAATCTTTGTATACAGATTGCTATCTGCTGATCCCTTTAAAAAACCCTGTTGGTGGAGATATTTGTCAAGACGGTAATACCATGCCCTTGGAGCTTGTTTTAGACCCTAGAGAGCCTTTCTGAGTTTGCATACAAGTTTTTCATAATTTCCAAGAAAGAATCCTTCTAGCTGTTCAATATAGACATCTTCTTCTAAGTCTCCATTAAGAAAGGCATATTTTACATCCATTTGATATACTTTGAATTTCTAAAAACTAGAAAGAGAAAGAAACAATCTTATAGCTTCAAGTCTAGCAACAGGTGCAAAAGTTTCTTCAAAATCTATACCTTCTTGTTGAGCATATCCTTTACAAACAAGTCTGACCTTGTTTCTAATAACTTCTTCATTTTCGTTCAGCTTGTTTTTCAATATCCATTTAGTTCCTATGGTATTTTTGTCATGAGGTCTAGAAACTAATTCCCAAGTATTATTCTTTTCAATTTGCACAAGTTCTTCATTCATGGCCTTGACCCAACATTCATCTTTGCATGCTTCATTTACATTTTGAGGTTCGGTGGAAGATAGTAATGCTAGATAGCTTGAGGCTTCAGCAATAGTTCTTCTTGTCTGCACACCTGCCCCTTTTCCCCCAAAATTTGAGTTTCTAGATGATTCTTCTGAACATACCTTGACGGGGCCTTTTCTTCTATCATTATTTTTTCTTCTCGTGCTTCATTGGTTTCTTCTTCAGAATCAGTGTGATTTGATGTGGGAAAATGATCCTCATCTTCTTCATGATCTTCGGGTTTTATCTGTTTTGGATTGCTTCCTCAACTACAACATCAATACTTTCAATAATTTTCCCAAGTCTTTTATTATAACAATTATATCCTTTACTTCGGGAAGAGTAGCCAAGAAGAATACCTTCATCTGCTCTAGGTTCAAACTTACCAAGTTTTTCTTCAGTCCTTTTGATGTAACATTTGCTTCCAAAAACTTTGAAGTACTTTACAGTAGGAGTTTTACCATACCAAAGTTCATGTGGAGTTTGAGTGTTCTTTACCCGAATATTTGCTTGGTTGAGAATAGTGACGGTGGCAAATGCAGCTTCACCCCAGAAAGTTGTAGGAGTTCTAGATTCATCTAACATAGCACGAGCCATTTGTTGAATAGTTCTGTTCATCCTTTCTACCACTCCATTTTTTGAGGAGTTCTTTTTTTTTCCCGTAGAAAAAATCGTAATTTTATTCATATTGATAAAATTACATTTTGTAGATGCTTGAAGCATATGCAGATGGCTGTTCCTGTGTAATGACAGGCAGCAAACAGTAAAATCAACACAAAATAGCGGATGGTTGTTCCTGTAATGACAGGAAGGTAACAGAAATAACAGAAAAGTAATGTTGTGCCAGCAGGCCTATGTTTTCCTGCCTTTTTTCTTCTCTACTTTGCGCCAGACTCCAGTGTTGGGAGTGGGAACAATTATAGCAAGTTGGTTTTCCTCTGTGTACATTGGTTGTTCTTTATCAGATTCCGATCCTTCGGAGCTATGTGCTCGTTTGGCGCCGCTTATTTCCAGCGGTAATTCTTGTTGCCGTACCAAGTGATCTGGCTCCAAATTGGGCCCCTCGGTGCTCTCTTCCTGTGTTTTTTCCTGTCTCCTACGTGCATCTGTGGGTTCTGTGTTCAGTGCCTCTTCCTCCAGTGGTTCGGTATGCTGCCAACCTTTGGGTTTTTTCTGTTGTTTCTTGTTCCCTTTTGGCTCCTTGCTAGCCAGTGGACATGCATATTGAAGGTGCCCTGTCTGCAAGCAGCCACGGCATCTGAATGCCGTGTTCTCGTAGTCAAGTTGTTGCGTCCACAGTGAATTATTAAAATTCAATGTGATGTGATCTGGGAGTCCTTGACTTAGGTCCACTTCAACACATATTCTGGCATATGTGAAAATTCCTCGAATAGCTCTATTTTCATTTGTTTTAAGATGTTTTCCTAGGGAGATCCCAATGGCTGTTATGCAGCCTTACCCACAATGGCATCGTTGAAACTACCATGGTATTGGCATCAAAATCCGGGAACCAGGGAGTGATAAAGAGGCCAGCACTACCCCAAAACCAAGGTCCCTGATTAATGATATTGTCTCGTTCCAGTTCTGTGCTAAATCTGACTATGAAAAAACCTTTAGGGCATAGATATATTTCACATTTAGGTGACCAAGATGTAAAAACCCATTGATGCAGAGCATCCGCTTTGGGCCAATAACCATTAAATCTGCATATAATAGCATTGTGGATTAAATCTGTGTATAGATCTGTTACCTCCGGCAGCGATACAATAAGCATGGGTGATTCTGGCTTCTGTTCCACTATGTAGGGGCCTGGAAGCTCTGATGTGGGTGCTGGATTGTGTTGTAATGGTTCCTTTCCTTTGACTGCATCTCGGAAGGAACCTGTGGTTTTTGAACTGGTTCCTTTGCACCCACCTCGCAGTCTCAGATTGAGGATGATGGTTGAATCTTTAACAACTCCATAGTGCTGAAGTGTGTGCTAGTCCTGCATGCAGAGTCCTGAAAATAACAGATTTTGGTATGTCACTAGAGTTCCCAGTTTGATTTGGATCTCCTTTTTTAACTCCAAAACATTCATTCCTTCCCAGATCTGCACACAACAATGTTTGCCTTCTAATGATCTAATAAAGATTTGCTTTGGGTCTGACGGATCAACCTTATCCAAGCCCCGATTTACTAGATTGATCTCCAGATCTCACCGGTCGATGGTGGACGGATACAATCCTGAGACTTCGAGCCATGACAAAGGCGGGGATCGCAGAGATTGCTAGGGCAGAAACCACTGCATGTCTTTTTTGGTGCCATTTTCGCCAGATTTTTGTGGGAGCGAGCATCCATCCGCCGCGATACTTGTTGCGGAAAGCTCCCTGGCCAGCTCTATGCGTTCCGTCTCCAGCAACACGGGGGATTCGGGAAACCGCCCGTCTCGTTCCCCAGAACTCCGTGAAAGTCTGATGCGCCCTAATGCACGTTTTCATCACGTTCGGAAAGGGAACGGCATCTAGCACTAATACCTAAGGACGAGCTGCTTCAGTGGCCGCCATTGATCCGCGCCCTCCACGGCTTCTCCAGAATTTCAAAAATTAATTCTGTCTTTTTATTCCATGTTGTTCACAGAAGTCAAAGAATTCATCCGAGGTAAATTCCCCTCCTCGATCAGATCTGAGGCATTTGATTTTGCGATCTAATTCATTTTCAACCAAAGCTTTAAAGGCTTTGAACTTCTCAAATGCTTCATCTTTATGCTTTATAAGACCTATCCAACACATTCTAGAAAAATCATCAATGAACAATATAAAGTATTCTTCCCCACGAGGTGACTTTTTCCTTGATGGTCTACATAAATCAGTATGAACAAGTTCAAGAGGCTTACTAGCTAACTCTTCCTTTTTGATGAATTGAGATCTGGTTTGCTTATCGAATTGACATGATTTGCATATTGTATTTTCAGGAATGTTGATATTTGGAAGATCACGAATAGCCTGGAATTTGCATGCTTTCTTATTTCAGAAAAGCTTAGATGTCCCAACCTTCTGTGCCGTAGCCAATTTTCATCATTTTTGCTTAGATAGCACTGTTGTTGTTCTCCTTTGAGTATTTATAGGTTGTTTGGAGTTCTTATACCTTTAATCATGGTTTCTCTTGTATCAAGCTCATGAACAACACATCCATTTGATCGAAACACTACTTCATTTCCTTGATCACACATTTGACTCACACTCAACAGGTTATGCTTTAAGCCATCAAAATACATAACATTCCTAGCTTTAACTTTTTCTTTCAAGAAAACAAAGCCTTTACCTTTTATGACAGTAGGAGTGTCATTTCCAAATGAGACACTCTTTTCCTTTTCTAAGGCATTATATGAGTGTAGTTTTTCTCTGTCACCTGTCATGTGTTTTGAGCATCCACTGTCGATGTACCACTGGTTTTCTTGTCCTTCTGCATACAAGGCTATACCACATCTTTCTGTTTGTGGTTCTTTATTTCTCCATCATTTAGGAATTAATGGAGTTTGTTCCTTTTGAGATATTTGCCAAAATTTTCTCCTGCATTCAGATTCTTCATGGCCAAAGTTGTTACAAATTGAGCATTCTACTTCATTTTCAAGCAGAGAAAATTTATTATAGGAACTTTTCTTGATCTCTGTCACATTCCTTTGATTTCGTGCTTCTCTAGTCATGATGGTTTTGTAAGCAACACATTGAGCAGCTTTGTGTCCAAAATTATGACATGAGAAACATTGACCATTAAAGAAGTTCCTGCGATTATCGAATCTATTGACTTGGTGATTGTAGTTTCTATTCATGCTTGAAACAAATTGAGTATGATTTACCTGAGGTTGGGTGTGGCTCCTGTTCATCCTTGAAGTAAATTGAGCCTATTTTACTTGGTGGTCTACTTTATGCCTTTACTGACGATTGTCAAACTGTTCATTGCTCTTTGCTGCATTAAGATAGCTTTTAGTGGAGGTTGACGGTTTCTGTGCTTGAGATGCTTCTTCAGTATATCCTATCAGAGGAGAACGCTGCACTTTGATAATTTTATTTAAGGTTTCAAATCCTTTAGCAAATCTAAGATTGAGAGCTTTTTTTTTCTCAAGATCCTTTCTTAGACCCACAATTTCACATTCTAGTTTTTCATTGTGTTTTTCTCTTTCAGCAAGTTGGTATGTCAAGGTATCTATAATCATATTCTTTTCTTCTAAACCAATTTTGAGTTTAGATATTTCTTCATAAAGGTTATCTTCATCTAAAGCATCCAAAAATTCATCATCTTCATAAACCATCAGAAGTATGTAGTCATTACTATTTTCATCTTCATCACTATTTGATTTACCATCGCTATCTTCATGAGTATAGTAGCTCTTTTTACTTACACTTTGTTTTCTATTCCATTTCGCAGATTCCTTCCCTTTATCATATTTATCTTTATGAGGACATTTGGCAGCATAATGACCGACTCTACCACAGGCAAAACATTTGAAAGGTAGTTTACCTCTGAATCTTCTGAAACCCCGTTGAAGGTTCTTGACAAAGTTTGCTTCTTCTTATCCTTTTGAAATATGCCCTGATTCATTGAGTTCTTCTTTTCCTTTTGTTGAAGCTTTAAACGCGACTTCTCTCATATCTGATGGACCTCATTTTCTCATCTCAAAGGCAGTTAAGATTCCATGCAGTTGTGTCATAGTAATAGTCTGCAGATCCTTCTTTTCTTCTATGGCAGATACTTTTGATTCAAACTTAGCAGATAAGGATTTTAAAAAAATTTCAACTAAAGTAACTTCCTTTATCTCTTCACCCAGATTCTCCATGCAATTAATAATCTCATCTATACGTAAGAAGTAACTAGCTATACTTTCATCATTGTGCATCTTGAGAGTTTCATATTGAATTCTGAGAGTTTGCAGTTTAACATGTTTCACCTAAGAGTCTCCTTCGTAGCTTAGAACGATTTTGTCCCATATTTCTTTGGCCGATTTGAGTTGCATAACTTTAACAAACTCTGATTCTGACAAACTCCCCAATAATGTGTTGACAACCTTGGCATTAGTTTCATATTGCTTTTTACCTGTCGTATCTGTAGGAATTGCTGATGGAAATGTATATCCTCCTTCCATGATTTCCCAGACATCTGTTCCAAGAGATTGAAGATAGGTTGTGGTTCTGACCTTCCAATAAACAAAGCTGCTCCCATCAAACATTGGCGATCTAATGGATCCCCCACTTTCTTGATTACTCATGATGATGGATCTTCCTTCAAGCGATCAAGCTTCTTCTGAAGAACCTGGCTCTGATACCAATTGTTGGAAATAATATTGCTGCAATCGTCTCTGTCTTCTTTTAATAATAAGAGAATTTTGTTTACAATTTTTGTACCAGTGCAGCCTTATACCACTACGCGGGCTTCTACTTGCAGTAGGCTACAACCTTCTCTCGTTCTCCAGCTTCTACTGGAAGGGAGCAACAAACCCCTAGCTCTTGTACTAGCTGATATGTTTACTAGTACATAGGTGCCGGCCTACAGAAGGCTACAACCTTCTCCTTTCTTCCAGGGACCACATTTCATAAATTTTCAGACTAGATCCATCAACAACATCATTTAATCATCAAGTATATATGCATCAACCAATCTTCTGTTGAACCAACTACAACCGAATCAATTAATCACTTTGACAACCCATTAATCTGATCATTCAAGATACTGTCACCAGAATACAGTAACCAGAACCTAAGCTTGAACCCAAAACACTGCAACAGCGAACAGAAGCAACTAAAACATATTTTGTAAGGTATATGTTACTTCCATGAGTCGAACCTGCGTGCATACGCGCTTTCCTCAAGGTGAACCTGCGTACATATCTGCAAATCAAATTTTATGATGTATACGTTGTTTCGATATGCAGAAACAGCATGTGTACGTGCCTTTTCTAAAGTGAACCTGCGTACAGATCTGTAAATGATGATTTAAATATTACAACAATTCCATACTTAAGTCATACCCAGATCATCACATTTACAGACTACAACATGCGCCAGTTATTCAAATAAATGATCAAACCACAAAAAGATAATTCTCTTCAAACCTTAGAATCATTAGATCTTATCCTTCATCAAGCGTTAAGGTTCATCCTTGATTCAGATCCAGCAATGCACCATAACCCAATAACATGCATACTAGATCTCACCCTTCATCAGATATTCAATGCTTGAGTGACATGGCCTAATGATTTTCTCCTCCTTTTATAGTTTTAGGCCTTTCCCAATACCATGGACCAAAACCATTTAGGACCAATACCTTGGACCAAATACCTAGGGCCAATACCTTGGATCAAATACTTTGGACCAATACCATGGACCAAATACTTCGGACCAAAAATTTAGTTTTCCAAGGTATACGCGCCTTTCCTTCTGTGAAAGAGCGTGTGTACGTATACACGCCTTGAATACAGTTAACCCACGTGTACACACGGCTTGGCCAATGGTGAACCTGCATATACCTCTCTTTCTTCATTTTGTGAAGTCTGATCTGTAACTCTGTGTTGTTATCCTGCTACACTGTGATCTGTCATCTAAGTGAGTTTCCATGAAGGACAACACCTATGTCACAATGCCAACACCTTTTCCATTTGGAATGGTGGTTCCCACTAGTTTAACTAGGTCCAGTTACCTTATCTCTATCTCTAATGGTTTAAAATATGACTTTCATTTACCAATAGAGAAGAGACATCAGATCAGCCTTCTTGTTGATCATGCAAGAAAGTGATCCTTAAGCTAATCGGAGGCTCAACCAAGCCATAACTAAAGTTTGTCTGTTTGGGAAGAGGACTTCTAGAAATATAGAATTAATCTAAATGTTAAATTAATCCTAAAATGCAAGCCAAAAGAGCTAAATCCTAATCCTATCTCAATTAGGCAGATATAGATCTAACCCAATCGAGAGTAGGATATTTAAATGATTGGGATTTAAATATGCCTGGCTTATAATGAATATCAAGCTAACAAAGTAGTTCTATCAAATGAAATTATGAATACCAAAATACATTCTATTCAAAGACCTCTTAACTGAAATAATCAACCAACAACATTTAGGAAGTAGTTCACAAAATGATATTGATTATTAAATCAGTAATTCGAATAATTAAACAATAATATAAGGAAATAGTTCACATGATATTATTGTTTATTAAATTATTATTAAAAGGAAAATTTCTCAGTAAATAGTTACTCATAAATCAGAATTCAACCCACAAGAGCATAGATAAATAATAACTTAAAATTGAGGCAAATTACTCATACTGACAATAGTGCACAAATATAAATAAAATAACACATCTCTGCTATCATAAAACGAAACTAGTACTTAAAACAATAGTATTAGAAATATCAATTTATTGAATCCGTTTCTCTGGCTCTGGTCTCCAACAGCCCTCTACAATCTTTGAACTTTTGTTGTTACAACAAGAGCTGTAGTAGTGCAAGCTCTACCCATCATACATAATTCAGAATGCAAAAGAAAATTCTTCAATAATCCCCACATCTAAGATTTTCTCTCTGCTCACCTACAACTCTAAATCTCTATTACAGTAGTGCTTTTAGAATTTTAGAACTGCAGAGAAGAGAAGCCCCCTACTACATTCTACAATCTGTTATTTATAATATTTACAAAAGAATTCCAAATAGGAAAATTTGTTGAAGAATAAATATACTCCATCAATTTTCATTGGCTCAAAATTTCATTCTTATGTTGCTCGAGAATTCTCATTGATTGAGATCTTGTTCTCCTCATCTCTTCAACTGTTTTCCTACAAAAACAAATCAAAACTAAATTAAAATGGAAAAGTAAAATAAAAATACCAAATCTCGAATTAAAACAAATCCAATCAAAACTTATTATATAATTAAAATAATAGAAATCTGAGCTTCCTATTGATGCATGTGAAGATTTAGTTGGTCAATGAGAACATAGACGAATGGATCTGCGCTGAGAAGTTGTGGGCAAATGAGAATGTAGAAAAATAAACTCTGAAAATTAGTTTTGTTTAAACATTTGGAGCTTGATCTTCTGCTAAATTTTAGACCAATTAAATGATCAAATCTGGAAATGAAACTACTTCAGAAATATTCTGCATAATTTTATCTTTCCTATGAGCCATCCTCGGCCTCATTTGGCTAGGTAAAAATCCATTTATGAGCTTCTAAAGTTAGTGTATTAAAATTGTCAGAATTATGGAATTTCTGTTGCCTAAACTAAAAATGAATTTTTTTAAATTAAATTCTCATCTTAAATTAGATTACAGTTATTCATTAGTCTTAATTAATTAAAAATAATTGATTTAATAATTAATTAAAATATTATTATATTTTTTTAATATATTTTTTTTTTCTGAATATGGCTACTTCTATATTAATACAAAAATATAGTACAACGAGGTCATGGCCTCTTGAAAGCGAGCCTAGAGGACTGGCATGTTTGCAAGCATAACTTATAAGTGATCAGAGAAAAACTAGCTGAGTGTTGCCCGGAAGAACTACCAAGACCCTGACCATAACTTGAGCAAAAAAACAAAAAAAAACCCTGTTGTTTTACATGGAAATTGAATAGGGGCCTTGTGACAACAGTCACTGGAAGAACCGGACCATAACTAATAAACCGAAAGACATCACTAGAAACATAAGTCTGAATACTAACTTCAAAAGCAGCAGAGTCTGGATACAAGGCTAGAGACCAGAGGCTGGCAGAGTGCCTCCTTCGCGGTGGAGAAAGGTTGTTGGGACGGAAGCACTTGTCGCCACTGTAAGTCAGGTGAAAAGTAACAAACCGCGAGCGCACAGAAATTCCAAAAAACCAAAGAGCACCATCCTGATTAATCACCATGGGAGGAATCAGGTTGTTCTTCGACTATGCGGCATCCAAACTGGTAATTGTCTTCATCCTCAAAGGGGTGGCCCTCTCTGCAAGTAGATGCGCTCGGGCCTGCTTGATCTTTCAGGATTTGGGAAGCCGTGCTTTTGCCTGAGCCTGAAGCTTTGCTCGGCTCATAGTTCATCTGGACTGTGCCAAGTCTATCATCCGCCGGTTGTTCCGTCGTCGCCCCAAGGGAACCTACAACCTGTCCAGCATTGATTTCCTTGAGCTCTATGGTAATAGAGGCTATGAAGGAGAGATTGTCGTGACTGCAAGGGAACTGAAGCTGAGCGGAGTTAGAGTTGAGGGAGCTCGCTTCCGCATTATGCAGCCCTCTGCCCCTACCCCGTCCACTTCTTGTAGCTGGATAACGATCCATGCTGAAATCCGAATAGAATGTCGAAGAGTCCGTTGTGGAGGAGGATACCTGGCGGCCTGTTCGCCCCCTGGAGCTGCCCCTCCTACTGCTCATCCTCTGACGTAGTTTCGGCATATCCAACAGACCAGGTTGTTCCGGGCAGCTTGAGAGACTAGGGAGGCAGGAAAGGTTTAGCGCAGGCTTGGCCTTAGTATCCAGAAGGCCGAAATGAAGAGCGGAGACTAAGAGGTTGGCAAGATTGCAGATGAGGCAGGGAGGGATCTGTAGGCGCAACCAGCAGTTCGCCCCAAGAGCCAGGACCCAGAGAATCCCTGGAATGGATTGAGGACGAACCTCCGCTACAGCGAAGGAGGGAATTGAGCGAAGAGGGGAAACGCGAATGCCGCCAGTGGAGGGCGCCATGTTAAGGAGATAAACCGGAGAAGAAGGAGAGTCAGGCTGCATTAATGCAGCATAAATCATGTAAGCAGGGGAATTAAAAGCAGGTGTTGTGGGAGATGGAATGGCGGCTGAGAGGAGCCACGCGCCCCCCCAAGCAGCTATCCACACACACGAACCAGTACCCTGATCAGACACCCAGATCCAGGATATATTATTTTAATATTATAATTATACTATATTATAATTATAATTAAAATATTACATTTTAATTATAATGAATTAATTAAAAAAAATTGATTTAATAATTAATTAAAATATTATTATATTATATTAGTATTATAATTAAATTATATTATAATTAAAATTAAAATATAATTATTATAATTAAAATATAATATTTTATTAAAAAACTTAAACATATTCATATTAATTCAAACTTAAAACAAAACAAAGATTACGTGAGGAGGAGTGTGGTGGAGGTAAGTGGGGAGTCAACGCATAGATAAGGTGGGTGAGGTGGAGTCATAAGAGGTGAGGGTGAGGTGAGCGGAGTGAGGAGGTATAAGGATAAAATGAAAACTTTATGTTATAATTTTTTAACTCTTTGTATAAAATTTAAATTGATTGATCGTGAAATTTAAAACGAGTGCCAAATGAAATTGTGATATGCGATATTGCAATTACAAATTTTTATCTTTTTTAGATCACATTTTTGGAAGAAAGAGAATGATGTGAAGTGGGGCCCACGTAAATTAACAATCTTACAAATTGGACTATAGCCACTTTGCAATTTTGGGATTTTGGATTTTGCAATTTGTTTTAAAATAACAAATTGGAGTAAATTACCAAGATCCCGAAACATGTTTTCATCTATTGTACAATTTAGTTGGGTCATTTTGTAGGACCGTTAGTGAAAAATGAAAGAATTAGTAAAAATTAACTGAGAGTTAATATTCACAATGAATGACTATTTTAATTGCAAAAATTGAAATATCATACATTTATTTACATTTTTTAGTCCAGGCGAGAAAAATGATCAAACTTCAAAGGAGTGTTATTTACAAACCGGTTAACCAAATGAGGCAAAACAAGTATCAATGGAAAGATAGTGAAAAGTTGAATTCAATGAAACAAAACAAAAAAAATGACAAAATTGTAAGACAAATAACTTAAATGGAAATCATAAAAGATGCTTAGCCAAAAAGTAATGGAAATGGTCCAAATTATTTGAAATAATGGGGGGTGTTGGGTTTTCCCTACAACAATGGCGACACACTGCAAAGGACCAGTTATCTCTGGTTAAAGATGATGAATTTTAATTTAACCAAAGTTTAAAAATAATGGAGTTCAGGAAACCGTCTAACAGTAAAACATTTCCATAGGTCCCACATAAATAGATTAAGCAATATGAGTTTGTAAAGATAAGTACTTAAAGAAGATTTGAGTAAAAGTCATGAATCCAAATTTGGAAAAAAATATTTTTAAAACTAACATATGAAAAATAGAAGAAGGTATAGATAGGAGTTTTTGATAAAGCATATATCCATTTTATGATTGGTCTCTGACATCGCTTCCCTGCCAGAAAGCCTGAGCAGTACCCCGACAAAGTTGTCTTTTATGCCATACAAGCCTAATCCCGTTGCCAGCAAGCGTCCATAGCCCCTACGGGTTTACTTGTATTTCTCATGCTTCCTATTTAATCACCCTTTTGATAGGCGCATTTGCAAGCTTTTAGTTTATGATGTATTTGAGTGAAAGAGGTGGGATGATAATAGAGATTTATGTTTAATGGACATAATACTTTCATAATGTTGACTCCAAACTATTTCCCTGCGACTATCAATCAAAGGCTTTTATAAAGTGGAGGGGTGGGAGCGATTCATTGTATTAAACTCAAATCATTTATCTCCTTGAAAAAGTAAACTCAATCACTTAGTAAGGATGTGTGTTCCTCCATGAAAAATGTTTAAAGCAAGATGGCCTTATAATTCCATAAAAATATGTCTTTAATGATAAATAAAATTCACTGAAATAGATAGAGTTAAAATATTTCCCTATGTATATCAATCGTTGTCGATAAGAAGAAAGTATTTCGCATAAATCATGGCAGAGTCACCAAATTCAAAACAAAACTGAAAGCAATAAGAAAATAATTCCTCAACTAAAGTAAAAAAAGAAATCAAAAAATGAAAACAAAAATGAAGAAAGCAAAAACTCGAAGAAAAAATCAAATTTAAAAGATAAATTCCAACAAGACTACTTATCAAATGTCTCAACAAAGGAGATAAAAGAAAATAAGCATATGTAAGTTCTTTCCTATGTTGACATTAAAATTTGTTTATCTTGCAGAGTTATAAGAAATGAGGCTTTCAAAATGGAGAGTGTGTATAGCAATGATGATAGATAATATGCTAAATGAGAAGCCTCTGCCTGCTGCAAACTTTATTGTTTCAAAGTCAAATCTGCATAAAAAACATTTTAGCCATTTTCTGACAAGATTAATGCTCAATATGAGGATCATTACTGCTTCTCAAAGCAAACTGAACAAAAGAGAATGAACTTCAAAATTGATCTGGTGAAGGTGCAATAGGTTCATGAAGACCTGTAAAAAAACAGAGTTCAAGATCAGCAAAAACTAAAAGAAAATAAAACTAAAGTAATGAAAATAAATGAAAATGGGCACATGAAAATTACCATTGGAGAATTGCATTTAATATTACCTGAGAGGTATCATTTTCTCCAATACTAGCTAACTTCTTCCTTTAATTAGAATTAAAATCATGAAGAAGTTTGAACTAACTATAATGTTATTAACCCAAAATCATCATTTATTAAATCTATACTAAAGTGAGTAGTAAACTAGAATAATGAAATGCTTTATGTTCAAGGAATCTGAAAATAAAACAAATCCACAAAAATGAGAATGAAAATATGTTTTTTTTATGAATTGCGGTGAGAATGGTTCTCATAATATTACAAGTTTCATATCGATTTCATAATTTTCATAAATTGTTCAAAATCAAAACCAAATCCAAGCCAATGTAATACAAATGTGAAGATGGAGAGGTCTTGAATTTCATGTATTAAATATAGAGCGATATATCAAAACTCAAATACAAGAGAAATTGAAAATGATTTAACCACGTTCCAAATATCTCATCAATTACCTCATTACCATAGTGGTTGCCCAAAAGTGCCTTAAATTCTTTTATACAGAACAACGTCTCATCAGATATTTCGCATCGCAAGTTTCTTTGCCATGCATAATTTTCAAGCTGCAAGATTTACCTTTGTTGATGTGTGATTGAACTTTATATAACATTTGAAAGACAATGGCAGAAAGGCATATATCGGAGTTTATCACATTGGAGGATCTTAATACAAGGCATCATTTGAGTTTTGTGATGTGATATAAGTGTTGCGATAAAAAGTTGTTATATGAGCATATGTGATGAGAAACTGCAATGGAACGATTGCGATAGTGGAGAATAGTCATATCGGGACATTGGGGCTGTTAATAAAAAGGAAACGCCGATATTATTCTTGCGATAGTGGGAATGTGATAGATGACGTGGCTCATTGGTGGGACCGGCTTTGGATTTTATAAGATATCAGCAATCGGAAGATTTGAGTATAGAATGTAGCCTTGTTAATACACCGATGTGCGATGAAGGATGGACTCGATAGATTTATTATATGGATTAAATTTTATATCAGATCCAGTATATCGGAACTTATAAAACATATGCCCCAACCAAAATTGTGATTTATGAATGGACGCGATATCTTTTTAAAACTGAATTTAAATGTTGTATCGAGTCCAGGGGTTGTATGGACATCGCAATATTGGCGAAGTCATCTATCGAAAATTGGTGATTCGAGATATCAGAGATATTTGGAGTATGCTCATTTGAGAATCTCCGATACGCGAAATGTGATATATGACGTGGCATTTTATAGGGCCAAAAACTTCTTAAATTATTTAATAAAAAATGAATCACCTAGTTTAATTTCATTTTTTTAACAAAAAAACCCCTTTTATCAATTATCAGAAATATTGGATCGGGGAATAATTTTATTGGAGCTTTCGAAATGATGAGAATTATGCTATTATAATGCTCCGATATGAATCTTTCGATATTGTTTTAAAGGCCTATTTGGGTTTTAATGAATGAAAACAAAATTAAGAGATACTCAAATTTTGATGAATAACAAATAATACTTCCCTAAACATGTTGCAGATTTGAAAAAAGGTTGGTTGCTTGCTTATCTCAAGTCTCCATAATTAATTTGATGAAGACCTGCAAAAGAAAAAAAACAGAAATAAGAAATAACCTTTGGAAAAGTAAAACTAACAATAGATGACGATGAACCTGTAAACACATACATGGACGAATTTTGATTGTAACTTTACATTATGAATTTTCAAGTTCTCCCAATTTTTTTCAAAATTTGCATATGTTAAACATCACCTGCCTATTTAATCTAAAAATTCTAAATAATGAATTTTCAAATTGCATCCACCTCAAATTTACAGCGGAAGACAAAAGCGATGAAAACGAGCTCTTTTCCAAAAATTCTTGAAAATAAAAAAATTACCAGGCTGTAGCAAATTCTTGGAATTTCTTTATGTATGATCAATGTTATGAATGTTTGCAAAACAATACAATTAAGGGATTCATAAATATGTATGATCTGATTATTCAAGAGCTTCTAAAATGTTCTAAGCCGTTTTTTCCAAAAATGAAAGGGGATGCCCAAAAAAAACCGGATTCATTACTTACTTATTAAAAATCTGCAATAAATGCAAACATAAAATAAATTTAATCTAAATTAATTTATTCATATTTCTAACATGACTAGGTATAGTCATACATCCAATGTAACCATTCTCTCATTTTAATTCCTGCATGCATGTGCATGTCAAACATTAGTAACAAAAGCATAAATAAAATTAAACTAAGAAAGTTAAATCTAAAAGAAAAATATACATTACTTGCTAACATATTTACAGATATAAACTTATTTACAATTACCTTCTCTTGAAATGCCCTTTCCAACTGAATTTCAATTGGATCATCGAAATCTAGATGGATTTTCACTATTGATTGGGAGATGTTTAAAAGAGAAGATGACAAACCAGATTGTGGAAAAGAGCTTTTAGATAGAATGGGTTGGAAAAATTTGTTAGTGTTATGTGCAAGTGTTAAATTATTAACAATCTTCCGTGTAGGAAAATTCTCAAATATTTTTCAAATGGGTTTATAAAATATGGATGGAGGTTTGATAGACTTAATGGAAGATTGTTAATTAAATTAGATTGTTGGTCATATTGTAAAAATACACTCTCTTGTTGATACTGTCTTTGAGAAGATAGAAGTAATCGATATGAAATAAACATCAATTGAAATTGGAAGATTAATAGCTCTTAATGTTCATGATTATAATGTGAAACTTCATTTTCCCATTCAGGCAACACATCAATTGAGTGTTCAATACTAAGTTGCTCAATATGCTAGCATAAAGTATCTAAAAATCGAAAATTGAAAACAAAAAAATAAATCTGAAGTTAAACAAAATAAATGAAGGACAAATAACAAAATTGAATCGTAGTTTACACTAGTATTACAATTATTGTCACAACAAAATTGGGACTATTTTAAAACAATTTCCTCTTCACGAGAATTGGCCAAAATAATAGAATATGAATGACTGCCAATACCAACTTGTGAATGAGAGAGAGAATTATGACTATGAATAGGAATGAGAGCTTGATTGTGATATAAATTATAAATTGGAATGGTTTCTTGAATGTTGAAATCATGATTATGATTGATTGTTTGGAAATGAAAATTATTTGAAACTATTTCTGAGTTAAAGTGTTCTTCATTTTCACATATGATTTGACTTTGATCATGAGGGTTCAATTGAGAAGAAGACAAATCAACATCCTCATTGTCAAAGTAATTATCATAAATTACTTTGGCACATTCATTAGAGTTCCCTTGAATTTCATCCAATGTATCAAAACAAGAATGAATGTTACACTCGTGTCTAGTAATGCTAAAAGAATGATCGATAATTAATTCTCTATCTTGATAAAAACTAATTGGCAATTCATTTATATCAACCTCCCTGTTTTCTGGAATAGCATTAATGTTAAGAGGGGACAAATTGCTATCAGCGAAAATATCAGGATAAAGGGAAATATGTGAATTTGAAACAGTGCTTTTGAAAATGTCTTTATTTGAGAACTCGTGTGCATTTTCTTCATTGCAAATTTCATATTTAAAATCATTTACTTGGATAATTTGACTTTCTTGAAGAATGTTGCTTTTCTGTCATAAATTTGGTATTTGTTCATCATGAAAGAATTCAAAAAGTTGTAAACAGATTGTGCGTTATTGGAAACTTTGATTGCTGCTTGTACTTGTTGATTTATGCTATGATTTTCTAAATTTAACGCACAGTGATTTTCAGATTTCAAGGTAGCCTTTTCTTCAAGATTGCTACTAATATCTTCTTGCATTTGAATAGTAAAATTTTCCAAGCTTTGTGATTGAGATTCGCTGACATGTGAAGGTGCATCCTATCACTATCAATATTGTGGGAATTGTGCACTAAATGAAGGAATTGATTGTACATAATAGAGGCCACTTCATCATCGATTGTTTGCACCTCCATATTGGAATTCCAATTATGTTAATGTAACTGGAAGGAGTTTGAGCAAAGTTTGAAATAATTTCACATGGATTGTGAATGGGAGAAAAGAGTAAATATATTCAAACCAATCTAATAATTCATCTTCTGAAGGCTTATCTTCAATTTTAAATTTCAAGCAATTTAAACGAAATCGAATGGAAAAATCAACAAAAGATTCATTTTTGAACCTTCGTAAATCTTCAAAATTGTCACATTCATGTTCGTAGACATCAAGAAAAATTTTAAAGATGGAAAATTTTCTTAAAGTGTAAAAACATTGGCGAATCTCATTAACCCGTAATATGCAAACTATAAAATGTTTATTGATATATTTGTAAAATTATTCAAATTTATAATGATTTTATATATAGTCTCTATATAATGTTGGTGATTTTTAAGGTAAAATAATTTTATATTCTAAAATTTGGGCGAATCATCTTTTATAAAAATTAGAAATTGGCGAATCTTTTTTGTAGAAAAATTATGGAAAATTAGCCCACTCGGTGAATATTAGCACCTAAAATTTTCCATGGTAGACATAGCCATCAAATTTACAAAGAAACATCGTAATAAATTGATCCCATCTGTGAATTGAGACAGATGGAAGCGATTGACACCAGCTTCTAGCTTTTGTCAAGAATGTAAGAGTAAAAATCCTACATAAAATACCTTCATCAATTCCTTGAAAATCATATTTTGAAATTTTTTTAATAAATTGAAAAGCATGATTAAAAGCAAAATAATTCCTCTTACCATTGAACTTTACCTGAGACAAGAATCTTACCACTTCTGGTGGAGTATTGGAAGATGCACGTCTAGAAATACAACTCCAAATTGGAAATTTAAGAGGAGCCATTGTAATAGAAATAAAATGTTAAAATATAAAGACTCCAATAGACAACAAGTTTCAGGCCCTCCTTCTAGCACCAAAAGTGTTGAAGGCTCGAAATTCTCTGCCTACAATACTATAACGAACACCACCCAGTCCAGACCTTAAAGCAGTTCCTTTTCCAGTGGGAATGGTGGTTCTAACTGGTTTAACTATGTCCAATTACCTTCTCTCTATCTCTAATGGTTTAAAATATGACTTTCATCTACCAATAGAGAAGAGACATCAAATCAGCCTTCTTGTTGATCAAGCAAGAAAGTGATCCTTAAGTTGATCTGGGGCTCAGCCAAGCCACAACTAAAGTTTGCCTCTTTTGGAAAATGACTTCTAGAAATGTAGAATTAATCTAAATGTAGAATTAATCCTAAAATGCAAGCAAAATGAACTAAATCCTAATCTTATCTCAATTAGGCAGATATAGATATAACCCAACCGAGAGCAAGATATTTAAATGATTGGGATTTAAATATGTTTGGCTTATATTGAATATCAAGCTAACGAATTAGTTCAATTAATTGACATTATGAATACCAAAACATATTCTATTCAGAGACCTCTTAACTGAAATAATCAACCAACAACATTTAGGAAATAGTTCACAAAATGATATTGATTGTTAAATCAGTAATTCGAATACTTAAACAATAATATAAGGAAATAGTTCGCAGGATATTAGTGTTTGTTAAATCAATATTAAAAGGTAGATTTTTGAGTAAATAGTTACTCAGAAATCGGAATTCAACCCACAAGAGCAGAGATAAATAATAACATAAAATTGAGGCAAATTACTCATATTGACAATAGTGCACAAATACAAATAAAATGACACATTTCTGTCATCATAAAATGAAACTAGTATTTAACACAATAACATTAGAAATACCAATTTATTGAATCCATTTCTCTGGCCCTAGTTTCCAATAGTCCTCTACAATCATTGAACTTTTGTTGTTACAACAAAAGTTGTAGTAGTGCAAGCTCTGCCCATCATACATAATTCAGAATGCAAAAGAAAAATCTTCAATAATCCCCACATCTGAGATTTTCTCTCTACTCACCTACAACTCTAAATCTCTATTACATTAGTGCTTTTAGAATTTCAGAATTGTAGAAAAGAGAAGCTCCCTACTACATTCTACAATATGTTATTTATAATATTTACAAAAGAATTCCAAATAGGTAAGTTTGTTGAAGAATAAATATGCTCCATCAATTTTCATTGGCTCAAAATTCCATTTTTCTATTCATTGAGCATTTTCATTGATTGAGATCTTGTTCTCCTCATATCTTCAACTGTTTTCTTGCAAAAACAAGTCAAACTAAATTAAAAAGGAAAAATAAAATCAAAATACCAAATCTCGAATTAAAACAAATCAAATCAAACCTTAATTATATAATTAAAATAACAAAAATTTGAGATTTATATTGATGCTTGTGAAGATTTAGTTGGTCAAGGAGAACATAGACGAATGGATCTGCACTCAGAAGAAGCTATGAGCAAGTGAGAATGTAGAAAATTAAACTCACAAAATTAGTTTTGTTTAAAAATTCGGAGCTTGATCTTGTGCTAAATTTTAGAATAATTAAATGATTAAATATGGAAATGAAACTACTTCAAAAATATTCTCCATAATTTTATCTTTCCAATGAGCCGTCCTGGGCCTCATTTGGCCAAGTAAAACTCAATTTATGAGCTTCTAAAGTTGGTGTATTAAAATTGTTAGAATTCTGGAATTTTCGTTGCTTGAGCTAGAAATAAAAAAAATTTAAATTAAATTCTAATCCTAAATTAGATTACAGTTATTAATTAGTCTTAACTAATTACAGAAATTAATTTTTTTTTAAATTGATTTAGTAATTAATTAAAATATTATTATATTATATTAATTTATAATTACATTATATTATAATTATAATTAAAATATAATCATTATAATAAAAATATAATATTTTATTAAAAAACTTAAACCAATTCATATTAATTCAAACTTAAAACAAACCAAAGATTACGTGAGGAGGAGTATGGTGGAGGTAAGTGGGGAGTCAACGGAGGGATAAGGTGGGTGAGGTGGAGTGATAAGGGATGAGGGTGAGGTAGGGTGAGGTCAGCGAAGTCGGGAGGTATAAAGAGAAAATGAAAACCAAATGTTATAATTTTTTAACTCATTGCATAAAATCTAATTCAGTCGATCGCAAAATTTAAAACAGGTGTCAAATGAAAATGCGATATGCGATATCACAATCACAAATTTTTATCGCTCTTTTTTTTAAGATCACATTTTTTGGAATGAAGAGAAGCATGCGAAGTGAGGCCCACGTGAATTAACAATCCGACAAATTGGACTACAGCCATTTTGCAATTTTGGGATTTTGGGTTTTGCGATTTGTTTTAAAATAACAAATTGGATTAAATTACTAAGATCCCAAAACATGTTTTCATTTGTTGTACAATTTAGTTGGGTCATTTTGTAGGACCGTTAATGAAAAATGAAAGAATTAGTAAAAATTAACTGAGAGTTAATATTCATTATGAATGACTATTTAAATTGCAAAAAATGAAATATCATACATTTATTTACATTTTTTAGTCCAGGCAAGAAAATGATCAAACTTCAAATGAGTGTTATTTACAAACTGGTTGACCAAATGAGGCGAAACCAGTATCAATGGAAAGCTCATGAAAAGTCGAATTCAATGAAACAACCAAAATAGAAATTCGATGAAAACATAAAAAAATGACAAAATTGTAAGACAATTAACTTAAATGAAAATCATAAAAGATGCTTAGCAAAAAAATAATGGAAAGGGTCCCCATTATTTAAAATAATGGGGGGTATTGGGTTTTCCTTACAACAAATCCCAAACTCAAAACTTCAAAATCTCCTCTAGTATATTGTCTCCAGCTTTGATACCATTTGGATTTTCCTATAGATTCACAGCTCATGTAATGTACTAAAACACAAGACAAGAATCTACTCTACTCTTTAAACAAAAGAAACCAATAATCTATGAAAACAATAATAAACAGGAAGAAGATAATCAAAGACACATAACACAGTTGTTTCTCTAGGGAAAGCCACTGCTCAAAACCCCGATTATCTATTGCATTAATAAAAAGTATGAGTGATAATACAAAGCTTGTTCTCACAAAAACAATGCATGCACAAGTATGATCAAGTCTTTGCTTCACAAGCCCGCACTGACCAACACTTAGCAAATTTTTGTTAACTACCAAGCCCCTATTTCCTTGTTCAATTCATGTGAGGATCAACACATATTTAATTGGGAAATAATTCCTCCATAATTACACAATACAAAATTAGGTCCTTCTCTGATTGCATGCATGACCTATACAACTCGGAACATCATACAACTGATAGTACATTGTCCCTGCACTCTAGTCTCAACTAGGTCTTTCTCTGAATTGATATGCATGAGTTTCTCATGAGGGAATATTCAGTTAGTTGGAGTAGCACTGAAGATACACCAGTGCACCAACTCACTACTACACCTCTACTAGTTCCACAAACAATTAGAATTAGTTTAACTGTCTATGACTCAGTCAAACTGAATTATCTAATTACAACTCAAATAAACTCATCCTGGACCCCGAAAATTTAGGGAGAACATATACATGACTATAGAAAGAATTCCAACCTGAAATTCCTAAGCTAATTAAGTTAATTAAACTTAATTAACTATTTACAAGTTGCTATGAGAATAGAATTCAATTTTAATTCAAGGACAAATTAAACTGGAATTTCTTGTTGTCATTTCTCAACATGATGTACATAATTTATATCAAAGATTGGATTTTTCATAATCTTATATATTCATGATGTCTTCATGTCAATTTCACCTTTGGATGTCAGTTTCCCTCAAGTTGGTTTGCATTTTAAGAAGGTCAGTTTTAACAATTTGATCTCTTCGTTTTACAAGGCAGGTTTTTAGCCTTTATGTATAGACCCTTATGTTCTTCCAATGTGAGCAGGCCTTTTACTCATAGGTTTTAGGTAAAGTGGGTTGGTCATACAATATTAAATACAATCCAAGAGGAAGGCATCTAAAATATAATGTATCAAAAGAAGATGATATTGAAGAAGAAGATGGCCTAGAGCAACTATGAGGCCCCTATAATACTATTGTAATCCCTTATTATTATTGTCATTGTAGCACCTTATTGTTATTTTTGTGCCCATGTTGTCCCCATATTGTTATTATTGTGCCCCATAGAAGCTCACTATTGTTATTGTTGTGCCTTTACATTATTATTGTTATGTCGGCTTGACTATATTGTGACCCCTTAGACTCCTATATATAGAAAGGAGGTCATGTCATTTGTATCACCCAAGAATTATTCATTTGTGTGATGTAAAGGAGGTCGTGTCATTTGTATCATCCAAGAATTTTTCATTTATGTAATGTAAAGGAGGTCTCCCCCTCGAAGAGGCTGATTTTGAAGTCGTTGCTCTATTTTGTCTTCTACTTTGTGAGGTGGTTGCATACTAATTGGTATCAGAGCTTTGCATTCTAGGGTTTCATTGTTTCAAATAGGTCATTGTGGAATTTTTGCTATAACTTTTTTTCTACGACATTTCAGAAGCTAAAATTAAAACCCATTTGATCATAAATCTTGATGAATCTCGAGTACGAATTTCAGATCTTGTCTCACTATATTTTCGGATATATGATCCAAGGAAGTTAGGGTTTTTGCAGGCTCCCGAATTATATCTCAAACAGGTGACCTGGGGAAAATCATTATAACTTTATCTCTGAGCATCATATTGAAATTTAGTAAAAAGGTACAAAAAAAGGACAAACTTTAGTTTTCGGTGTATCGGTTTCAGGTCCGAAGGTCGAAACAGTGACACGTGGCACTTCGTACAAGTTCTCTCTACTGAACTAGTATATAATCAGGTCTTAATGGGAGATTTGGAATAAATCTTTCTTGGAGAATCCAATCTTGATCAACTTCAGGGGTTGGAAACAGGACTCAGAGGGCTACCATAGAACAAAATTTTAGACCTTAGAGATCTGCAATTACAAAGATACAACCAATTCAATATCGAGCTCCTACAAAGCCAAAAAAGGTGTGTAGTCTTTTTAAAATTTTGCATAAGTTTGGTTTGAAAAATTAGTTTGAAGGAATTCAAAGGACATAGTGAAGCATAATTATCATTAATTTATGCCCCGAAGAAATAAAATGAAAACACCTAGTAAGAAACCTGAAAGCTCTAGCATGACTCATGAAGAAGAGGAAGAAATGCAACATGATATATCAAAATTACGACACCAAGTGTAACAAATTTCACTCTCACAAAAAGTAATAGAAGCTAATATGGATGGTTTAAAAAAATTCGTGGAAGCTAATATGGATGGTTTAAAGAACGGCGTGGAATCTAAGATGAATGGCGTGGAAGCTAAGATGGATGGCATGGAAGCTAAGATGGATGGTATAGCAACAAAACTTAAAGGCAACATGGAAGATTTGAAGATAGATTTAAAAAAGTTGCTACAAGAAATGCTTACTAATGGCAAAGGGGTAGTAAAGGAAACTCGTGATGAGAACAAAATAAATTTTAATCATGATTTCATAGACTATAACGTTGGATTGAAGACCCACCATGTTTCAAAGATCAATATGAGGAAGTTTGATGGCAAGGATCCCGTAACATGGATATTACAGATGGAGCAATATTTTGATCTCCATAATGTGCAAAACACACAAAGGTACGCATTGCAACTTTATTTGGAACCCAATCAGTTTGTATGGTATCGATGGCTTTTCTCTTGTAAACAAATTGTCACTTGGGCAATTTTTGCGGAAGAAATGATAGCACATTATGATGATACAAAAAGAAACACCTTTTATAGCCAATTGATAAATCTCAAATAAAAATGTTCAATGGTGGAGCACATTGAGGACTTCCAAAAATTGAATATAAGGGTAAAAGATATTCCAGAGGAGCATAGGATTCATGTGTTCATAGGGACATTAAAGGATAGCATCCAACATGAGGTTCGCATTTGGGAACTTGATTCATTAAAGAAGGCATTCAGGCTGGCAAGAAAAATAGAAAGAAAATTATGGCAACAAAGAAGCCTACCAATCACAACTATAAAGATGGAAGTGTTGTTTCCCCTACCCTTCCACAACCTACAAGGTTGACACCACAACAATTAGAAGAAAAAAGAGCAAAAGGTCTTTGTTACAGTTGTGATAACAAATACACTGAAGGTCATAAGTGTGCTAAGAAGAAATTATTTACATAGATTGTGAAGAGGAAGAAGAAAAGGAATAAGAAACATCAAAAGAAGAGGATACACACCAGGAATAAAGCCTAGAGAAAGAAGAAATGAATTCGACCATATCTTGTAATGCATTGGCCAAAATAACCACTCCTCGAACTATCAAGATAAAAAGACATATCAAGAATAAAAAGGTAATAGTGTTGATGGATTCGGCCAGTACCAATAATTTTATCTATTGTGAGATAGTGAAGGAATTGGATTGCTTCCTATATCCAGCACCAGAGTGTCAAGTGATGGTTTCAAATGGAAGAACCATAAATTGAATTGGAAAGAACCATAATATCAAGCTATCTATGGGAGAATATGTGTTGAATAGTCTTATGCTTTCCATTCCAATGGGTGATGTTGATGTTGTATTAGGAGTCCAATGGCTACAATCTTTGGGTATGATAGCTTTTAATTTTCAAGAAATTTTCTTGAATTTTTTTTTACATGGAAAGGAAGTTGAATTAAGGGGTATCTCAAGGAAATCGGGAAAGATAATCAGCTCTAACGACATGAAAAATCTTCTAAAGAAAGAAAAACATGGCGTAATTGCACAATTATGTTCACTAGAGGTTCTCACGTCGAAATCATATATTACTCCAGATCTCCAAAAAGTCTTGGATAATAATTCCAAGGTATTTGAGACTCCCAAAGGCCTCCCACCTATTCGTGATTATGATCATTCTATTCATTTGATTCCATGAAGTGTTCCTCTAGACATCGGGCCTTATAGATATCCCTATTCCCAAAAGAGTGAAATTGAACGTATGGTTTTAGAAATGCTAGAGGCTCATATAATTCAACCTAGTCAAAGTTCTTTCTCTGCTCCAATAGTATTGGTGCACAAGAAGGATGGATCATGACACATGTATCCCGATTATAGGGAGCTCAACAAGCCTACTATTAAAGATAAATTTCCCATTCCTGTCATTGATGAATTATTGGATGAATTGCATGGAGCAATTTACTTCACCAAATTGGACCTTCGTTTAGGATATCATCAAATCAAAATGAAGACTGAAGACATTCCGAAAACAACATTTAGAACTCATGAGGGTCATTATGAATTTTTGGTCATGCCTTTTGGCCTTACCAATGCACCTTCTACATTTCAAGATTTGATGAATTCCATTTTCAAACCCTTCCTTAGAAAATTTGTGTTAGTATTTTTTTGATGATATACTAATCTACAGCAAGTCTTCGATGGATCATGTTCAACATGTTGATAGAGTGCTCAAACTATTGGAGGAGAAACAATTATATGCAAAAACCTCCAAATGTTTCTTTGGAGTACAAGAGGTGGAATATTTGGGTCATATTGTATCTTATGAAGGTGTTAAGGTAGAGCCTAGCAAAATTAAATCCATTAAGGAATGGAAAATCCCCACATCCATAAAGCATCTACGAGGATATCTCGGGTTGATAGGGTATTATCGCAAGTTTGTTAAGAATTATAGGAGAATAGAAGCACCTCTAACAACATTACTGAAGAAAGATGCATTTTCTTGGACTCCAGAAGCAACGAAAGCCTTTGAACATCTTAAAGAGGCAACGTGCCAAGCACTAGTCTTAGTTATGCCATACTTCACAAAAAAAATTATTGTGGAATGTGATGCTTCACGAAATAGAATTGGTGTTGTTTTAATACAAGAAGAAAGACCCATTTCTTTCAAAAGTTGTCCAATCAAAGGAAAGTATTTACACAAAACTATTCATGAGAAGGAAATGTTGGCAATACTACATGAACTGAAGAAATGGCGACCTTACCTAATGGGAAGACACTGCAAGGTAAAAACAGATCATGATAGTCTTAAATATTTTTTAGAACAAATATTATCCTCAGAAGAGCAGCAAAAATGGGTCACATAGATGTTGGGTTATAACTTTGAAATCATCTACAAAAAAGGGAAGCAAAATTTTGTTGCAAATGCACTCTCAAGAAAGGATGAGGATGTGGAAGCATTGATTTGCACCATTTCTATTATCCAACCAGATTAGCAAACGAAGCAAGGGATGAATGGAATAATGATGAAGAAGTGTGGACACTCATTCAAAAATTACAACAAGACCCAGTACATCTGATACATTTAGCTAGAAAAAGGATTCGTTATGGTACAAAGATCGCTTATACCTCTGTAAGAATTCCCAACTCAAACAAAATATTCTTATGGAATTTCACACCTCTCCCTTAGGAGGGCACTCAGGAATTTTAAAAACTTACCACGAGGTTAAGAAGGAATATTTTTAGGATGGCCTTAAATCTGATATTCATAATTTTGTGGCGGAATGTTTGGTTTGCCAACAAAATAAAGTTGAAACAATTAAGACCCCAAGTCTATTACAACCTTTATCCATTCCAAGTCAACATTGGGATGAGGTTTCAATGGATTTTATCACAGGTTTACTCAAGTCCGAAGGAAAGAGTGTCATCATGGTGGTAGTTGATAGACTTACCAAGTATGCACACTTTTGTGCATTATCCCATCCCTTTAAAGTGATCGCAGTTTCTACTGCATTTATGGAAACAATTCAAAAGCTACATGGAAACCCAAAGATATTGTAAGCGATAGAGATCCCATTTTCACTAGAAAATTTTGGACAGAATTATTTTCTTGTTTAGGTACTCAGTTAGCTCATAGCTCATAGTATCATTCTCAATTTGATGGGAAAACTGAGACAGTGAACAAATGTTTGGAAGGATATATTCGTTGCTTTGTATCTCATAAACAAACACAACGAGTCAAATGGTTGCCTTTGGTTGAATGGTGGTATAACACTTCCTTCCATACTACAGAAAAAATGAACCCATTTATGGCACTTTATGGATATCATCCACCGTCCTTCACATCATATTTAAGAGAAAATTCTAAGGTTCAAGCAGTGGAAGATCACATCAAGCATCAACAACAAGTTCTCCAACTCTTAAAGGATAACCTCGCTTTGGCACAGAATAGAATGAACCAACAGGAAAATCAACATCACAGTGAAAGAAGTTTTGATGTAGGTGACTGGTTATTTCTACGGCTACAACCATACAAACAAATGTCCCTCAAGCAAGCTAAGAAGGATAATAAATTATCACTAAAGTATTATGGTCCGTACAAGGTGTTGCAAAAGATTGGTACTATAGCATACACATTGGAGCTTCCTACAACTTCCCTAGTGCACCTATTTTTCCATGTTTCATTCTTAAAGAAGGTTATAGGTGACAAGCTCCCAGTTTAAACAATATTTCCAGAACTTGACGAGGAAGAAAAAATCATATTGGAACTTGAAGTAGTCACAGAAACAAGAAATCGACAGCTACGAAATCGATCAATTTCAGAGTATCTCATCAAGTGGAAGAACTTACCTGCTAAAAATTCCACATGGGAGGATGAGAATTTTATACAGAAGCATCCAAAACTACTCAAGCGTTGAGGACAACACTTTTTTGAAGGAGAGGGGCATGTTAGGCCCCTATAATACTAGTGTATTCGCTTATTATTATTGTCATTGTAGCCCCTTATTATTATTGTTGTGCCCATGTTCTCCCCATATTGTTATTATTGTGCCCCATAGAAGCCCACTATTGTTATTGTTGTGCCCTTACATTATTATTGTTATGTTGGCTTTGACTATATTATGAACCCTTAGACTCCTATATATAGAAAGGAGGTCTTGTCATTTGTATCATCCATGAATTGTTAATTTGTGTAATGTAAAGGAGGTTGCCCCCTTGAAGAGGCTTATTTTGAAGTCGGTGCTCTATCTTTTCTTCTATTTTCTATGCTGGTTGCATAAGAGCAGCAGATCTGTTAGATGAAGAAGTTGAGAAAGATGTCGATGATGATATTGACGATGCATTTATCAAAAATGACATTGATAATGATGTTTCTATGACCAATCATTTCAACGTTTATTGTAAATTGAATCGTACAAATGTGGAGTTGGACGAAGAAGAAGATCAACAATATTGAATTGTTGAAATGTAGGAGGTATGTGATTATATATTTTCTATGATTTATTTTATTGAAATTGTTTTCTTATATGGGATAATTATGTGTTGTTTAGTTTTATGCCATTTTGCATGTGTCATTGGTTGGTCAGAAGTCACTGGCCTTGATTTCTCTCATAAGTCACCAAACTATGGCCTCTTAACCTATATTAGGCAAGTGTTAATTGATTTTAATCATCAATTAATATTAATAATCTAGCACAAATTTTAATCCTTCACCCACTAACCTTGGTAACCTTCTAACCCTCCACCCTCATCCACCATAGGAACTGTTAGTTCTAGTCTTCGCAACCTATCACCAGGGATCAACATGAGCTCTCACTAGGTTTGGTTTGGTTAGATGTTTTGCACATGATATTCTCTTATTATTATTGTCATTGCAGCCCCTTATTATTATTGTTGCCCATGTTCTCCCCATATTGTTATTATTGTGCCCCATAGAAGCCCACTATTGTTATTGTTGTGCCCTTACATTATTATTGTTATGTTGGCTTTGACTATATTATGACCCCTTAGACTCCTATATATAGAAAGGAGGTCTTTCCATTTGTATCATCCATAAATTGTTCATTTGTGTAATGTAAAGGAGGTTGCCCCCTTGAAGAGGCTGATTTTGAAGTCGTTGCTCTATCTTTTCTTCTATTTTGTGAGCTAGTTGCATAAGAGCAGCAGATCTGTTAGATGAAGAAGTTGAGAAAGATGTCGATGAAAATGTTATCTATGATGATATTGATGATGCATTTATCAAAAATGACTTTGATAATGATGTTTCTATGACCAATCATTTCAATGTTTATTGCAAATTGAATCGTACAAATGTGGAGTTGGACGAAGAAGAAGATCAACGATATTGAATTGTTGAAATGTAGGAGGTATGTGATTATATATTTTCTATGATTTATTTTATTGAAATTATTTTCTTATATGGGATAATTATGTGTTGTTTAGTTTTATGCCATTTTGCATGTGTCATTGGTTGGTCAGAAGTCACTGGCCTTGATTTCTCTCATAACTCACCAAACTATGGCCTCTTAACCTATATTAGGCAAGTGTTGATTGATTTTAATCATCAATTAATATTAATAATCCAGCACAAATTTTAATCCTTCACCCAATAACCTTGGTAACCTTCTAACCCTCCATCCTCATCCACCATAGGAACTATTAGTTCCAGTATTCGCAACCTGTCACCAAGGATCAGCATGAGCTCTTACTAGGTTTGGTTTGGTTAGATTTTTTGCACATGATATTCTCTTATTATTATTGTCATTGCAGCCCCTTATTATTATTGTTGTGCCCATTTTCTCCCCATATTGTTATTATTGTGCCCCATAGAAGCCCATTATTGTTATTGTTGTGCCCTTACATTATTATTGTTATGTTGACTTTGACTATATTATGACCCCTTAGACTCCTATATATAGAAAGGAGGTCTTGCCATTTGTATCATCCATGAATTGTTCATTTGTGTAATGTAAAGGAGGTTTCCCCCTTGAAGAGGCTGATTTTGAAGTCGTTGCTCTATATTTTATTCTATTTTGTGAGCTGGTTGCATAAGAGCAGCAGATCTGTTAGATGAAGAAGTTGAGAAAGATGTCGATGAAAATGTTATCGATGATGATATTGATGATGCATTTATCAAAAATGACATTGATAATGATGTTTCTATGACCAATCATTTCAATGTTTATTATAAATTGAATCGTACAAATGTGGAGTTGGATGAAGAAGAAGATCGACGATATTGAATTGTTGAAATGTAGGAGGTATGTGATTATATATTTTCTATGATTTATTTTATTGAAATTATTTTCTTATATGGGATAATTATGTGTTGTTTAGTTTTATGCCATTTTGCATGTGTCATTGGTTGGTCAAAAGTCACTGGCCTTGATTTCTCTCATAACTCACCAAACTATGGCCTCTTAACTTATATTAGGCAAGTGTTAATTGATTTTAATAATCAATTAATATTAACAATCTAGCACAAATTTTAATCCTTCACCCACTAACCTTGGTAACCTTCTAACCCTCCACCCTCATCCACCATAGGAACTGTTAGTTCCAGTCTTCGCAACCTGTCACCAGGGATCAACATGAGCTCTTACTAGGTTTGGTTTGGTTAGATGTTTTGCACATGATATTCGCTTATTATTATTGTCATTGCAGCCCCTTATTATTATTGTTGTGCCCATGTTCTCCCCATATTGTTATTATTGTGCCCCATAGAAGCCCACTATTGTTATTGTTGTGCCCTTACATTATTATTGTTATGTTGGCTTTGACTATATTATGACCCCTTAGACTCCTATATATAGAAAGGAGGTCTTGCCATTTGTATCATCCATGAATTGTTCATTTGTGTAATGTAAAGGAGGTTGCCCCCTTGAAGAGGCTGATTTTGAAGTCGTTGCTCTATCTTTTCTTCTATTTTGTGAGTTGGTTGCATGAGAGCAGTAGATCTGTTAGATGAAGAAGTTGAGAAAGATGTCAATGAAAATGTTATCGATGATGATATTGATGATGCATTTATCAAAAATGTCATTGATAATGATGTTTCTATGACCAATCATTTCAATGTTTATTGTAAATTGAATCATACAAATGTGGAGTTGGACAAAGAAGAAGATCAACGATATTGAATTGTTGAAATGTAGGAGGTATGTGATTATATATTTTCTATGATTTATTTTATTGAAATTATTTTCTTATGTGGGATGATTATGTGTTGTTTAGTTTTATGCCATTTTGCATGTGTCATTGGTTGGTCGGAAGTCACTGGCCTTGATTTCTCTCATAACTCACCAAACTATGGCCTCTTAACTTATATTAGGCAAGTGTTAATTGATTTTAATCATCAATTAATATTAATAATCTAGCACAAATTTTAATCCTTCACCCACTAACCTTGGTAACCTTCTAACCCTCCACCCTCATCCACCATAGGAACTGTTAGTTCTAGTCTTCGCATCCTGTCACCAGGGATCAACATGAGTTCTTACTAGGTTTGGTTTGGTTAGATGTTTTGCACATGATATTCGCTTATTGTTATTGTCATTGTAGCCCCTTATTATTATTGTTGTGCCCATGTTCTCCCCGTATTGTTATTATTGTGCCCCATAGAAGCCCACTATTGTTATTGTTGTGCCCTTACATTATTATTGTTATGTTGGCTTTGACTATATTATGACCCCTTAGACTCCTATATATAGAAAGGAGGTCTTTTCATTTGTATCATCCATGAATTGTTCATTTGTGTAATGTAAAGGAGGTTTCCCCCTTGAAGAGGTTGATTTTGAAGTCGTTGCTCTATCTTTTCTTCTATTTTGTGAGTTGGTTGCATAAGAGCAGCAGATCTGTTAGATGAAGAAGCTGAGAAAGATGTCGATGAAAATGTTATCTATGATGATATTGATGATGCATTTATCAAAAATGACTTTGATAATGATGTTTCTATGACCAATCATTTCAACGTTTATTGCAAATTGAATCGTACAAATGTGGAGTTGGACGAAGAAGAAGATCAACGATATTGAATTGTTGAAATGTAGGAAGTATGTGATTATATATTTTCTATGATTTATTTTATTGAAATTATTTTCTTATATGGGATAATTATGTGTTGTTTAGTTTTATGCCATTTTTCATGTGTCATTGGTTGGTCAGAAGTCACTGGCCTTGATTTCTCTCATAACTCACCAAACTATGGCCTCTTAACCAATATTAGGCAAGTGTTGATTGATTTTAATCATCAATTAATATTAATAATATAGCTCGAATTTTAATCCTTCACCCAATAACCTTGGTAACCTTCTAACCCTCCACCCTCATCCACCATAGGAATTGTTAGTTCCAGTCTTTGCAACCTGTCACCAGGGATCAACATGAGCACTTACTAGGTTTGGTTTGGTTAGATTTTTTGCACATGATCTTCAGCACAAAACATGTCACAAGTGTGTCCATCAGAAGAAGCTCAGAAAAATCTTTCCAACGGTATATCACACTCCCGTAACCGGCTCCCGGATCAGAAGATATGATTGAAATGAATGATTGATTCTTGGTTATGCATGTTTTGAGGTCAGTTTTTGCACGCAGGGACAAGTTTACTACAAAATTAGTTTGGACAGGAATTTTACAAAAGTGAAAGAGGCTTTTTTCCATCACATACCAAATAACAAAAACCTCCTTCAATTTATGCACAGGCATTACTATGTGGGAGATATGCAGTGATATTTGAAGCCTACATTAAAACAAAACAAATTTTGCAGTTATTTTACTATTTTAGTCATTTTAGTACGGTGCCATTTTACAATAGATGGAAAGTAATTTTGAGAAACCCAAATACATTTTTGTTAACCACAAGCCATATAACAAAAACCTCTTTCAGTTTATTCATAGGTGTCGTGAATTTGGATATGTGACTAAATCTTTACAGCTCATTTTCACATATTTAAATTTTTAATGATTTTCTGTTTTAGAGATGATTTTGTGGCACAGATTTCAAGCAACTAGAAATGAATTTCCAAAATTTGAGAGACGTTTTTCTCCAACATGACCTTATCTACAAAAAACTCTTTCATTTTCGTACCAGGTGCTATGGTTTAGGAGATATGAGTTCATCTTCAACACCTAATTTCAGTAATTCGGCCCAAGTTTAATGTAACTAATTCTATTTTGAAGATGGTTGAGCTCAATTCCCTAAGTGCAGGGATGAGAAAATGTATATATTTTATGAATTTCATAGTGTAGAGGTTGGATTTTGGCAGTAGAGAGGTTGTTTGGCACTGTATAAAGTTCTCTTGAATATCATTTTAATAAAGTAGTTTTCTGCCCTTTGGACTTGGGATACATCAAGGTGTTATTGTTCAATATGTTTTTCCTGTAATTCATTTACATATTTTTTTTTCTACTTTTTTATAGCATTATCTAAGTGATATGTTAGGAATACGTCCCCTATGATGCTCCTTTCATGATGATTTTGTTGTTAGATGTAGTGGTTGTCTTTGCAGAATTCATCCTTGGTTAGATGCTCTGTTGAGCAACCCTGTGTTTCTCGTTCGTCTAAAGCTGCTCCTGGAGATTCATCCCTGTTTGATGCCTGCAGGGCAGCGGGCTTTCTCCCCTCTATTCTTCTCATATTCACAATCTTTATCCGGTTGAACATGACACTTACTTTGCCCCAAGTTTGCCAACAGAAACTGGCATCGACTCCAAAACCTTTCAAAAAAATCCCCACACTCCATAGCTAGCCTAAAATTTCATTTATTGCAGCCACACTTTGTTGGCAAAGAGAGAGCCCTCTCTGGTCTGGTAGGGCTAGATGCCAGATCGAAGCTTGGTCTGTGGTTACCTCGGAATTGCCTTTTCTCAGCCTTAAGGTTCATTCTAAGTGATAAAATATTGGCAACCATACTGGGGAAGAGGTGATAGATATTCTCTGGGAAAGATCATTCAAGTTGCAGATCTGATTGCTGATGGTGAATAGCAGTCAAACACATATGAAGGTTGAAACATTCACCTGGTGACTCCAACTCAATCCAGAGATTCCAGCGCTCACTGATCCGTTCATGCACTAAAATAAAATGGTAGGGTATGTGGAAAACCCTGTGTGTTGTGAAGCTTTCAAAGAAGTTAGAGATCAGTTAGTGGATATTGAAATAGATGAAGTATTTTTCATTGTCATGCTTCAATGTTTGAGATCTCTGAAGTTTCCTCCTAAAGCTAAAACTGGTTTCTTTGAGTTAGTTGTTGAAAATTTGAGAAGGAGATTTAGTGTTTAAATTGTTAGGGTCCCACCCTAACCCCCTTATTTATGTAATAGGATTGAGTCATAGTTATAGTTAAGTAAAGTGTCAATAAAGCCCATATTAATAATTGTAAGTGGTTAACCCGCATTTAATGAAGGGACCACAGTTAGTTGCAAATGGGCCATGGTATTAGATAGATGGTATTAATAAGAACCATGGTATTTCCCCATGGTATTGCATATATGAATCCTATATAAAGGATAGAGACTCCCTTCGAGGAGCATCGTGTCTTATTTTGTAATCGAGCTCAGCTCTATTGGAGGTTGCCCTCTCGAAGAGGCAAGTGAGCATTGCTTTCTGAATAATAAATTACTTGTTATTATTGCTCATTGTTCTATGTTCTGGGTATATTTCTTCGCATATTTGGTATTCTGGTATCGTCTTGCAGGTTAAGAGCATAACAAGTGGTATCATAGCACTTTCTAGGGCTGGTGGGATCTCTAATTTTTAGCAAAAAAAAATTTGGCTAGAGACGTGTTCTGGCGTCTTTAAACCACGGGATGTGTCGTTGAGTGCATAAATCTGTGGATTTGGGGAGGCATGCACGCAGGAAATAAAAGAGGTGGTCATGCTTATTGGACTCCCTTGTAACCCCTGTGGGTACCCCTTCGAGTAGTAGCGCATTAGACAGAATCGCGCATGGATTGTCTTCCAAGTACCCTCTGGGTATATCGGAATCCCCCTAACTCCCTTGGTAACCTCGCCATAGATAAATCGTCAGTCATCTTGCTGCTACAGTACACCGAGAATAGCACTCTGAGAGATTACTCACATGTACGATAAGGTAGTCAAGTTGTACGGCTAAGGGTACGGTTGATCCTCCTTGGTCAGTGCCTTGAAAAATTGGGCGAGTACTACTATCAGACCCTTATGTATATTGCGATCTGTAGCACCTGACACTCCTGGAGACCATAGTTCCCTGATCTATCTCTGGATCACGTATAATCTTTGCCAGATCAGATCTCGCAAGTGGGGTTTTTGTCGCCGCAGCAGCAATCAGTTCCACCGTTCAAATCTATCAGATCAGCCATTCAGATCTCTCAGATCCATCAGATCCGCAACAACAATCAGTTCTGTTGTTCAGATCTCTCAGATGCACCATCCATATCTGAGTAGTTGTGTGGGTTCCTATACCTGGGTGTGATTTTCGCAGTACTTTTGGCAGCATAGACATTTCTGGGATTCGGCTACTACAGTATTCCTAAGCAAGGAGTAAAACTCTGTTTAAAGTAAAACTCTGAGACCCCCCGGGGCGCTTATTGGTGACCTAGCCCATAAGAATCAAGACGACGAGCTGAGCAAGGTGGTACCATTCAATTGTTAGTGCCAAAAAATTCAGGTGGTCCCAAATTTCAAGTACATCGCCTCGGTGCATGGTACAAACTAGAGCTCAAGAAATGGCAAATGAGAGGATGGACAGCCTTGAATCAGCCTTGAAAGATGTAGTGTCGAGGCTGAAGGAATTAAATGCAACACTCTCTAAGGGCAAGATGGAAGCACGCGAGGAGGCATATATTGGCACTGAAAATAGTGAGGGTGAGTCTAGCCAGTTCTGATATTCAGATCTATCAGATCAGCTATTCAGATCTCTCAGATCCATCAGACCCGCAGCAGCAATCAGTTCCGCCGTTCAGATCTCTCAGATCCATCAGATCCACCATCCAAATCTGAGTAGTTGTGTGGGTTCCTATACCTAGGCGTCATTTTTCCAGGACTTTTGGCAACATAGACATTTCTGGGATTCGGCTACTGCAGTATTCCTAAGTAAGGAGTAAAACTCCGTTCGGAGTAAAAAAAAAAAAGAGTCTGAGACCCCCCGGGGCGCTTATTGGTGACTTAGCCCATAAGAATCAGGACGACGAGCTGAGCAAGGTGATACCATTCAATTGTTAGTGCCAAAAAATTCGGGCGGTCCCAAATTTCAAGTACATCGCCTCGGTGTGTGGTGCAAACTAGAGCTCAAGCAATGGCGAATGAGAGGATGGACAGCCTTGAAAGACGTAGTGTCGCAGCTGAAGGAATTAAATGTAACACTCTCTAAGGGTAAGATGGAGGCACGCAAGGAGGCATATATTGGCACTGAAAACAGTGAGGGTGAGTCTAGCCAGTCTCTTCACCTCTTTGGCACCCACCAACAATCCCATCCACGACCACCCAAGTTGGACATGTATAAATTTGATGGCTCTCACCCGGCAACATGGATAGCACAAATGGAGCAATATTTCAATCTAAATTACATCCTAGATAATGCCACTCAACTTAGTGTGGGTATCATGTACTTGGACAATGAAAGATGGCAATGGTGGCAATGGTGGCAATGGCATCAACGTTGTTATGGAAGGCCCTTGACTTGGGAGACATTAAAAAAAGATCTTATGGATCGCTTTGACCATGAATCTGCCTTTTTGGGTTGTCTCACTAAGCTCCGACATACAAGAACAATGGATGAATATATTACAGCCTTTGAAGCCTTAGCTTTCCGCACTGGAGGTCTACAAGATGAGTTCTACATGGAATGTTTTATCAGTGGTCTTAAAGAAGCCATACAAGCCCACGTCCGACTACACCACCCTCCCTCATGGTTGCAGGCTTGCAAGATAGCTCGTGAAGTAGAATGTGCATTAGCAGCCCAATCCAATCACCCAAATTTCACCGCCAAGGGTCGCCCCCCATAGGCTCAAAGCACTACCCAAACACTCAAGGTTCAAAAGGTGTCACCTGCAGAAATGGCAGAAAGAAGAAAGCAAGGATTATGTTACTACTGTGATGAAAAATACTCCCCCGGGCATAAATGCAAGGAGCCCAAATTCTTTCAAATTGATGCTACTAATCACAGTTCATCACAGGAAGCCCCGCCACTTGAGGAACTAGAGGAGGAAGAAGAGGACAACCAGCCGGACACTGTACCTGAAGAACCAGTTATCTCGTTGCATGCTTTGGCGGGGATTTCTTCACCTCAAACTCTCAAAATCAGAGGTTTTATTAAGCATTGCCCAGTAGTAGTCTTGATTGATAGTGGAAGTACACATAATTTTATCCATCAAAGAGTCGCGGAAGCAGTGCATTGTTTTGTACGAGCAGTTTCTAACTTCCAGGTCCAAATTGCTGATGGGGGAATAATGAAATGTGAAGGCCGCTATGAAAATGTCAAACTTAAAATGGGGGATTATCAGTTAAAGACCCACATGTTTGCCATACACATGGGAGGGTGCGACATTGTCCTAGGTGCTGAATGGCTTCGCACACTTGGCCCAATCACAATGGATTTCTAGGAGTTATATATGAGCTTTAAGCAGAACAACCACACACATACCCTCCGCGGACTCTAGGTGGGAGCTCCCTCTATCATCAGCTCACATCGGATGGAAAAATTGTTAAAAAAGGGCCACCATGGAGTTATAGCTCAATTTAATGCCATCCAAACCTTCGAACCCAATTCTCTTCAGATTCATCCTGAGATGCAACAGATCTTAAATAACCATCTGCCAGTCTTTGACAAGCCTCATGAGCTTCCACCCTCGAGAGGGGAACATGATCATAGCATCACTTTGGTCCCAGGGGCCCAACCACCAAATGTGTGCCCATATAGATATCTGTTCGCCCAAAAGAATGAAATAGAAAAAATAATCAAGGAACTTTTGGAAGCAGGCGTCATTCGTCCCAGCATTAGTCCTTATTCATCACCAGTGGTCATGGTTCTCAAGAAAGATGGGGAATGGCGTATATGTCCAGACATCAAGGCCCTTACTAACTTGACATTCAAAGATAAATTTCCCATCCCGGTTGTCGATGATTCGCTGGATGAACTAAATGGGGCTCAATTCTTCACTAAGCTTGATCTTCGCTCCAGGTACCACAAAATTCGCATGAAAGAAGTCGACATTCCAAAGACTACTTTCCGAACTCATGAAGGCCATTATGAGTTCCTAGCCATGCCATTCGGTCTTTGTAATGCCCCATCCACTTTTCAGAGCCTTATGAACCACCTGCTCAAACAATATCTCAGAAAATTTGTCCTTGTTTTCTTTGATGACATCCTCATCTACAGTCGCACTTGGGCCGCACATCTTCAGCATGTAGTTCTGCTCTTGCAACTACTCCGCGAGCATAAGTTATTTGTCAATATGTCCAAGTGTTCTTTTTGCATGGAAGAAGTTGAGTATTTGGGCCACATTGTGGGGCGTGAAGGTGTCAGGGTGGACCCCAAAAAGATCCAGGCAATGCAGGATTGGCCTCAACCTAAGACCTTGAAGAGCCTGAGAGGATTTTTGGGTCTCACAGGCTACTATCGCAAATTTTTCTGCAATTATGGTCGCATTGTGAGGCCCCTCACTCAACTCCTCAAGAAAAATTCATTCCTCTGGAATGATGAAGCACAACAGGCCTTTACAGCTCTCAAAAATGCCATGTGTTCCACCCTAGTCTTAGCACTACCCGAATTCACCAAATCTTTTGTCGTTGAATGTGATGCTTCGGGTACGGGTATTGGGGCGGTCTTAATGCAGGAAGGTCGACCCTTGGCCTTCACAAGCCAACAACTAAGTGGGAAGAATCTGGGACAATCTACCTACGAGAAGGAGATGATGGCCATCTTAGATGCAGTAGATACCTGGCGACCATACTTATTGGGGCGACGTTTCCAAATCCGCACAGACCATCAAAGCCTTAAATATTTTTTGGAACAACACCTATCCTCACCACAACAAAATAAATGGCTCGCCAAAATCATGGGATATGATTATGAGATAATTTACAAGAAAGGGCGCGCAAATATTGTAGCAAATGCATTATCCTGCCAATTTAAGTAAAGTACCCTCCTCGCAATTTCCCTTCCCATTCCAGAATGGAATGAAGAGGCTTGCAAGGAATGGTTTTCACATCCCTGGCTCTCCCAACTCATTACTCAATTGCAGGCGGATCTAAATTCCACAGAGGGCTACTCGTGGCAGGATGAGATTCTTCGCTACAAGGACAGAGTCGTAATATCACCAACATCCACCCTCAAAAGCCGCATTTTGGCAGAGTTGCACTCATCTCCCACTGCAAGACTTTCAGGGTTTCAAAAGACGTATGCTCACACTCGCAGATCACTTTTTTGGACAGGCATGAAAAAAGACATTCTTATTTTTGTAGCTTGAATGTGACATTTGTCAGTGCCGCAAAGGAGAGACAGTCAAAGCACCAGGCACATTACAGCCATTTCCCATCCCGGCATCAATATGGATGGAGGTTTCTATGGATTTCAATACGGGTCTTCCAAAGTCAGTCATCATGGTGGTTGTGGACAGACTTTCTAAGTATGCTCATTTTTTCGCCCTACCCCACCCTTTTACACTGACTTTGGTCGCTCAATATTTCATGGATCAGATCTTCAAATTGCATGGCATGCCCACTTCCATTGTGTCTGATCATGACCCGGTCTTCACCAGTAACTTTTGGCATGAAATTTTCCGGCTACAAGGTACCCAACTACAACTCAGTACTTCCTATCATCCACAAACTGATGGTCAAACTGAAGCAGTCAACAAATTTTTGGAAACCTACCTTAGGTGTTTCACTTCAGAAAAGCAACATCTCTGGGTGCAGTGGTTACCTCTAGCTGAATGGTGGTATAACACCAACTATCATGCCACCACCAAAATAACTCCATATGAAGCAGTTTATGGTCAACTCCCTCCTTCCCCTACTTCTTATATCAAGGGGTGCTCGAAGGTACAAGAAGTGGATCAACTCCTATAGAACCGCAAAACCATGCTGGCCCATCTTCAAGAGAATCTTCATCAAGCTCAAAACTGCATGAAGCCATAGGTAGATCAACATCACTCAGAACGCCAATTTCAAGAAGGGGATCAGGTATTTTTTAGGCTGCAACAATATAAGCAAACATCACTTAAAGATAAGGGTTGTTAGAAACTATCTCCAAAATTCTACGGACTGTATCAAGTACTTCAACGCATTGGAGAAGTTGCCTACAAGCTAGCTTTGCCACCCATTGCAAAAATCCATCCAGTTTTCCATGTCTCATGCCTCAAGAAAGTGATTGGGAACAATTGCAGAATTCAAACCAGTCTACCTGAACTAGATGAAGAAGGGTCAATCTAGCTCCAACCTGAACAGGTCCTGGACACACGAGAACGGAACCTGCGTGGTCGCATGATCAAGAAAGTCCTCGTCAAGTGGAAAGACACCTCTCCGGAAGATGCAACTTGGGAACCAGCCACTATTCTTCAGCAGTTTCTGCAGCTTCAGCCTTGAGGACAAGGCTATTCTTATGGGGGAGGGCATGTTAGGGTCCCACCCTAACCCCCTTATTTATTTAATAGGATCGAGTCGTAGTTATAGTTAAGTAAAGATTCAATAAAGCCCATATTAATAATTGTAAGTGGTTAACCTGCATTTAATGACGGGACCACAGTTAGTTGCAAATGGTATTAGATAGATGGTATTAATAAGAACCATGATATTGCATGTATGAATCCTATATAAATGATAGAGACTCCCTTCGAACAGCATTGTGTCTTATTTTGTAATTGAGCTCAACTCTATCGGAGGTTGCCCCCTCAAAGAGGCAAGTGAACATTGCTTTCTGAATAATAAAATACTTGTTGTTACTGCTCATTGTTCTATGTTCTGGGTATATTTCTTCGCATATTTGGTATTCTGGTATCGTCTTGCAAGTTAAGAGCATAACATAAATGATCAGTTCCAATCATATGAATTCCAATATCCCAAAAAGTTCTTGGAAACTCTCCCTCCATCAAAACAAGAAACAATAGGGCTGCCCGTGGATGTTTGCATTGACAGTGTGCATTTGGAGGTCTGCGTTGAGGAGTTAGGGCAGCAAACAAAGTCTGGTTTTTTTCATCCTATTATCACATATATGGAGTATTTTTTTAGTTTGAATGATAAGTCAGATTGTCTTTCACACAACCAAATTCAGTTTGTGCATGGATGGTTGTCAGCGTTTACATTTGTGTCCTGGTTGAAGCACTTTCAAGCAGCATCCTTGTCACAGTTACTTGATTGGTTGATATGGCATTACAGCATTACTTGATCTATCAATTTTGCAGCAAAGTAGGTTAGATTTGTACATAAATAAGCTGCCTGAGGCAACATTTCAGTTTTCAGTATTTGTTTATGTACAGGTTGCAGTATGTATATGTTTTTGGATTGGTATGAGTTGTTTTGGGTTTGTAGTTGTTTGATCGTATTTCCAAATGGATAAGGCACTTGGTCTATAGTGTTCTTGACGCCTCCAAGGAGTTACAATCCCCAATAAGGCCAATGTTAGTTCCATTCTTCACAGCGTGTCACTAGGGATCAACATGAGCTCTAATATGTTTGGTTTGGTTAGATGTTTTGCACATGATATTCAGCACAAAACATGTCACAAGTGTTTCCTCAGAAGAATCTCGGAAAACACTTTCCAACGGTATATCACACTCTCATAACCGGCTCCCGGAAAAGAAGATATGATCGAAATGAATGATTGATTCTTAGTTATGCATGTTTTGAGGTCAGATGTTACACACAGAGACAAGTTTACTACAAAGTCTGTTTGGACAAGACTTTTACAAAAGTGAAAGAGGATTTTTTCCATCACATACCAAAAAACAAAAACCTCCTTTAGTTTATGCACAGGTATTACTATGTGGGAGATATGCAGTGATATTTGAAGCCTACATTAAAACAAAACAAATTTTGCAGTTATTTTACTGTTTTAGTCATTTTAGTACAGTGCCATTTTACAATAGATGGAAAGTAATTTTGAGAAACATAAAGAGGTTTTTGTTAAACACAAGCCATAAAACAAAAACCTCTTTCAGTTTATTCACAGGTGTCGTGAATTTTGATATGTGACTAAATCGTTACAGCTCATTTTCACAGATTTAAATTTTTTAATGAATTTCTGTTTTAGAGATGATTTTGTGGCACAGATTTCGAGAAACTGGAAATGAATTTCCAAGATTTGAGAGAGGTTTTTCTCCAACATGACCTTATCTACAAAAACCTCTTTCAGTTTTGTAACAGGTGCTATTTTTTAGGAGATACAAGTTCATCTTCAACACCTATTTTCATAAATTCGGCCCAAGTTTAATGTAACTAATTCTATTTTGAAGAAGATGGTTGAGCTCAATTCCCTAAGTGCAGGGATGAGAAAACGTTTATGAATTTCATAGTGTAGAGGTTGGATTTTGGCAGCAGAGAGGTTGTTTGGCACTGTATAAAGCTCTCCTGAATATCATTTTAATAAAACAGTTTTCTGCCCTTTTGACCTGGGATACATCACGGTGTTATTGTTCAGTATGTTTTCCTATAATTCATTTACATATTTTGTTTTCCTTCTTTTTTACAACATTATCTAAGTGATATGTTAGGAATACATCCCCTATGATGCTCCTTTCATGATGATTTTGTTGTTAGATGTAGTGGTTGTCTTTGCAGAATTCATCCTTGGTTAGATGCTCTGTTGAGCAACCCTGTGTTTATCATTTGTCTAAAGATGCTCCTGGAGATTCATCCCTGTTTGATGCCTGCATGGCAGCGGTCTTTCTCCCCTCTATTATTCTCATATTCACAATCTTTATCTGGCTGAACATGACACTTACTTTGCCCCAAGTTTGCCGACAGAAACTGGCATCGACTCCATAACCCAATCACTAATTTCTCTTGTTGTTTCGACCCAAAACCTTTCAAACAAATCCCCACACTCCATAGCTAGCCTAAAATTTCATTTATTGCAGCCACACTTTGTTGGCAAAGAGAGAGCCCTCTCTGGTCTGGTAGGGCTAGATGCCAGATCGAAGCTTGGTCTGTGGTTACCTCAGAATTTCATTTTCTCAGCCTTAAGGTTCATTCTGAGTGCTAACATATTGACAACCTATTGGTTGGATAGGGCCTAGCCAACCCAGCTCATTCTCCCTTTTTCATAAGGTGTGTTAAATTTATTTTTATGCAAGTTTTGAGCAAATTGTATTTCGTCCTTTCATAGTTAACAAGCTTTGAATTCTATGTAAGCTGTGTGATTCAGATCCGAAGCATGTAGGCTTGGTTGTCTTTAATTCCTGCTTTTTGGGCTATCCTTGCTTTCCTTTTATACATGATTAATTTTCTTTCTACAAAACAAGTGCGTTTTAGTTGCTTGTACCGGTGTGTTTTCATTTCTGCAAGTGAAGGTTTCTTAGTTTACTTCTGCAAGATCTTTTATTTCCTGCAAGATTCATTTGCTTTTTTTTGTAAATTGTGTTTTATTTCTAAGTGAGTCTCCAAGCATTCTCAACATGGAAGTTCAGTTTATAATGAATTTATCTTTATGAGCTCTAATGAAACATTGTTTTCATTATTGAGTTTTTGCAAAGTATTTTCTTTTTTATTCCAGCACCAGAATTCTCTTGGTATTATTTGTCGTGTGATATTTTTGATTCTGCACACTATAATTAGGAAAGACAGGAACAGATTTAGCGAAGGTTCATATCATTTCTTGGCATTTCCTATGCTATGCCTCTAAGCTTACATAGCCTCGGGTTGACAGATTAAGTGTTGAAGGAGTTTGTTGAACTGCAATTCCTGCACCCAACATTTTGGCGTCATTGTCGGGGAGGTGTTTAAGATTGGTAAGAACTTTATGATTTTTTTGCAGTAGGGTAAGTCTGCTATTATTATTTTCTGTAGTGTGCTTCTATTGCTTGAAGGATTTTTTTAGTTCTGATCTTTTATTTTGCAACATTTGTTTTGAGACTTTTTTCTCTTTTCTGTAATTTTAAAAGTTTTTTTTCTCTTTTCATTAATTTTAAGATGAATGCCTAAAAAGGGTAGGGGTCCAAATCCCAATAAGGGCCAAAGAAACACTAATAAATCTAAATATTTTTCTCATTTTGGGCCTTCTTTTGTAGGTATAAAGTCCAAACAGACACAAACCCACCACGCAGGAATTGTCCACTTGGATTCTGGAAATAGCAGTTCAGGTGTGACACAACCCAAAAAGGGGAAGAAGGAAACTAGTGGTGATCAAAAGACTAATTTAAACCATAGTCAACCTTCTGATTCTATTAGGAGTGGTCTGATTGGAGGTACGAAAATGGTAGAAAACAAGGACCATGCTGAAGGAACTGGCGAGAATCAGGTAAATGAGGAACAATCCACCTTTGGGTTTCCAATCGTGAATTCGTGAACAGCTATACAAATGAAGAATATTCCACCATCAGCCCTTCCTCATTTCCATGGTAAGGTAAATGAGGATCCATATTCTTTTCTGTTTGAATTTAATATATTATGAAGAAGCTACCATTACTCTACAGATGCCCAGAAATTAAAGTTATTTCCTGCAACTCTCAAGGATTCAGCTTTACATTGGTTCATGGGATTAGGAGGAGATACTATAAATTATTGGGACCAAATGAAGAGAGTCTTTTTGACCAAATATTAGGAATATTGTAAAACTAGATAAATGCAGCACGATATCTTCACTATTGTTCAAGGTGATGATGAGACCTTGGAGGATTATTTAGAGAAATTTCTATACATCCTCCAAAGGTCAAAACATAAATTTGACATAAGTACTATTAGAACCTTGTTCTTGCGTGGGCTTACTGAAGATTATAGACATAATTTTAATTTATTAGGACAATGGGATATTGCTAAAAAAGCTTTTGATCAAATATGTGACTTGTGCAGGAAGCTCTCACGGAACCAATTTAGATCTGGTAGAGGAAATCGAAATAGAACCAATAAACTTGGCTCTACAGATGTGTTGATGGTGCTGGACCCGCCAACATGTCAAGGGGATCTCCCCGGTAAGAAGTCCCAATTAGACCTCAGACCGTTTAGTGTAGGAGTCCCAGTAGTGGGTTGTAAGGTAATTCCTTGACCTCAGTGTCGCATAGAGGCAAGTGGAATAACTCTGTCAGCAGAAAGGGTGTGACTAATGCAACGAGTCAAGGAAGGTGTATGAGAGGTTCCAATACTTTGAAAGGGGAAGGAGGTGAAGGTGAGTTCCCGGCTGAAAGGGAGCAGTCCCAACTCGGCTAGGAACACACAACACAAGGACATGCACAGCTTCCAATGGAGCAATCCACTCGGATGTGGAAGTCACATCATGCAAGGTAAGATAACACGTACAACATTCACGGATCAATCTAAGATGAGTGTGACAGTTGTTATAGCAAGGTTCAAGTGAAAGGACTGTCTGATGTCCAGTAGAGCAATCGACATAGACGGTGACAGCATTAACAACATATGCAACACATTAACAACAAGATTCATATAATTGCATGCGAATCAATTCATACATAAGTACGTAACTTAAACATCACATATCATTAAAGCAACAGGAGCAGTCCAACTACAATAACGACATATGCATGAAAATGTGTTGGCTCTTATTATATAAAGAAGTGTAACTCACAATCATACGATACATCCATGTAAACCTGCTAGCCCCAACAGTGGAACATTACAACCACATCCGCCTGCTCCTCCAAAGAGATCTACAAGCTTCGTGCAGTGGAGAAGCCAAGGCGCATTACAATATTGTGCAAGCCTTCTTAAAAATAGTCTTAGTAGAAGCTTGGCTCACCATGGCTATTTACAGTTAGTATGGCTCTATCAACAGTCATGCTATCCTCCTGGGCAAGTCTTATGCCTCTTCTTTCCATGTCAAACTCCAAAAAGAGAGAAAGTCTTTGTAAATGTGTTTATCTCTGGGTACGCAGATTCTCTCGGCCTTACCTGCGTATACGCACCTAATGTTCACAAAAACTGCGTACTTGTACGCTCTGTATGTAAAGGGGCAGGTGCGTACCCCTGTAAAGGTCAAAAGGCGCAAGTTTCACTCCAAAAAAGTTACTTGTGGTCATTTCTAGAGGCTTCTAGAAGTATGTTTGACGTGTATGAAGCGCCTCCAGATGGTTCATGTACCCCTACCAAAGAGGAACTTATCCCATCAATAAGGGAGCTATCCCATCCAAAGAGGGGATTATCCCATTGATGGTGGACCTGATTAACTTCCTCTTGAGCACTATAAATACAGGCATTGGGCCAGAAGGAGGAGAGGTTGGAAGCTAAACATTTCTAAGGGTAGATGCTGCTGGAATTAGGACTCCCATTTAGAAGCTTGTGAGGAGAGATTACCATCTTTGCTTGTTCTATTTGGAAGTGGGTGAGCTTTGTCAAAGTAAAGGAGAACTCTTGATGGACCCTGGGAGGGACTTGCACAACACCAAGGCTCAGGTTGTAATTGTTCCTTTTGTTTCCTATTAATGCAAATGAGTCCATCCTTCTCAATAACTTGTTATTTATGAGTTGTTTCATGTACTCCTTGGTCTATGTGTTAAATATGTTTTATTTTATGAGATTATCAAGTGCTATTTAATCGTTTGATTGTTAGTGAATGCAGGTTTCGAAGTGAAGGAGGAGCTCATCCGGATCAGCGAGGTTGGACTGCTACAACAACGTTGGACTACAGGTAGGATCTAAACACTTGATTTCTTATATAGTAAATGCATGTTTAGAGAAGGATTGCTCTTGTTTGTCTTGTTTGTCACTAGAGAGTCTTAGGCTCCTAGGGAGGTTGGTTGTGTCCGCACTATCGACTCTTTCCGCCTGACAAAATGGCGACTCCGCTGGGGACTCCATTGATGAGAAAGTTTTTTCCTTTGTATGCAACTTTGATCTGAGAAAAGTCATTTATTTTCTGGTTTTTGGCTCTGTGACTTTGTATTTGGGTGGGTTAGCTTAAGGTTAGATTGAATTTAGTTTTTCTTGGTTTTTACAGTAGTACGCACCCTTTGAGTATTGCACAGTGCGTACCTGTACGCACTGTTGCTGTGTGCACAGAGCGGGCCTGCACCTGTCTTAACAGGTTGCCTGCGTACCCTGCTAAAAATTAAGAAATTTCCATTTTTTACTTTTTTCCTCTTAGATTTTGCTTTTTCTTAGTTTTTACTGCCCAGATCCATTAGTCTCTTGTCAAAGATCTTCACCTGAACTTGTTTCAATAGCATTGAGTGTTTTAGTGGATTTCATAGAAGTTTAAGCCCTAGGGTTTGATTTTTGAATAGGTCCTGTAGTGACTTTGGCGGTAGAAGTTGTCAAGCCTTAGATCTCTCTGGTTTTGTCAACTTTCTTAGGAGTCGGACCTGTCATAAAGTCTACCTGTGAGAGCAACCTACCTTTGAGTTGTCTCTTTGGCAAATTTCGAAGTGCTTGTTGATTGAGTATTGAATTCCATTTTACAAAAAGAGCAAAAAGATTTGAGTTTTGTTTTGACTGGTCTTTTGATTCTGCATTAGCTGGTCCTTGGCTTGATTGTGGTCAAGTAAAACAACCTAGAATCATCCTTGTAGGCTTTTGCCTCGTTAGGTTTGCTTTAGGGTAAATTTCTTTTTGATTTGCTTGTGAGTCAATTTTTCATAGATTTTATAGATTTTGAGATTGATTTTCGTTAAAATAGATTTATATGCTTTATTAAATAAAAGAAAATACAAAAACATCTCCTTTGAAAAGTTTTGTTTCAAGTAGCTTTGAGGTATTTTGAAAGAAAAAGAATTTTTCGTGCACGTAAGGAGTGGTCATGTTTGTATGCTTGGAAAGATAAAGAGAATTGTTTCTTTGATTGTCTTTACTAAGAAAGTTGTTTTCTATAAAATTTGCATTTTCCAACTCTCTTAGTTAGGAGTTTCATTGAAAGAGAAAAGTAGCGTAAATCATCTTAGGTGCATCTTTGTAGTGGTTTGAGTCGAGTCTACACACCATTGGTTTCATTTCCGCTACCTTTTGTCTTTAAGAAAAACCATAAAATTAACGCTTAAAGTAAAATCAACGTAGTAACTTTTATTTACTAGGGCTCTGAAACACCAATTTAGATCAGGCTAGTGTCTTGGAGTAGGAGAGTAATTAACTCTCCAAGACAACAAAACCAAACAAGTAGCTTATCTTGTGATAGAATAAATCCAATTGTCTCATTTGTACTCTGGGAAAGCTCCTCTTAAAGGAGAAGCACGAGCTCGTGTCCGAACCAGTGAGGGGATCAATCCTCCCTCGTTGGGAACGACGCCAGACACGCACGTATTACAAACGGTAAACCTCGGATTAACCATTGTCGAGGAGCCAGGGGTCACTTGTCGGTAAACCTTGGATTATTGTCAAGGAACCGGCAAGGGGATTGAGCTTGATACTCTGCCCTTGCGTGCTGTCGGAGTGTAGACTGTTCCCCCAGGTGCATTTGTTGCGGTTGGTAACCTTAGTGACCATTATCTTTAGGATTCTACTGAGGTGATGGTGGAGGGAAGATCCCACTGTACCTGGAGCAGACGTCGGCTAGACTCACTTGGATTTTCCGGGGGGTTCACTTCACTCGAGACGGTTAAAGTGGAGGAACTTGTGCCGGTCTATTCATTAAGCAGGTTGCCGGGGTAACTGTTCCACCCGCCACTTCTGTACTGAATCCGGCGATGTTGGGTTTCATCTCCAACTAGCGTTTTCGGTCTGGAAGGCTACTGTTTGTGCTTGGTTTGACGCCCTAGATTCTTTAGGCGTGTGATTCAAATTTGTTTGGTTCTTTAGCGACTTTAGGTGGTTTGATTTGAGATTTTACTTTGTTTTCGTGTGTAGTAGTTAAAAGTTTTTAGCTGTGGCGGAATTACCGAGACAGTCCCGTAGACTTTGGGGAAAGTCACCTGAGATTGTTACCGAAACTGATTTGTTGAGGAAACTCCGTAGATCATGGGGTGGATCTCCTGAAGACGTCCCGGGTCAGTACGAAGGATTGAAGGTCCTTGTAACTCCTCCTAGTGGCAGTAGAGTAGGTTCACCTAAAGAAGGAGAATCTTCCTTGGTGGTCTATCCAGATTACCAAAGTCTAGAGACAGGTTATAATCCCGAAGCTGTTACAGTTTCTGAGCTTGCTGGTAGTTTTTCGTCTACTAGTGATATAGGCGAAGAACCTGAAATATCTGAACCTGTTACTCCGACTTCTAGTGTTCCAGATTCACCAAGAGTAGAACGAGTTATCACCGAAAATCTTCCTACTGGTTTGATTGCTATTGAAGAACTTGCTCCAGAGGAAGAAATAGGCGTCTCTAACCTTTAAGATCAACTTACTATTGAGCTCAGGGAGCGTGAATCTATCTTTTACAGTCCTCCTAGAAGTACTACTTGGTACCTTTCGTTAACCAATTATTTAGACAACTCAGGGATAGGTTTTTCTACACCTCGTACTCCTTTTCCACCTGGAGGTATTTATACTCCTGTAAATATGTCTGGTCAGTCGTCCGTGTTTACTCAAACTCCCGAATCTTTCTTACACGGCGGTCCTTCTGTTCCCACTGGGTATCAGTCACTTTCTGGTATCTTTGCGGGGGCATCTCCTCAACCCGTCGATCAAGGGTTATTAGCTGGAAACAATGGTAATAAACCGTTGGGTGTAGGAGACATTTACATGATGTCAGGTTCAGTTCCCGTTTCTCAACCTCAAGGTGGTCAATTACCACCTGGGGGGCAACCTCAAGGTACACAAATTGTGTCTGGGGGGAAGCCTCAAGGGCAGTATGTACCTATGGTGCAATACATGCCTCCAGGTCAACCCCAGCCTCAATATGTACCCCAAGGTCAACCTCAGTATCAATATTTACCTCAAGGGTATCAACCCCAAGGGTATCAACCTCAAGGTCAAGGTCAACCCCAGTATCAGTATTTACCCCAAGGTCAGTCATATGTTCAAGGTATGGGAACTGTACCTTTCAATTATCAATCCTATCCTCAATCCGGTTATGGATCTCAGTATCCTCAACCTGTTACGGGTCAATACCCCGGAATGATAGTGTGGGATCCATCACAGGGTCAACAGGTGTTGCAGCCAAGTATACAGTTGGTACCTCAAGCTGGACAACCCGTTGTTTTTGGTCCACCCCAGCAACCGCAACCTGTCCAGTCCAATGTTCAAACTTCTGTAACTTCGGTAGTTACTCAGCCGCCAATTGCACCTAGTACTCCATCTCAAACGGCTGCTGCAACTACCGCAACATCTGCCGCACTTACTTCTGGAGTATCGACAGCTCTGGTTTCTATTGTCTCTGCAACCACTCCTCAGACATCTTTACCGTTGTCTGGATCTACGATTCAAACCACGGTCCAGATGCCTATAGGTCAGCCTGGTATAAGTACGGTTGTCACTACTCAACCTCAATTTGTTCATCAACCGTACCAGGGACAGTACCAATATGGGCAAGCTGTCCAGCAGCCGGTTTACCAGTATCAACCGTATCCTGGGTACACTTATCAACAACCTCAGCAACCCCAGTACGGTCCGGTTAATCCTGGTTTTCCAGGAGGATATAATATCCCTAATGCGATTCCTGTTCCTAGTTATCTTGGATATCCTCCTCCTGGGACTGGTCTTGTGACCCAGAGTTTTAGAGATCCTAACCGGCAATTACCGTTTATCGCAACTTTGGATTTACCAGACTTGACGCGCCTAACGAATGATCCAATTCAATATCTTCCGTTCTGGCCGCCAATGCCAAATAAGTTGCCCAGTGATATACCCAAGTTCGAAGGTAAGTCTGGAGAGGATCCGTCCAATCATGTGATGACTTACCACCTCTGGTGTGCTTCAAATTCTATCTCGGATGATTCGATCCGCTTACGTCTTTTCCAGCGTACACTCATCGGTCTCGCGGCCAAGTGGTACATTGAGTTGCCACGAGCCTCTTTTTACAATTTTAGCCAGTTAGCTACCTCGTTCTTAACTCACTTTCAGTTGCCGGTCAGATACGATAACGGCACGGAGTTATTAACTTCACTAAAACAATCGACGTCCACGTATATTTCTGATCACATTCATGAGTGGAGACGTCGAAGGAGGTTAGTGAAAGTTTTTATTCCGGACCAAATCTTAGCTGAATGGTTTGTTAAATCATTATTACCGAAGATTACTGAAGATGCAGCTAAGGCCGGAGTAGTTACTGAGGAGCAAGTCATTGCTCAGGCGCAGTACCTTGACTTAGTTTATACTCAGTCAGGTACGTTACACGAGAAGATCCCAGATCTTCCAAAATCGAATCAAATCGCTGCTGCTCCTTCGGGATCTCATGCCGCTGATGGTATGATTGGTACAGTGAACACAAAGAGCAAGAAGAAGTCTTCCAAGAATTCTACTACTCCTATCATCACCTTGCCTGATTCCCCGACAGGAGAGTCTTCTCCTGAACTTTCCGCCGATATTCACGCTGTAGAGTCATCTACGGCCAAATCAAAAAACGGTGGAAAGAAGAAAGGAAAGAAGAAGGCTAAAGCAGACAAGGCTCCGAAGGAGAAAATAGAAAAGTCGGAAACCAATGACGAAAAGCGCAAACCTCGATATCCTTGTCTTATTTGTGAAGAGGATCATTTTACAAGAGATTGCCCTCATCGGGCCGAGGTTGTGAAAATAGTCAAAGGTTCTCCCACTCCTGCTGTGTTAAAAGATCCATTTCCAAAGCAGGAGAGTAAGATGATAGGTTCTTCCTCGACTGCCAGTGAAGAACCCATTTTGATGATGTCTCATTTGAGGATTGCGACTCGGTCGCAAGATTATGGCAGTAAGAATCCTGTTGATGGTAAGGAAGCAGAATCTTCTCATTCTAATCCATCAACCTCAGCTCCTGGTTCCAATCCACTACAGATCGAAAAACCTAACCCGGACTTAGTAATCAAACCGCCCGCCAAGGGTGTACTTCGAAGGTCTGCTTTCAATCCACATGCGAGAGCGGCCCAGAATTACAACATTGTTGAGGACTTAGCTGTTTCACCCTCAGCAATGTCGGCTTTAGAAGTGCTGCAATCATGCCCAGCACAACGAAAATTACTTTTGTCGGCTATCGGAGCTGTTGATGTTCAGGACCCAAATCTGATAATCTTCGATCTAGAAAATAGTACACCGCGTCTACCCCATCAAATGGCTTTCCAGATTTCAGTGATAGTAAAAAACAGGACTATTCATCGGACTGTGATTGATGAGGGAGCTTCTACGTGTATTATGTCGATTCAGTGTTGGAGATCGCTTGGTTCTCCTTCGCTGAACCAATCCCCGACCATACTTAAGGCCTTTGATGGCCGTGGGTTCCGTCCGTTTGGTATTCTACAGGAATTGCCTATAGGGGTAGAAGGTAAAACCGTTAGTCTGGATGTGGAGGTGGTTGATGCCCCTCTAAACTACAACCTTCTTTTGGGTCGAAGTTGGTCATATGCTATGACAGCGGTCATTTCATCGGTCTTCAGAGTAATAAAGTTTCCACATAACGGTAAGATCGTGACCATTGATCAGCTGACATACTTTTCATCCGACCCAGCTTCTTCAGAGAGTATCCAGCATGTCGGTAAGATGACAATCCCTTATAGGGACGTTGGCGTAGGTTTAGTTAAAGATTCCGGTTTACTGGGAACTTTTCCTTTCCCTCCAATCAACGCAGACCCTTCATTTGCTTCAATTCATATGATTACATCAGACACCATTATTTACGACGATCCTTGGATTGTCCCATCTGAATCTGAGATAGACTCATTCGGTGATGCTATGCCTTTGAGTCCATATGAAATTGCTTATGAAGCCGTCATGTCTTTTACCGACTCGCGTTCAACCCAAATCGACCAAATGAATGTGGTCAGTGAAGAATCACTTTTCACATCAACCTCAGAACGGATAGCGTTTCCCGAAGTCGTGTCATCTGACGAGCAACTTCGCGAAATCCTAAGCGTAGACGATCTACCATGGGAAGATCTCCATCATAGATCTTCGTTTTTACCTGAGGATGATACTTTTGAAAATGATTTTTCATCTATCTTTACCACTGAATATGTCAAAGACGCTTAGAATCCAACGAAACATTCTGATTCAGAGTTGAATTTAGGGAATATTTCTCGCACTATTCCCATTGACGTTTCAGTGAAGCCCGGAATTGAGGAAAACATTCATATAGGTGCCTCATGTACAGAAGATGAAATTCAAACTTACAAGGCCCTATTCCAAGAATTCCGCGATGTGTTTGCCTGGTCTTACGAGGAAATGCCAGGAATCGATCCTGCCATTGTTGTTCATGAAATAAAGACCTACCCGGACGCTAAACCCGTCCGGCAACAGTTGCGTCAGATTCACCCTCGGAAAGCGACTGCGATTAAAGCAGAAGACGAGAAGCTGTTGAAAGCAGGTTTCATTTATCCAATCCCGTTAACGGATTGGGTATCGAATATTGTTCTGGTTAACAAGAAGCAAGGAACAATAAGAATCTGTATCGACTATAGGGATATAAATCGAGCTTGTCCAAAAGACAACTATCCTACGCCCTATATCGATCAAATAATTGATGATTGTGCGAGAAGTGAAATGTTTTCCTTTATGGATGGTTTTTCAGGCTATAATCAAATCAATATTCTACCTGCCGATCAACCAAAAACGGCATTCATTTGTCCATGGGGGACATTTGCTTACTGCAAATTACCTTTCGGACTTAAGAATGCCGGAGCCACTTTTCAACGGGCGATGTCTTACGCATTTCATGACATCAAGCACATTGTGCAACCGTACCTCGATGATTTGCCTGCTCATTCTTTACATCGAGCTGATCACCTTGTCCACTTACGAGCAATCTTTATGAAGTGTAGGCATTATCGTATTCGGTTGAATCCCCACAAGTGTGTATTCTGTATAGAAACGGGTCGATTGCTGGGATTTGTTGTTTCAAAAGCCGGCATTCGCGTCGATCCCTCGAAGGTCGAAGCTATCATCAAATTGCCTCCTCCTTCGAGTTTGCGCCAACTCCAAAGTTTGCAAGGGAAAGCGAACTTTTTACGCCGATTCATTCCAAACTACGTCGAGGTCACTAAAGGTTTTACACGGTTGTTGAAACAGAACGCTCAATTCTTTTGGGATGAGATTGCTCAACAATCTTTTGATGCACTTAAGCACGCGTTGACCCATGCACCGTTGTTGCATCCTCCCAACTACAACCAGGACTACTTCTTATACCTCGCAGCTTCGCATTCCACTATTGGAATGGTGTTAGTTCAAGAAGATGAATTCGGAGCGGAACATGTGATATATTATCTTAGTAGGACATTAAACCCCACTGAGCTAAAATATTCGCATGTGGAGAAATTGGCCCTGGTAGCCGTTCAAGCTGTCCAGCGTTTTCGTCACTACATTCTTCTCCGTAAAACTACAGTTATTTCGGATTGCAACCCTATGATTTATATTTTGACTAAACAACTGCTAGGGGGCAAGTACTCTAAATGGATCGTTATCCTGCAAGAGTTCGACTTGGAGTTCGAGAAGTCCAAGTCTAAGAAATCCTTAGTTTTTGCGGAATTGATGTGTGATTTCCCGCATGCTGACACAGAAACTGTGGCAGAGGAGTCCATTGCGGACGAATCTTTGTTTCTTATCAGTACTTTAGATCCGTGGTACGGGGATATAATCATCTATCTCCAAACCCAAACCTTTCGGCCTGAAGCTTCAAAGTCGGAACGTCGAAAAATTCGGTTTCAATCCCAGCAATACAGAATTATTGGAGATACACTTTATCGCCCGGGGGCAGACTTAGTTTTTCGACGTTGTTTAACTCATGAAGAGGCTGAGAGGGTTTTGAATGATTGTCACTCTGGAGCATGTGGCGGTCATATGTCTGGGTACGCCACAGCTCAGAAGGTGTTGCGCGTTGGCTATTTCTGGCCGTCCATGTTTAAAGATTGTATCATTGCGGTCCGAAAGTGCCACAACTGTCAAGTGTTTGATCGCAAGATGCGCGCACCACCTGCTCCTCTCCATCCTATAATTGTCGTTGGTCCTTTCGCCAAATGGGGTATCGATTTTATTACTTGTAACCCTCACTCGGCCGGGGGGCATGCGTATATCATCCTCGCGGTTGATTATTTTACTAAATGGGCCGAGGCGATGCCTACATTCGACGCAAGCGGCAAAACAGCTGCAGTTTTCGTATTCAATCACATTATAACTAGGTTTGGTGTCCCACAAGCAATCATCACTGACCATGGGAGCCATTTTCGAAACATCATGATGACTGAGCTTACAAGCCAGCTTGGTTTGCGCCACGATAGCTCTACTCCTTATTATCCGCAAGCCAACGGTTTGGTTGAGTCTATCAACAAAGTTCTGGTTATCATGATCCGACGAATCATTGGTATTCATCGGTCGAATTGGCACAACATGTTATTTTCAGCGCTATGGGCATACCGAACTTCAGTGAAAACTTCAACAGGGTTCACTCCTTTCCAGCTAGTTTATGGCTTGGAAGCTGTATTACCCATTGAATGCGAAATCCCATCACTTCAAATGGTTGTCGAATTACTCCCAGCTACTTCCGAAGAGGAGAAACGTTTATTATACTTAGCTCAGTTAGATGAGACTCGACGTGACGCTGCATTGGCAATCGAGACTCACGCGAAGCGAATGAAAGCTCAGTATGATATAAATGTGACCCCTCGGAGTTTTTCGGAGGGAGACCTAGTGCTATTATATGATCAAGCTAACGATAAGCTAGGTGCTGGAAAATTCGTTCCTATGTGGCATGGACCCTACATTGTAAAGCGAAAGCTAGCAAAAGGGGCATATGAGCTGGTAGATTTTGATGGGGACTCTTTGGGTAAACCCAGAAATGGACTTTACCTAAAGAGGTATTATGCTTAAATGGTGGGTATGGAGAATTTTAGTTAGGTTAGGTTTTCTTTCTAGCTAGTATGTTTGTTAGTTTAGATAGTTTGCTTAGCTTAGAAAGTGTGTTTTTCGTCGTTATTCTGGCTTATCTTGGTTTTACTCTTGATATTGCAGATGTTGACGCCGCTCCAAACGTACATTGGATTTGCCGATGGTGCTTGTCTTAGTATACGGAATATCTCTTCCGCAGCTTGGGTTATCTATTCGCCCTCTGACGAGTTAGTTTCTATGCATGGGGTGAGCCTCGGTCAAACGACGAACAACATTGCAGAATACAGTGCAGTGGTTGAATTATTGTCTGAATCTATTTCATTTGGAATTCGACGTTTGATAGTGAGGTTAGATTCTGAACTCGTTGTATTACAGCTTAATAGAGTATATGCCATTAGAAATCCTGTGTTATTAAGGTTGTTTTTGAGAGTGCGCCTCTTGGAACGTGAATTTGATTACATTGAATATCAGCATATTCCAAGGTCTTTAAATACATTAGCAGATGCTATTGCTTCTCGAATGTTGGACAGACATTTACGATAATCATGCAAGTAAATTTAAAAACATTTCATCACATATGTTAAACAAAATGAGCCGGTAATAATGATATATATATAGATAGGAGTGTGTCAAAAAATATACATCGTCTTCGATCATAGGTTTCAAACACCTTATGATCGGCAAAATGATAAGTACAAAAAACCAAAAATGTCATATGTGTCTACAAAAGTGACTAGCCAATCACTGGTGGTGCTCTCTATACGAGACCACTGCCCGCGCTACCCTACACAAGAACCTCCTAAAAGGTCCTGGGACTGCGACCACATAGCGCTGAAGTCGAATGGGAATGTCATCTATGGTGGTCTCTGGTATATCCGCCGTCAGACGCTCTAGATCCTGTTCCAGCTCGACTAAGGTCTCTGCGGCCGCATCCTGTGGGGCTGGTGCTGGTACAGCTGGTACTCTCCTCTCAAAAGCCCGGAGGTTGGCTGGACGCCGTGGACCTACATCTGCATTTCGAAAATTTGTGCTGTCAATTTTGAGGCGATATATATAAAAACAAAAAAAATATACATAATTTAAAAACTTGTGAAAAATGAAATACCTCTGTCGTCCCACTGTTCTCCCTGTGGAAGAACCATGTCCGGATCATTCCGAAAATCCATTCCGGCATAAGGAAAGTCCTGAATAGCAAAGACCTGGCCCTCTAGCCAGTGAAAGTAACCATCAGGAAATCGAACCACTGTCGTGCCCTCATCAGGATGTCGGGCCATCACTGTAACCCATCTCGTCAACTTAGGCTCCCGAGGAGCCCCAACTGGAACAGTAAGCTACTGAGGGATCAACATAGGAACTCTCTCTAGGGCAAAGCTCACAACCAAAGGCCCATACCCAAAGGTCTTTAGTTTCCCGGTCTTTACCCTAGTTAGTTGGGCCTTCATGTTGGCCAACACAGCTTCGCACCAGTTGAAAATGGTGCCTTGGTAGCAATCTATCGCTATCCGCATTTGGGACCCGGTGGCAATGTGCAAGGCGGCTGCGCCGCAGAGTCTGGTAACTGTAAAGGCAATTACCATAAGTTCAAGCAGGGATATATATTTGATTTCTATCCCTTTCTCTTGGTTCTTATTGTTGCACCACTCTAGCCGGAGGCTAGCAAGGGATTGGCCACCCGGCCTAGTCCCGGAGAGAGTCAGTTGCTCACCCCTGTTGGGCAAACCAGTGAGAAAATATATATCAGAGGGCTCTATCTCGAGCTGCTGCTCTCCGATGTAAAAGCATTGTTCCTGGACGTTCCACCTTTCAACCAGCCACTCTAAGAATGCCACCTGTGCCCTCATGCCAGCTATGGCCCAGTATTTGTATAGTCTGCATGCATTCAAAGCATCAATGGAGGGTTGATGATTGATTGCGGCTAAATCAACGTCCTCGTGCTCTCTTTCGCGCCAATCAAGCATGATGTGCTCCCTACACATCATAAAACATCAGTTAGGATCCATAAAATTTAAAAATTTTGGTCTATTTTGGAGGTATGAGGGTTTCAATTTGCGTTTTGCGGGGTACGCACCCCGGCCTTTAGGAACAGAGCGTCTGGACGCAGCTGCCCTTAAGGCCGGGTGCGTACACCCCGTAATTTTCCCATTGAGAAAATATCGGGGTACGCAGGTCAGCAGTGCATGACCTGCATACCCCGAAGTGCGCATCTTGAAACCCCAAGACCCCCAAAAAATCAAATAAAAGCTTAAAAATGAATTCTAAACGGATGGAAATCAAGAGAGGGGTGTTGTAGAATACCTGGTGAAATGGCGTTCGATTCTGACGGTCGGATTCTCCGTAATCTCCACGGGAAGTTTCTTGTCAAAAGCCCTTTTCTCAACCTCAACAGTAAAATGGTAAAATGACATGGTAAAAAGTCTTTTTATAGGTTTTTTGGATGAATGAATGCTAAGTTTGTTTATTTTTCACCATGAAAGGACATTTTTCAATGTATTTTTACCCATATTAAACAGGTATGAGTAATGTGTCATTTTTGTGCAGGACAAAAGGACTTTAGAGTAAAATCATCATTTTTCACGAACCAAAACATCAGAGTCATCTTTTAAGCTCTTTTCTGACTCCTAAAACATGAAAAGATCGCCGAGTGTTTCTTTTACACTCGTTAAAACGGAATTAAAAGACGGTCCCCTTATAGCTCTTTTCTGACCGTAAAAACAGGAAAATATTGCCGGGTTTTTGTCGTTTCAAACTCGATACGGAAATAAAACGACGTGTCCTTGATCGCTTTTTACTTTTCAGGTCAGAGACATTAATCATGAAAGTACTCCTTGGTCGCAAGATCAAGCGGTTCTCCCAGGTATTATTTTATACTTTTTCGGGCTTGGGGGACACAAATTTACGAAAAAGGTCAATCTGGAGTCTTCTTAAGTTTTTCAGACTCTCTAAAATTGAAAAACGCCGAGTTTCTCCTATACTGGGCTCGTTAAAATTTCACAGTAAAGGACCTGTTCAATTACAAACAGGAACGAACCACTCCTTCCTAGGGTTCAAATCAAAACTAGGTTGGACTCATCCGAAGGATGAGCTTATAATCAAGCATATGTTATCCTCCTCAAGCTTGTTAAAAATAAAGAGGTACTTGCCAGAAATGGTGGGGGAAAAAGAGAGAAGAATGAGCCTATTTGTTATCTTTTGTTACAGAAGAACCTTATCACCGCTCTTGAACACGACACTTTCCGTCCACCTGGGTTGGGAAATCCTTCGCCTTAAAAGTTGATCAAACCACTTTGAAAAGTCTTCAACCGTTTCCGGGTATTAACTTTGGGTCAAATCGTAACCAAACCATTTGTCGTGTCGTTATGTGTTCAAGAGGTCTCTGCAAATAAACTTTCATCTGCAAAATACTTGTCATCCATTTGACCATCCCTGAGTCAGTCCTTACAGCAACATTTCTTCAACTTGAACAATGATTTCGTGTTGTGGGCTTGCCTGCAACGGGTCACTTTCTATCGACATCAGCACACTATCTAGAGAGATGACTTAGAAATCGTCAGTACCTTGAAGTCTGCATGCATCAATGGCAGGTTTCTCGCCTTTGACGTCAGTTTACATCATTGACTTTCGATCGAAGGATTCCGTGAAATGTTCGACATCAACTCATTCATTCACATCTCATGGATTGTACTGGGTACTTTGAGAATCATTGACATTACTGGTGGTTTCTCTCACACTTGTTAACAGTTTACATCATCGACTGGTAATCAAGTGGTTTCTACCATGTTCGACATCAACTCATTTATTCGCATGGCTAGAATCGTACCAATTCGGGAAGTAGAAATGAAGACCCTAGATCTAGTTTCCACCATCCAGGCTGCGAGGAGTTTTGTATTCATTATCTAGTAGACTAATCATAAACAGATGGCTGCGCCCATACTGTGTCTACAAAAGTCTATGATTATGATGTACTGCAAGATAATTCCTGTATCAGAGTAGTTAGTCTGTTAGTTAAAGTTTTGATCTGAGTATGGGAATGCCTACCTCAGCGATGATATAATCTTATACATGTATTTTGTGTTGAAAATTGCAGGTTCTGACCAAGCTCTCCACGAGATAATCCTTGAAATGATAAAGCGCTTCACCCTTCCTAGATAATACAAAACCCTAATCTACTACAGGCTTCGCACTTTAGGGGGCAATCTGTTACACTAAAAAATGTCACCATGGCTATTTACAGTTAGTATGGCTCTATCAACAGTCATGCTATCCTCCTGGGCAAGTCTTATGCCTCTGCTTTCCATGTCAAACTCCAAAAAGAGAGAAAGTCTTTGTAAATGTGTTTATCTCTGGGTACGCAGATTCTCTCGGCCTTACCTGCGTATACGCACCTAATGTTCACAAAAACTGCGTACTTGTACGCTCTGTATGTAAAGGGGCAGGTGCGTACCCCTGTAAAGGTCAAAAGGCGCAAGTTTCACTCCAAAAAAGTTACTTGTGGTCATTTCTAGAGGCTTCTAGAAGTATGTTTGACGTGTATGAAGCGCCTCCAGATGGTTCATGTACCCCTACCAAAGAGGAACTTATCCCATCAATAAGGGAGCTATCCCATCCAAAGAGGGGATTATCCCATTGATGGTGGACCTGATTAACTTCCTCTTGAGCACTATAAATACAGGCATTGGGCCAGAAGGAGGAGAGGTTGGAAGCTAAACATTTCTAAGGGTAGATGCTGCTGGAATTAGGACTCCCATTTAGAAGCTTGTGAGGAGAGATTACCATCTTTGCTTGTTCTATTTGGAAGTGGGTGAGCTTTGTCAAAGTAAAGGAGAACTCTTGATGTACCTTGGGAGGGACTTGCACAACACCAAGGCTCAGGTTGTAATTGTTCCTTTTGTTTCCTATTAATGCAAATGAGTCCATTTCTTCCCTCTGGCTCTTCTTTTATCATCTTCTATCATCTCTCTCTTACCCTGATGATGGATCCCATTTGGGATTCGAAACGTTGGTGTAAAAATTCCATTACTGTGGGTTCTCCGGTCAAAAATTCAAAAAGCTCAAACCACAGATCTCTGAAATCCAACTTGTTATTTATGAGTTGTTTCATGTACTCCTTGGTCTATGTGTTAAATATGTTTTATTTTATGAGATTATCAAGTGCTATTTAATCGTTTGATTGTTAGTGAATGCAGGTTTCGAAGTGAAGGAGGAGCTCATCCGGATCAGCGAGGCTGGACTGCTACAACAGCGTTAGACTACAGGTAGGATCTAAACACTTGATTTCTTATATAGTAAATGCATGTTTAGAGAAGGATTGTTCTTGTTTGTCTTGTTTGTCACTAGAGAGTCTTAGGCTCCTAGGGAGGTTGGTTGTGTCCGCACTATCGACTCTTTCCGCCTGACAGTTCCAATACTTTGAAAGGGGAAGGAGATGAAGGTGAGTTCCCGGCTGAAAGGGAGTAGTCCCAACTCGACTAGGAACACACAACACAAGGACATGCACAGCTTCCAATGGAGCAATCCACTCGGATGTGGAAGTCACATCATACAAGGTAAGATAACACGTACAACATTCACGGATCAATCTGAGACGAGTGTGACAGTTGTTATAGCAAGGTTCAAGTGAAAGGACTGTCTGATGTCCAGTAGAGCAATCGACATAGACGGTGACAGCGTTAACAACATATGCAACACATTAACAACAAGATTCATATAATTGCATGCGAATCAATTCATACATAAGTACGTAACTTAAACATCACATATCATTAAAGCAACAGGAGCAGTCCAACTACAATAACAACATATGCATGAAAATGTGTTGGCTCTTATTATATAAAGAAGTGTATCTCACAATCATACGATACATCCATGTAAACCTGCTAGCCCCAACAGTGGAACATTACAACCACATCCGCCTACTCCTCCAAAGAGATCTACAAGCTTCGTGCAGTGGAGAAGCCAAGGCGCATTACAATATTGTGCAAGCCTTCTTAAAAATAGTCTTAGTAGAAGCTTGGCTGACCAAAGCCTCTATAATGAGTTATGAGGGACTATTTATAGCAAAGGGTGGGGTGACCCTTGACATTCCCCTTTGTGACCATTCAACTACCCTCATAACTCTTCACCTACTCTATGACTATTACATCCACTCTTGAAACTTGAATTACACTTGACATGACTCAACATTACAATGCACATGTACCCATGTGAACAATGGCTTGGACAAGCCAAACTAGACATCATTCGGACTTAGACAACCATAGAAGTCCAACTGCTCGACATCCTCATGTTGGTCAACTGTGACATATTGATGCCAAGATTGGTAGTCCTTGAGAGTGTCTGTGTGTTCTGCTGTGACATCCGTCTGAAACCTGAACCTTGCCTCCATAGCATCTGGGTACACTGTTCGGGCTCCTCTATCCAACTCGTCTGTGAACATGTGCATCATTGTCTTTAGTGTGGCCAGACCAACAACGTGCTTTTGCATGATGTCTGCACTGATAGGCAAGTCTGGGTTGGTGGCGGTGCACATCAGCTCGTCGAAGTACGAGTGAAGCTCCTGTTGGACCTGCTCCTAGTGATGAGTTGTGGTAGGTCTTCATAGTGTCGGATCTGACTTCGGATACATGGTTGCAACTCGACTGCATTGGCCTTCATCATCTTTGGCAAGTGAAGTGAGGCTCCCTTGTACTTCATCATCCATGCTCGCATGTTATCAACAAAAGTATGTATGTTCTTCAAGATGTGTACTCTTCTTGCACATCGTCGCTACCATCCGTGGAGATGAATGACTACTTGAGGGCACGGTACCAAACTTGGAGCACAATGCTCGCATAACTGTGTCCAAGGACAATACTTCATCCATTATTGCCTTCTTTAGTTCAACTTAGGCAGACATTGTCACCAAGTATCCTCCCTGCTTGGCCACCTGTAGTTCCTTCGACATTCGCTCATTCTCGGCTATGACAAAACAGACACTTGAGCTAGTGGCTTCGGCATACACTCTAGTTGCATCGTCCAACGTAGCTAGATACTTGTGCACATCAGTCACGATCACTTGCTCTTCAAATTATGTAGGGGATGTTTGGTCCTCCAGAGTCAGTACCCTATAAGACTGCACAACTCTATGATGAGATTCGTCAAAGGAGATATTGTGCATCTCTGCTTCCGGTTGACCACCAAGGATCTCAGTGCCTCCTTGGTCATTCGAGACTTGCTCATCATCTGGATGCATTGAAGTAGGTGAGTCAACCTCTCTTTGGTGGGGCATGAGGTCAATGTCCTGTTTCAACTCCTGCTACTCCGTGTCTGCATCCAACTATTCAAGAGCCTGTTCTATCTCCTAAGAAAAGTCTTGCCCCTGTGAGGGTTCACCATGTTTGCCTGATGCCAGTTGTTCAGAAGAATCAACTACTTGTACGGGTGTTGGCTCATCTATCTACACGTGATGTGCCCCTTACTGAATCTGTTGTTGTTTCGCTTCCTTCTCTAGTTGGTGCAGCTCTTGTTCTTTCCGGAGTTGCTCCCTCGGCTCATGCAACTCCTTCTCTGCTTCTTACATTCTCTTCTTATCCCTTTGCCTTTATGCAATTTTCTTGTCGCGCTACTGCCTGTTCTGTTGAATAGCCATAGATGTTTTTTCTACAAGTGGATCTGCTCAAAACTTGCAGCTTTCTTCCTCCTCCATGCAGTTAACAATCTTTCTCTTCCCTTTGTTGCGCATAGGTATGCTTGGCTCCGTTGTTTCTATCGTTGCTGCTACTACTAGTGTTCTTCGTGATGCTGCTTCATGATACTGTGTTAACCACTCTACGGCAAAACCGACCTGTTCATTAGGTCTGGAGGAATTGTACCAATACCTCCATGAGTCCTCCTCGGCCCAATGGCATTCCCCATGGATCCAATTGAACTGAACTCTCATGCAGTGATCCTTCACAATGCAATGTGGGTCATACGGGTTGAAGCTTCAGAGGTCGAATGGGTACTTCTTCATTTGTTCAGCTTTGACATCCGCTTGCTTGATGCTCTGGATCTCATATAACCCAATCCGCAATGGAAGAGTGGGCCAAGGTGCCTTCTTCTTCCACTACAGCCTAGTTGTTAATCCTGCTGAGATATGATACGCTACTTCCTGCATGACAAGCACGTCCAACGCAAACTTTGGCAGAACATGTGGAGGCTTCTCCGCACTGAACACTCTGATGAACGTGTCGTTGGGTTAGGAATACCAATCTACAATGCCTAACAATGCATTCATCACTTCTTCTGACATGCAGGGTGGATCCTGTTCAAATATCAACCTGTACACTAGGGTGACAAGATGCTCAAACAGCCATATGATCACTCCTCTGAAGCTGCACTCGGACAATAACTTGAAATATGTGCTCACAACAGTCTCTACTAGTGACCATGCCCACTCTAAGCCCGGGAACTCATGTCGGGCACAGACTGCATCTAGAATGTAGGTGGACATGTAAATCTCTGCATGCATGCCTTCAGGTGACTGTCGAGCCTTCGTGACTTGCTCCTTCAGCTGATGAGCCAGTATGCCAGACTAGTTGCATGGTCTTCCTTCTCTAGCTAGTTGGTCCAACGCGACCACCCAACTTTGAGGGAAGGTCTCAATGCTCGCTTGGCCACTCAGTTGACATGCGAATATGACCAAGTATTGGTATGCCTTCCTCAATATCTTCGTCTTATAGATCTGATTGGGGGTCATCCTGAAACGAGTTGGCTCCTTTACCCAATCCTTCAGAATGTCTTTGGAGTGGCCTCTGCTGTTGGGCAAGTTGAACGGGGGAGTCATGAAAGTCATGGGCTCAGTCATATGATACATCTAATTGTAATCTCATGCCCAGAAGGTTGTAAGCTTCGTCCCACTGACACTGCTCAAGGTCATCGTCTTGGGGTCAGTGTGAGAGACGATCTAGTGAATCATGTTCGCGCATGGGAACGCGGGGTATCTGCATGCAATCCAGTATAACCCGAACTTATGAATGTTCACATACACCTAACGGTCTTCAAGGTCTTCCCCAAAAGTACTTGTGAATGTTTCATGGACCTCTTGCCACTTCAGTTTGATGTCCTTGTCTAGATACAACTTCGTATCTTCATAGATCGACAAACGAGAGGACACCTGCCTCCAGCGGCCATACCATCAGTGTCCTCAGATCTTGTTCTCTTGGAAGCCATTAAGACATATGAACACCTTAAAGATCTAGAAACAGGCGGCATGCATAGCAAGAAATATGTCAATGAAAATAAAGCAAATCTGGGGAAGGACACAGCACATACCTGGGAAATTGATGAGAAAGATTATGAAAATTTCACTGGGAGGCTGACTGACTGGCTGCTAGAACTACGCAAAAGGCGTTTTGGGTTGTCTAGGAGGCTAGACTGGCTGCTGGGTCTGCGAAATGCGCAATCCAGTTGGGCAACTGGTTGCTGGGATTGCGCAATGTGCAATTCCAGCTGAGAAGGACTGCTGGCCCAGGGACAGATTTGCGCAATTTCTGGGGCCAAGCAGCCACTGTCCTCCAAGAATGCACAAAAGAGTCCAGGAGGCTAGTGCTGGGCCAAAATGTGCAAATCTACAGAGGAAAGTGAACCTTCCTTCCCTAGATTACGCAATGCAGCCTCGGTGAAGGCAGAGACCGAGCCAAGGTTGGCTCGACTTGCCGACAGGCAACTGAAAGCAAGTAAGTCGATGAAATGCATGGAGACACTAAGTGACAGTAGAAGTGATAAACAGTGCATGCAAAACATGAATGGAAGATTCATCAAACAGATCAACATGCATGTGGGTGAGGTCGTTCGCCAGTTGGGCTAACGTCCATGCAAAACAGTTTCATGCATGCGACAACTGTGAGATAGCAACGAAAATTGAAATAGAGCTAGGAAAAGATAGAGTATATGTAAATGACAACAGGCATTCAAAGAAATCAAGCAAACAACACTCACACAAGCGAATACACAAAAAGCAACACAAATGATCAAAAAGATAAGTTGAGGCCACTTACCCGTGAATAACTAAGCCGGATGTGTCAAAGAGTCTTGGATGTGCTGTGGGATGTCAGAGCTCCAAGATCAATGTGAATGAATGAGCTCTGATGCGTCGAATAAATAAGTTTGGTCTCATGACGTGCATGCCATAATTCTAGGAAAAATCGACACTTGGAGGGAAACTTCTAAAACAACTTTGCATGTAACCCCTAGTTGCTAAAAATAGTTCCCTAAATCATGGGATGCCTTTTGCATGTTGTCTCTTGTTATTCTGGGAATATCAAATCATGCATGCTTGCAAGTCAATTTTCCTCGGTCCCGGGTGGAACTGGTCAACCGGGCCCGTTCATGCATGCGAGTGCTCAACTGCTCAGGAAAAATGTGCATCCCTAACTTGGAGCTAGGCTCACTGCCCAAGGGGATTGTGCAATTTCTGGGCAGAGCAGCTCACTGCTGCCCATATTTGCGCAAAGCCTTGGCTGAACAACCTACTGCTGGGAAAAATTACACAAATCCTACTGGGAGGGTTGGCTCGCAGGATTGCGCAATCCTAGAGCCTAGCAGGCTGTCAAAGAGGATTGTACAATTCCTAGAGGGAAGGTTGGTTGCCCTCTAGGAATGCACAATTTTCAAGGGGAAGCTGCTCAGCCTACAGCTAGACCAAGTCCAAGTGGGCAGCCTGTGAGGGGAATGGATCGATTGTGGTCGATAGGCTGCCTTTGTGTGAGGAAAACACTGAAGCTTGAGTACTTGACGAAGCAAGACAAAGTGCTGTGTAAGGTTGGTAGGGAGGCTCCAAAACATGCTAAGGAAAAATTTTGGAGGGTGGTTGTAGCCGCTACAACAAGATGCTATGATTATTGGTTTGGAAAATAAAATGGACAACATGAAAATTGAAATTATGAATACTATTAACAAACAAATAGGCTCTTTAAAATTTCAGCAAAAAATGGTAGAAGAACAAGAATCATTGTCTATTTATTGTCCAAAGTGTAGGAAAAATCATATTTTAAGAGAATGTCATGCTAATGTTAAATGTGCTAATAAATGTGTGATTTATGCAGGAAAACATGCCACCGAGGAGTGCCCTTCTATACCGGGACTGAAAGCAGCATTTGAAGGAGAGCAATCTGATCTTGAGCCATTGCATGTTATGGAAGCACGAAGAAATTGGCCTCATGTAGGTGCAGGTATGGTTCCTGAGCTTCCACTAAATTTTTATGGTTATAATGCAGCACTGTATTCCTATCATAATTCAAATCACTCTCAACCTTGGCAGCATGGGAATCACTTTCAATATGGACAACCTCCTCAACCTTGGCAACAAGGATGGAGGGGGTCAAATCATTCTCATTATTCCCATCCTGCACCTATGCAATCATATACACCTTATCCCATGTCACAACCATCTTTACCCTCCTTACCTCAGCAAAGTCAACCAATGCCAACATTACCTTTACCACCACCCTTTCGACCACCCCAACTACCTGCTCAACTGGTACCGAATCCTAATAATAAAGTGGTACAATTGATTCATTCTATTGGACCGCTCCCTTCTCCCATTTATCAGACCTTGCTGGTTGGGATCCATGAGCTTCAATTGAGATCGGGAAGGGTAGTACAACCAGAAAAACAAAAACAATCCATGGTGATTATCGAGGAGAGAAATGAGGAGGAAACTCCTGATTGTTCGAAAGAAGATGTCATCGTTCGACCCATTCCCACACATTCAGAGTTGCCATCTTCTTCAAAACAACCTCCCTATCTAGAGAGGCTAGTTATGGAGAAAAATGACCCCACTCCCGAGTCTAGTCTGGCTTCCGAGCTTAGGAATCTTTGCATAAAGGTCCCTTTGCTACAAGCTATTAAAGAGATCCCCATCTGTACAAAAATCATTAGGGAACTCTGTCTTAAGAAGCCAGGAAGGAAGAGAGTAGAACCCCAGACCATTCAGTTTGTTGGTAGAGCAGCTGAGTTGATGACAGGATGTGCACAAATGGAGAAATATATTGATCCTGGAAACCCGGTTGTTTCTATCCAAATAGGTGATATCCTTGTCCCCAATGTATTAATAGACCTGGGGGTGGCCATTAATGTGATGACTAGGTAGACCATGGATCAACTTGGGTTGGTCCATATTCGTCCTACCCCTATTATGCTTGAACTTGCAGATAGATCCAAAATCAAGCCAGAAGGTGTGTTGGATGATGTGGTTGTTTCTATTGATTCATGGGAATACCCCGTAGATTTTATTGTGCTTCAGCCTAAAAATCCTATGGGTGGACATCCCTTGATTCTGGGACAACCATGGCTTGCCATAGCCGATGCTTATATTGGATGTCACTCTGGTGATATGTACATTTCCCATGGAGACAATAGGAAGAAAGTCACCTTGTACCCACCTACTAGATCCATTCAAGAGCTCAAAGATACTTTATGGCTAGATTACGACAATAGTGATGAGGAGACTCGATCTGTGTCTTTGATCCATCATCATACTGGGTCCACCCAGGAGGATGAGTTACAGGACTTCTTGAACAATCAAGACACAATGCCAAATTTTGACATGCTTCGTCAAATCTTTAGTCTAGATTTTCAAGAAAGTTATAGTTCTCAACCTCCCTCATCACAGATTCTAGCAGCATCTTCCTGTACTCTTGAGCCCAAGACCACTCTTGTTGAGATTAGTCCAGGCAAATCCTTACACATCAGCTCAAACCTGGATTCATCCCAACAAGAGTAGCTTGTTAGCTTGTTGCGAGATCACCTTAATGCCTTTGCATGGAGTTACGAGGATATGAAAGGCATACCTCCTGAAACCTGTACTCATCATATCTATATTCAGGATGGGTCCCGACCTATTTGACAACCCCAAGTTGCATGAACCTTGCGCTACGTGAAGTTGTGAAAGAAGAATTAGAAAAACTCTTAGACGCTGATTTCATTTATCCTATATCTGATAGCCAATGGGTCTCTCCATTGGTGATGGTCTCGAAAAAAGATGGGAGATGGTGCATTTGCATTGATTACAAAGAATTGAATAAATCCACTCTCAAGGACTATTTTCCCCTTCCTTTTATCGATCAGGTGCTAGATACCCTTGTCGATAAAAAGTACTTTTCATTTCTAGATGGTTTTAGTGGATATAACCAAATCCAAATTGCACTCGAAGATCAAGACAAAACCACCTTTACATGCCCATGGGGGACATTCGCCTACTGAGTGCTTCCCTTTGGGCTATGTAATGCCCCAACCACCTTTCAAAGGGTAGTGTTGGCTATTTTTGCTGATCTCAAGTGTGTTGAGATTTACATGGATGATTTTTCAGTGTTTGGTGACTCATTCCAAGAAGCCCTCAAAAACTTATAAAAAAGTACTTTTTCATTACCAAGAAGCCCACCTTGCTTTGAGTGATAAAAAATGCAGATTAATGTGCAAAGCAGGGATAGTTCTTGGTCATTTGATTTCTAACAAAGGTATCTAGGTAGACCTAGCTAAAATAGAAGTTATTTTGCATCTTCCTGCACCCAAAACACAAAGGGAAGTGAGAGGATTCCTGGGACATGCGGGCTATTATCGGAGATTCATTGAGAACTTTTCTAGGATAGCTACCCCCCTTTTCCGATTATTAGCTAAAGATAGTGAGTTCTCTTGGTCCACAGCTTGCCAACAGTCTTTTGAGACATTAAAGGAAAAATTAGTACAAGCACCAGTTTTACAGCGGCCTAATTGGTCCCTACCATTTCATATTTCCTCTAATGCCTTAGATACTGCCATTGGCGCAGCTCTAGGACAAGAAGAGAACAAATAGTCCTATGCTATTTACTTCATCAGTAAAAACTTGTCACCTGCCGAATTAAACTACACAGTAACTCAGAAAGAGTTTTTAGTTGTGATTTTTGCTATAAATAAATTCAGACACTATATTACAGGATATGAAGTCTTTGTGCATACTGATCATTCTACTATAAAATATTTAATGAATAAACCATTGACTAGTGGTAGAGTGACTAGGTGGTTACTTTTGTTACAAGAATTTAATGTTACTATTGTTGATAGACCAGGAAATTCTAATGTTGTAGTTGGTTACCTTTCTAGATTAAATAATCTTGTTGAAGTAATTACTGTTGATGATGATTTTCCTGATGAGCATATTTTTGCTGTGTCAACAAAATCCCCATGGTTTGCTGACATCACCAATTATTTAGTCACTAGAAAAACACCACCTCACTTATCTGCTCATTAACAAAGGAATATCATACAGAAAAGTGTTTCATATTCCTGGATTCAGGGAGACCTCTTTTACACCGGATCAGATCTCATTATTCGTAGATGTGTAAGAGAGGAGGAAGTGTTTGACATTTTGAAATCTGCCCATGATGAACCTTATGGTGCCCATTTCGATGATAGGAGAACTACATATAAAATTTTACGAGTTGACTATTTTTGGCCCTCCTTGTTTAAGGATGCCAAACAATATGTCAAACAATGTGATAGCTGTTAGCGAATGGGTCAACCTGTCCAAGCCAATGAAATGTCTTTATGTCCTCAGGTTATGATTGAGCCCTTTAAAAAATGGGCTATTGGTTTTTTAGGCCCTATAAATCCAACATCTTTGAATAAAAAGCATATCTTGGTTTGTACATATTTTGTTACAAAATGGGTAGAGGCTAAAGTTGTTTCTTTTGCTACTGAAAAAGTCGTTGTTGAATTTTTGTTTAGTGAAATTTTTACTAGATTTGGTGTTCCTAGAGAGATTGTTTCTGACAATGGACCACAATTTGTTTCTAATCTGGTGCAGGAAGTTATGGATCAATACAAAATTCGGCACAGGAAGACCACACCGTATCACCCACAAGCAAATGGCCAGGTGGAATCTACCAACAAGGTGATCGAATCCATCCTTACCAAAACAGTGAACCTTCATAGAAAGGATTGGGCCAATCGGTTACCTGAAGCCTTATGGGCTTATTGAACCACTTGGAGGAACAACACAGGGCATACACCATATGAGTTGTATATGGGAAACAAGTCCTTTTGTCAATCGAGTTCTAGATAAAAACTTTCTGAACTGCATTTCAATTGGGATTAGATCTCTTAGAAGCACAACAGCAACATCTATTGCAATTAAATGAGTTAGATGAATTTCAAAGAGATGTTGTTCAACAGAATGTGTTAGTGCAGCAACAACGCAGGAAGTGGCATGATAAGTTGATCAGAAATAAGCAGTTCCAACCAAGTGATTGGGTACTTCTTTATGACTCTAGATTTAAACATTTTAAAGGGAAATTTCATACACGTTGGATGGGACCTTATGAAGTGGTTAAATTTTTTGAAAACGGGGTTGTAGAAATCAAAACTATTGATGGGCGAGAGTTAGTATTCCTTGTGAATGGGCATAGGCTTAAAGTATATTTTCAGCCTCTCACAAAGGAATATTTCATGCAGCAAGTGCAGCAGCAGTCTGAACTAAAGATGGTAGGTGGTTGTGCCAACCTATTGCAAATCTGATTCTTTCTTTTCCAGAAATAAAATAAAAAGGAAATCAAAAAAATTAAAAGAAAAAAAATATTTTGCCTGTGGTTGTGAAAATTAGTTTACTGACATGATCACAGAAGGATCAGCCTAAAAACCAGCATGCTGGCAGGAGGATCAAATTTTAATAAAATGGGAATGTTGCTTGATCTTTATATGTGCTAACTGTCATCGAGAAGAAGCAGGTTTTTAAGTGCAGGAACCGAGCCCTTATCTAAGTTCGGGACAACTGACACGGAAATTTTTATGCAAGCAACACTCAATTCCCACTACAGTTATTCTTTTGGTTCAGCACTATTCAAGCAGATTTTAAGGTGAAACTCTATCCTTCTTCTATTCTTTTTCGTAATTGTCCCTCTAATCCTTCTTATTTTATCCTATTGAGATTGACCATCCCTTTCTTCAAAATAGATTGTCCCTATCCGATTTTGTTTTTTCCCTCTTTTCCCTGAATTTTTTTTCCCTATCCCTTTTTCTGTATATCCCTCTTGGATTGGTCTCACTCTTGAATTCCCTGATTGATCTCCTTCCCATTCTGAAATTTACCCCTTTCCCACTTCTTTCTTTCCTTCATGGATTGTATTGTAGGATCTGATAAGAATTCATGGATCAGATCGGAAGGCACATGATAATACCAAGAACTGGAAAATAAAACCTCCTTTGAAAAACTCTGCAAATTTTTCAAGATTCAACCTGTATATTGTATTTTTTAGAAACCTCTTTCTTCAGATATGCCGCAACACTTTCGAGTGAAGGAACATCGATATTCATCAGTACAAAATGTGTGCTTCAGTGCAAGAATTTTCAAATTTCTGGTGCAGGAATTCACGTTGTTCTGTGCTCCTAGGTTCAATAACATGTGTTTTGGTACAAGAACAATGGTAGTCCTTGGTTCAGGAATGTGTGTTTTAGTGGAGGAACCAAAGACTCCTGAGTGCAAGAATGCGCATTGCAGTACAGGAATGTCCAGTACAAGAAGGCATGTTTGGAACAAGAGTTCGGTCTAGGGACCAGGGAAGTTTAACTTCATTCAATACAGGGATTTTTATTCAAGCATAAATGGATGCACTATTTTAAATTATACTAAGCATTAATTTTTCCTACATTTGATTTGACTTTGTTTTATCACTAATAATTAGGAAAGAAATTTTTTAAATTACAAATGCATTTATTTATGAACTCTTATCTCTATATAAGTATCATATGTACCCTATGCGAAAACATGATTTGATTGGGGTGTGTGTGAAATCTTCTTATAATCTAACGTTCACCCTTGAGCCTTGTCGATAATTAAGGATGACCTGATCCTATATTACACCTTGTGTTGTTTATATAACAAATCCTTTCCATGATCATTTCCCTCTATCAATCATCATTTCTGTATACACATTATCGTATTGCATCTTTTTCAAGACTGAAATTCCCATGATGAGAGTGTGACCATTGAAAAATGTTGATATAGCTAATTCGGTAACTACAAATTCTTTTATACATTGTGTTAGTCCTAAATATCTTACTAAGTACTTTTCATAATTTTGAGAAATCAAGTAAAGATTGAACAATTATGGCACCCATTTGAATTGAACCATGGTTTGTAAGAGACTTAGAGCTGACATCCAAATACAAGGATAGTTTGTCTCTGTTGTAGGAATCAAGATTTCTCCCCTTCCTGCTCAAGTTTGATGGTTTTGATTCAGTCATTGCACTTGAATTTTCCTGGGCCTTTGATGGAAGAAGAGCTAAGGTGGGATCCATGGAGTTTGAAGTAACTGAATAATCCCTTTTGCAAGCTACAGGATTAGCGGCCACGGGGGAGCAATGGTTCAAAAAGGAAAAACTCAAGAAAGGAGCTTGGTGCTGATTCATGGTCAATAAGAATCAAAAGTGGACTGGAAGGTTGGGTTACAGCAAAATGCAATGATAGAGAAGTGGAAGCATTTTCTATATATCTTGCAAAAGTTTCTCACTTGTGAAGGTTGGTATTCATTAACCTTCTTGTACCACATTCGGTTGCTACTGCATTTCAAATCAGGTAAGTTAATTAACTTCCCCTATTTCTTGTTGAAGAGTTTAGAAAAGATGTCTAAAAGTGTCTAGAAAAGTCGAGAAAGCCGAACTGGGTACAAATTATGTCATTATGGGTTGATTGCAATTTTGGTTAAAAAGGAGTTAGAGGGGAAGAATATGACTTGGGAAGAGTTCCTGAAAGAATTCCAAGAGGGGAGCACAGTGAAGTCATCAGGAAAGAAGGGAAAGGTCACTAAAGAGAAACCTAACCGAAAGGGTAAACCCTTAACCCCGCAGACTAGTAAGACCAAGGAGAAGAAAACCCCATCCAAGAAACTAGTACTGGAGGAAAAGCAAGAACCCATGATTGAAACCTCGGGCCCTTCAAAAAGAATAACCAAGAGCTCTGTCAAAAAGAGGTTTTCTTCCTCAAAGGGAGGCCATACTATATCAACCTCTCCAATAAATATAGATGATTCACAACCCAGTTCGCCAAATGAAAATAATCTCTCTCTTCTTGTAGATGTTGCAGTTCATTCGGTGTTTAGTGTAGGTTATATGGAGGAGGAGGATAACACTCCTCTGTCAGTTTTGGTTGGGAAAATGAAGAAAAGGAAGACTTTGGAGACACCTTATGCAAGTGCAGGGAAGAAACCAACAGTGGATCAAGGTGACATTGAAACTCAGGGTATTGAAACACAAGGTGACATTGAAACACGGGGTATTGAAACACAAGGTGACATTGCCCTTGATGACACCCACACTTGTTATGAGTCAATTGTTGAAATAATTTCGACACAGGGGAGTCTAATAAGGAAAATCCTTCTCTCTACATGCATAGCCAGGTCGAGGAACTGAAACAACGTATTTATGGACTTGAGATATTAAACCAGTCTATGAAGGAATAAAGCACAGTGTTGCAGAGAAGGAATGTTGAATTAATGATGGAGGTGCGAGAGCGAAAGCGACAAGAAAATGTGTGGAAATTTTGAGCATCTAAATGCTATGGTCGTCGTAGGAAAGTCGTCAAACAACTTAAGAAGGCTCACAGTAAGAAGTCGAAGACTAGGAAGACAGGTATCAGTATTCAAATACATGATTAAAGGGAGCTCTCCAAGTCATTTTTTTGCAGAATGTAAGGTTGTGTGAGGACACACAACTAGATGGGGATGGGAAGATGTTGTTCAACAAAATTGTCCTATTTTTAACCTCTATCATATCCTAAACACACTACCTAAGCCATTGCTTTAACCTTAGAAGCCTATTTATTCCTACACTTCTCTTAAACTTGTACTCGTTCCTGCACTTCTTTCATGGTTTTCGTATTAAGGGTTATATATGAACTTAATTATTAATTAAATAGATTTAATATCTTATTTGCCTTTGCAATTGATACATTGTCTTTCCTAAGGTAATTCGATAAGGCGAAAGTATTAATCAATGTGGAAGATGGGTTGGTGCAGGAATGATTCTTGTACCATCCGTCGTTCTTGCACTTCCAAGGCAGCTGTCAACTTCAACTTGGTTCACCGCTTACGACCGAGACAACTTGACAAACTATGCAGATTCTTTGCCAAAAGATCAATCATCTTTGTTAGGCTCGGAGCATAGAGGAATATGCAGGATGTGAAGACGAGGGTTTCGACCGAAAGCCCTTGTTTAATCTTTTGTTAATGGTCGAGAGGCCCAAGTTAAACTCTTGTTTTACTTTCTGTTGCGGATTTGAGACGAGACTGTATATTTAATAGGGTTTCTAGTGGAAGCTAGGTAGCGATACACTGAGGAATTTTTGACGAACATTCTGATATTTTTGTGTCACCATATCTTCTGGGTTGGATCTGGAATCCACAATGTATATTTGCAACTCTAGAATTTTAATACAAAGGACTGCGCCAATTATGCATTGTCATGTTTTAATGCATTTGTAATGTGTTATTTGAGTACCTGAAGTTCCATATCTCGTAGCAAGGAAAAGAGTTGGTTGGATAGGGCCCAGCCAACCAAGCTCGTTCTCGCTTTTCCGTAAGGTGTGTTAAATTTATTTTTATGCAAGGTTTGAGCAGATTGTATTTCATCCTTTCATAGTTAACAGGCTTTGACTTCTATGTAAGCTGTGTGATTCAGATCCGAAGTGTGCAGGCTTGGGTGTGTTTACTTCCTGCTTTTTGGGTTAACCTTGCTTTCCTTTGATGCATGATTAATTTCCTTTCTGCAAAACGAGTGCGTTTTTGTTGCTTGCACCGGTGCATTTTCATTTCTGCAAGTGAAGGTTGCTTAGTTTACTTCTGCAAGATTCATTTGCTTTCTTTTGCAAATTGTGTTTTATTTCTGAGTGAGCCTCCAAGCATTCTCAGCATGGAAGTTCAGTTTAGAATGAATTTATCTTTATGAGCTCTAATGAAACACTGTTTGCATTATATAGATCTATACTTGCACTTGTTTCCCTTGTGGAAGTAACTCAGTTCAACATTGAAATTATTAAAGGGACCTTTAAGCTAAAAAAAATATTTATAATAAGTGCAGATCTAATTTACATAATAGCTAGTCATCTCAGGAAGAAGCCTTCTAGTATTTGAATCAGATAGTTATTTTTCACATGAAAGAAGTTCCCTATTCTAGCAAGGATTTTCTCTTTAACTTTCGAAGTACCTTTCATTTCTGAATGCATGATTAGTTAAAGGATATTTTGCTTATGAGTGTTTACTTTCTCAGCTCTGTTCACCTTGCAATTTATTCTTAGTTAACACCCTTTTCGTTTTCTGTAAGTGGTTTGGCAACCCAATACAGGAACGTTGATTTCTTGGTACAGGAACCTCTGTTTCGGTACAAGAATCGATATCCTGGTACAACAATCCAGAGCTCTTGTATAAGGGTTGACATCTTTAGTGCAGGCACAATACATATTTCCAGTGCAGGAACATCACTTTAGTACAGGAATATCGTTCCAGTGCAAGAACATCATTGCAGTGTAGGAACGGTGGTCCAGTGTAGGAAGGAAAATCTTTAATGAAGAGAAATGTTCTTAACAGTTTAACTATTTATTTGTCTTACGACTGCACTGAATTTCATCTCAGATATTTACCTTTCATTGATCAAGATTGATTTGAACTTCCTTTTATTGAGTTTTTGCAAAGTACTTTCTTTTTCATTCCAACACCAAAAATCTCTTGGTATTATTTGTCGTGCGATCTTTTTGATTCTGAAAACTGTAACTAGGAAAGATAGGAACAGATTTAGCGAAGGTTCATATCATTTCTTGGCATTTCTTGTGCTACACCTCTAACCTTACATAGCCCCGAGTTGACAAATTAAGTGTTGAAGGTGTTATCCCCTACAATTTCCTAGGCTGAGGAGGAGATCGAAAGAGGTAACCTCGAACCACTTTCAGTTCGATAGCTAGCCCTACTGAACCAGAGAGGGATCTCTCTAAGGATTTTCAATCAATAATTGAAAAGAAATAGGTTTTAGGCTAGATATAAAAGTCTTGTTTGGATGTTTGTAAATTTAGAATTTTTGGTTTGCTAGACTAGGGATTAGAGCAGGTAATTAGGTCAAGGCTTCAAGTATACAGTGACAAGTATAAAAATGAGCTATATATTAGTGTGATATGGTGAAATTAAAGTGTTTTCAATGTAGTATAGGTCTGAGAGTTTAAGAAAACATAATGAGCATGTAAAAGCATGAGTTCATTAGTTTTAGAAGAAAATAAACACAAGCATGATTTCCAAATAAACAGAGCTTAGATCTAAGATTTTTGCCTATATAGATGTAAGGAAATTCATAGGAAGAAGATAAAGCATGAAAAGAGAGATGATTTCCATTAGAAACTGATAGGAAAAGAAAACAACACCATAGACTCACTGAAAAAAATTCCTGAAATATAGTTGCAACTGCTCCTGTATTAGCTATAAAAAACATAAGGTACAAGCTTCTCCAAAAAAGTCCAACCCTTCTCTCTGAATGAGAAATGATACATATATACTCAATTGAACCACTTCCCCACCTTCAGGAGTCGAACTCCTAGGTGGTGGAATTGTTTCCAATATTCTCTCAACCAACAGGTGAGAGTGAGAAGGTCAAATACAAACTCTTCTCTTAGACTTTGTTTTGAATCTTGCTTCCTTAATGAGGCCTAATAAACCATAAAAAATAGTCTATCATGTTTATTTATTCATGATTACATCATCTAACCTCGAACTACTTCAATTACCTCATGAGTTTTGACTTTGACCAAGTCAAACTGAAGACTAGGAAATTACACAGTGAAATTTAAAATAAAAACTCAGAATTTTGAAAAAGTGCAGCGCCAACGTTGATTCATCTTTAAGGTGTCTTACTGAAGACCAAATTGAGATCTGAAAGAACGGTCAACTAGCCTTATCTGTCTAGTTTCCAAAACACCTTAAATTTGTAGAAAATCTATGATAGGTTAACCCGATAATGCAACATAAATCAAAGCAGAATACTATAACCTACTTCTACTATCAATTTTTGGAAGCTTAAAGATCGAGCAAAATAATATAACTAGAAGAAGAAGAATCAATGGCACAATACACATGAAAATACTTTGGGGAAAGCCTCAGCTAAAAACCCCACACTATTGTATTATCATACATGGCAGAAATACATAGCAATTATACAAAGCCTTAGCTCTCACAGCTAGCCAACTCTCAGTACAATCCTCACAGATGATCACAGGCAATCTTGGCTTCTCTCCAGTCTTCCTCTCTTCCCTCCAAGCTCCTATTCCTTGCACTGTTCCTTGTGGATGATTTTCCTATTACTAAGTGGAAAACCAAGCCTTCAAAACTACGCAATCCTTAAGGATGAATTTTTGACTTCATGCATGAGTTTTCAACATGAGAAAACACATGCAATTGATAGTACATTGTCCTTGAACATTAATCTCAACTGGGTCTTTCTCATAATAGACATGCATGAGTTTATGATGAGGGAATCTTCAGTTAACTGAAGTAGCACTAGTTAAGTGCATTAATGCATCAACTGACTATTAACTCACTATTAGTTCCTCAAATAGTTTGGAACTAATTTAACTGGACTTAACTCAGTAAACTGAGTTAACTAATTACAAATCAAATATAACTCAATCTTATCTACTTAATTTAAGGGATAACTCTTCCATGACTTCAGAAAGACTTCTAACTTGAATTTCTCCAACTAATTAATTTAAAATTAATTAATTAATTATTTCCAAGTAGTTGTTAAGACAAAATTCAATTTTAATTCAAGGACAAACTAAATTGGAATATTCTTGTTGCCATATTTCAACACTCCCTCTCAACAAGAAATGGATTATCTGCCACCCTGATCCTATCTCTATGGAACTCGAATTTACACTTTGACAATGCCTATGTCAAAATGTCAGCATCTTGCTCCTCTGTCAAAATATACTACAGCAACATGAACCTGCTCGCCTGTGAAAACCCACGAGCAACAAATCTTTCCTTATGCTTCTCCACACTACCATCAACAGCTTTCTTTACCTTGTAAAGCCAACGAGAACTCACAGCTGACTTGTTCTTCAGTCTCGGAACCACGTCCCAAACACTGTTACGAACTATGGAGTCATACTCCTCCACCATAGCATCAACCCAAATCAGCGACTGCACCGCTTCCTCAAAGGAAGATGGCTCGGTCTCAACACATTCCCCAGCAAGGGCCATGTATCCAGTGTACCTCTCAAGTGACCTCCTCTGTCTGCGCTGAGAAGATGGTGCTCCCACATTCTCTCTTGCATCCTCCAACAATCTGTCAGCTTCTCTTGTGCGCTTTCATCCATCTCTGGAAGACTCTGCTTGAGTGGATGTCTCCACTCCTGGAACCTCTGCATGCAGCTACTCCGCATCAGTCTGAGGCTCCTCCTCCTTAGGAACCAACAGTTCCTCCACAGCCTGTAGTTGGAGCTCCCTCTCAAGGGAAACTCGCATGGCCTTCTGCTCATCAAACTTGAGATCTCTGCGAACCACTATCCTCTGACTGGTAGGCAAGTACACCCGATAGTTGTGAGGTGTATCAGTGTACCCCACAAATATCCCCAACTCTGCTGTTGGCTCAAGCTTCTTCCGTGCATCCTTTGTCACATGGCAATATATCGATGAGTCAAAGATCCTGAAGTGACCCACATCTAGTCTCTTACTGGAGAAAGTTTCCTCTGGTGTCCTCATCCCAAGTATGCGATGCAGGCTTCTATTCTGCAAATAGACCATTGTGTTGCATGCCTTAACCCATAAGTGAAGTGGTAGGCCTTGGTCATGCAGCGTTGCCCGTGTTGCCCCTACAATAGTTCTGTTCTTCCTCTCAGCCACCCCATTCTGTTGTGGGTTATGAGGTGTCGTCAATTCTCGTTTAATTCCTTCTACTGCATAGAAGTCCTTAAACTCTCGAGAGACATATTCTCCACCATTGTAGCTTCTCAAGGCCTTGATCTTCTTCCCTTACTCTTTATCGACCAAAGCTTTGAACTCACAAAACTTTGTGAAAGTTTGGTCCTTCTTCTGCATGAAATAAATCCAGCATTTACGAGAATAGTCATCAATGAAGATCACATGATATCTTTGATTCATTGTGGATTTTGTTGAGAATGGTCCACACAAATTAGTATGAACTCACTCTAAGATAACCTCTGCTCAACTGTCTCGATCATGAAAGGAAGACTTGGTGTACTTTCCCAAGGTACAACCTTTGCATGTGTCAACTTGCTCAAGTTTACCTTTGGGAAGTCATGTAGATATCTGTTGCATTATCTTCAAAGACCCATGATGCAAATGGCCCAACCACCTGTGCCACAACTCGCTAATGTCTTGGCTTTGCACCAATTCTGCTTTCGTACTCAATGCTACACAATCATCTACCTTTAGTTTATAAAGATTCTTCACTCGAATCCCTATCCTCTTGGTCTGACTTGTGGTTATGTGTCTTAGGAACACCTTTCCTTTACTGAAGACAACATCATAGCCTTTGTCGTCCAACATCATGACTGATACCAAGTTCTTCTTCAGTCCAGGCACATACATCACATCTGTCAAGGTGAGAGGAGCTCCATGCTCCCTCTGAAAAGCAACCGTGCCCACTCCTGAAACATTATACCTTCCGTCGTCACCCATATCTATGCACATCTTGAGGTCTTTCTCCTCTAAGGCACTGAATAAATTTTTATCACCAATCATGTGGAATGAGGCTCCACTGTCAAGATACCAGACACAACCCATCATCGATGACACCATGCATGCGATGAGGGTAAATCCCATTTCAAACTGAGAGGCTAATGCCTCACCTTCCGATCCTTCCGAGGATCCCTTCTTGGACTTCTTCGATGGGTAATTAGTCCCATAATGTCCCATCTTGTGGCAATTAAAGCATCTTACTTTAGACATGTCACCCTTCTTCCCTCCATGAGAAGAATTTGATTTGAAATGGGAAGTCTTCCCCTTCCCTTTCCTTGCCTTACTTGCTAAGGCCAGATTTTATTCATCACCATTCTTGGATGAAGAACCATCTTGTGTTCTCCTCCTGATCTCCTCTTGTGTAAGATCCGACCACAGTCGTTCCCAATCCGACAGTTTCTCCCTTCCATTCACAGATTCCTGATAGCTATCCCAATTCTTTGGAAGGCCAAGGAGAGCGAGGCTCACCATATCATCATCGACACTAGTCATTCCCACACTGCCAAGCTCATCTCTGCAGGTGGTGAGCTTGTTCAGATATGTGGAAATAGTATCACCCTTCTCCATCTTGATTCTTTGAAGCTTATCCTTGAGCGCCAATTTCCTCTGGTCGCTATTGTTCTGGTAGAGGTCCTTCAATGTCTTCCACATTGAAAATGGAGTATCCTTCCATGGAGACTCGAGACAATATGGTCTTGAACTCCCTCAAGGATGATCTGTCTCGCCTTCGCCACACACTTCTTCCACTCAGCCAACTCTTGTACATTAGTTGAAGCTGGCTTTGGGATTTATTGATCAATGAATTCCTTCAAGGAATTGTCTTCTAATACAACCTCCATTCTATCTTTCCATGCTATGTAATTCGAGCTACCTTCCAAGGCATACTCAAGTCTCAAGCCATAGAACGCCATTGGCCAACCTTGAAGTATGATATGAATTCGATTTGCACCTGCAACCCCGAACTTCAAACTTCAAAGTCTCTTCTCAGTATATTTTTCACAACTCTGATACCATGTAGAAAATCTGTGATAGTTTAACCCGATAATGCAATATAAATCAAAGCATAATACTATAACCTACTTCTACTATCAATTTGCGGAAGCTTAAAGATCAAGTTGAATAATATAACCAGAAGAAGAAGAACCAATGGCACAATACACATGAAAATACTTTGGGGAAAGCCTCAGCTAAAAACCCCACACTATTGTATTATCATACATGGTGGAAATACATAGCAATTATACAAAGCCATAGCTCTCATAGCTAGCCAGCTCTTAGTACAATCCTCACAAATGCTCACAGGCAATCTTGGCTTCTCTCCAGCCTTCCTCTCTGCCCTCCAAGCTCCTATTTCCTTGCATTTTTCCTTGTGGATGATTTGCCTATTACCAAGTGGAAAACCAAGCCTTCAAAACTGCGCAATCCTCAAGGATGAATCCTTGACTGCATGCATGAGTTTTCTCCATGAGAAAACACATGCAACTGATAGTACACTATCCTTGAACATTTATCTCAACTAGGTCTTTCTCATAATAGACATGCATGAGTTTCTGATGAGGGAATCTTCAGTTAACTGAAGTAGCACTAGTTGAGTGCATTAATGCATCAACTGACTGTTAACTCACTATTAGTTCTTCAAATAGTTTGGAACTAATTTAACTAGACTTAACTCAGTAAACTGAGTTAACTAATTACAACTCAAATATAACTCAATCTTATCTCCTTAATTTAAGGGATAACTCTTGCATGACTTCAGAAAGACTTCTAACTTGAATTTCTCCAACTAATTAAGTTAAAATAAATAAATTAATTATTTCCAAGTAGCTCTTAAGACTAAATTCAATTTTAATTCCAAATTTAATTCAACGACAAATTAAATTGGAATATTCTTGTTGCCATATTTCAACAGAATTTTTGAAAATGAACCATGGGAAGGCCTTCAAAAATAATTCTCCCAAGATGTCTCCAGAAGTGCAACACCTGTCAAAAAGAGTGGCAGAATGATGATTTTTTACCCCCTTTTCTCCTTTTTCTCAAAATTTTAGCCCTCTCTGAGAAAAATGATGAAATGGGTTTTGAGAGGAGGCCATGATCTTTCCAAAAATGCAAGCCATTTGTCCTTTGGAGGTTTGAGGAAAAAGTTCCGTGATTAGCTCATTTTCTGAATTTGGCACCAAAACAGTCAAAAAACCAAAAATGCTAAGAAATCCTTCAAAATTGGTCATGAGCTACAAAATGAAGTATGCCAAGCCCTCACAGATGCTTCAGCGAGCATTTCCAAGTTATCCCTCTCATTTATGTCCTTTAGGGTTTCCTTTAGCTTGTTTTTCAATTGCTTGAGCTTGATGTTGCATATCATGTTTCTGGTTTGATAATGATGTGCCACATGCCTTAATATCTGATTATCTATGCTGGCTTTATCAAGAAGATTTTCTAAGTGGTCATTAATCTTATCTAGCCAATATTCTCTATCCTCATTGATCTCCAAGGCAATTCTGTCCTCCATGTCTAGGTCTTCATCTAGCAAATTGTGTCCTTTTCCCTCCTTCAATGCCTTTTTAAGTCCCTTGGTCCTTGGCCTCTTTTTCCTGACTTGTTTTTCAGTTTCCTTAGGTTCACTAGGCTCCAACACTACTTTGCCTTTTCCTTCTTGCTGCAACACTTAGTTTTCTCTTTCTCCATGATGAGTTGTCTAGCCTTAAGCTGATTGTTTTCTTGTTCAAGGAAGGAGATAACAAACCTTGCTCTTGCCATACTGTCCATGAGTTCTCTGATCTAAGAATATTTCTCTTTGATAGTTTTTTGCATGTTTGAAGGTTCATTTGCTACTTCCAAGTCCACCAATTCAAAATCATGCTCAATTAGGTCTTCATCCTATACATGTGATCCCTGTTTTGTTGATGTAGAAGGCTTGGCCCTTTTCTCAACCTGAGAAGTAAACACAAGCCTTTTTCCTCTTTGATACATTCTAGTCACCTCAGGTCTAGGTGCCTTGGGAACCTCCACTGACTTGCTTGACGATCCTACATCCACCTACTGTGTTGATATGTTTTGATGATGAACTGAAAAAGTAGTTTCATGCCATTACAAAGTTGTTTCTATGAATGAATCCCTTGTCATGTTTTTCTCTGCTAGCTGATGGAGAACTACAATCTTTATCAAGCTGTGATGAAAAAGACTAGGGCAGTGTTCTTTGTCTTTCACCTATACCTTCTCAGAAATTTTAGCAAGGCTTCTACGTAGATAATTACACATGTTGAGATGTTTTTGAGCTATAAAGTGCATTAGAAGCCTGATGTGATATGCATACAATCTAGAGAACCTTCCCTCATAGGTAAAAAACTTCATTACAATATTCATCAAGGGTGCATACTTTTCCAACAGGTACCCAAATGGGATGATGTGTATATGGGTCTCTCTGTAGGATGATTTCAAGAAAGACCTGTAATGTTCAAGGTCCAAACTCATACCTTTAAACCAGTATTCTCCATGATAAGGTATCGTTGTAGCAAGTGAAATGCAGCCACTGAAAATGTAAACTCAACGCCTGCTATGATGGCCCTTCCCCCTTTCAGATGGTGGCAATCCAATCAGTTAATTGTTCATGGAAACCTACTTCACATACCCTTTTACAAAACCCTAGACAATTGACATCTTCAAAACACTACCTGATGAAAGGTGGGGAGTTGATTTAATTGTAGTTGGTGGGCTCAAATCTGAGGATTTGGCCTCCTTTACGGCGGTTTCTCCTTTTTTATGGTGAAGAATCTCCCTCCATTATGGTAGAAACCCTAGATAACAGGAAAATGGAAAAACAGTGAGGAATGAGTGAAATGATGAAATGAGGAGATTGAGGAAAGGAAAAGATGGTAGGGGAAATTTTAGGAGATGAATAGCGGCTGCAAGAAACTTATGAAGTTTAAATGGAGTGAAATGAGGGAAATAAATGATTAGGAGAAATTGAAAAACAGGGTTGCTAGGAAATCTACTCAAATTTTCTAGGTATGAGCTAGGTTTATGTAAGGGTGAGGCAATCTGATGATTGATAAGCTTTTTAGTGAATCAAAGGGTGTTTTAAACATGTACAGAGGTGTGAGGTGGAAGATTTACATGTTTTCAATATCAAAACTAACCAAACCATCGGTTACACTAGTGCTTGCAGCATGAAAATTTCACCAAACCCCTAGACGAAGAGAACTTTCATTTGCATTCATCTTGCCAAAGGAAAAAGGTGATAAAAAGAATTATACTTACTTTGTAGAAATTCTCACTATAGATCACCCGATAATGCAATGTAACTAAAGCAAAATACTTGATCTACTTCTACTATCAAACTTGCGGAAGCTTAACCAATTTTGAGCAAGATCAAAAAGAACACATATAACAGAGAATAAGAATCAATCACACATGAAACAGAGAAGAATACTCTAGGGAAAGCCTCAGCTAAAAACCCCGCTATCTGCATTATCATACAAGTGTAAATATATCAGGATTACACAAAGATTTAGCTCTCACAGATATCCAGCTCTCAATACAATCCCTCTCACTGCTCATAGACAAACTAGACAACTCATATGCCTATCCCTCTGTCCTCCAAGCCTCCTATTTCCTTGCGCTGTTTTCCCTCGGTGCTCCTGCTGTAACCTTGTGTGACATTGGTCTCACACACTGCTCCAACACATTGTAAAACTACGCAATCCTCAAGGAATCTTATTCCTTTTGCATGGATGAGTTTCCTTTATAAGAAAACTCATGCAACTGATAGTAGCATGTCCCTGTCTTTAATCTCAACTAGGTCTTTCTTTGAATAGACATGCATGAGTTATTTATGACAGAATCTTCAATTATCTGGAGTACACTAGTTTCATGCATGCATTAACTGACTGAACTCACAATTAGTTCCTCAAACTGTTTGGAACTAATTTAACTCGACATAACTCAGTTAACTGAGCTAACTAATTACAACTCAATTATAACTCAATATTATCTCCTTAATTAAGGGATAATCTCCCTAATTTAAGGGATAACTATTGCATGACTTCACAAAGACTTCTAGCTTGAATTTCTCCAACTAATTAACCCATGATGAATTAATTAATTATTTTTCAAATAGCTGGTAAGACTAAATTTGAATTTTAATTCTCAATTTTAATTCAAGGACAAATTAAAATTGGAATATATCCTGAAATGCTATCCTTAGCAATGTTATTTTTAGCATTTCTTGTTGCTATTTTCAACACTCCCTCTCAACAAGAAAGCCATTCAACTCGAACCTGATCCTGAACCTTTGGAATGTTCTGCATGCAACACTTCTCTCAAGTGTGGTTGCTCCAACAACTTCAGAAACAAAGAAAACATCCAACCTGAATCAGAATGATGCCTCTGTCATCAAAGTCTCTGACTGTTATTGCCTCTGTCGACTGAAAACTCTGCACCTCTGTGTTCTTCAGTAACTGACTGCTCTAGCCTCTGTCACTTTGATCTCTGACTGCATAAATCACACTAATTCCTCCTCCTGCCTCCGTGTTGTTGCTGGTCTTATCTCCCAACATGCATCCGCACTGCACCTCCTCTCATCATGTTGCATCATGCTGCCCACTGCTGCATTGCAACTCATTTACTGAGAAGTAAGTAATTGTTCTCCCAATTGACCTCCCTGTTGGGCTAGAAACACCCTCTGATGCTGAAGCTCCCTCTGTCGCTCCATCCGCATCTGTCTCTACCCACTAAGCCATTCCTGCTACTCCTCGTCGGGGATCCCGTAGCAAGGTCTAATCAAAGAGGCTGGGTATCTCAAGGATCCTGCACCTATTTCAGCCTTCTTGGGACTATCACTTCACATTGCCCCACCTCACACCTGGAGTTATGGATGCATGTGATCCTTCTGCCCACTTGGCTCGAAATTCCCCCCTACTAGAGGTCTCTACATGGGTGGATGCCTCCACTCGGTCTCCTCTCAGCATATCCAATTGTGGCTCCTCCATAATTTTCTGAGACTTTTCTAGGGCTGCATATTGAGAGGTAATTTACTCTCCCTCTCAACCACCAAGTCTCCAACGTTTGCCTTGCTCCTCAAGGCTTTGCATGCATCTTGAACCTCAAGAGCATAAAGGTTCTTGATTCATGAACCGATCTTCTTCACCTATCTCGTGGTGATGTGTCTAAGGAAAACCTTTCCCTTACTGAAGACAACATCATAGCCTTTGTCCTCCAACATCGCAATCGATACCAAGTTCTTCTTCAGTCCAAGCACATACTTCACATCTGTCAAGGTAATGAGAGCTCCATGCTCCCTCTGAAAAGCAACTGTGCCCACTCCTGAAACACTATACCTTTCATCATTACCCATATCTATGCACATATGGAGGTCTTTCTCCTCCAAGGTACTGAACAAACTCTTATCATCGGTCATGTGGAATGAGGCTCCACTGTCAAGAAACCAACCACAACCCATCATCGATGAAACCATGCATGTGATGAGGGTAAAATCCAATTCGAACTGAGAGGCCAATGCCTCACCTTCAGATCCTTCAGAGGATCCCTTCTTGGATTTCTTCAATGGACAATTAGTTGCATAATGGCCCACCTCATGAAAATTAAAGCATCTCACTTTAGATTTGTTGATCTTCTTCCCACCATGGGAAGAAATCTATTTGGAATGAGAATCCTTCTCCTTCCCTTTCCTTGCCTTACTCACTAAGGCCAGATTTTCTTCATCCTCTTTGGATGAAGAACCATCTTTGGTGCTCCTCCTGATCTCCGCCTGCATCAGATCCGACCACAGTTGATCCCAATTTTGCAGTTTCTCTCTTCCATTCACTGAGTCCTGGTAGTTATGCCAGCTCTTAGGAAGACCGAGGAGAGCAAGGCTCACCATATCATCATCGGTTGTCGTGATTCCTACACTTCCAAGCTCATCTCTGTAGGTGGTGAGCTTGTTCAGATATGTAGAAATTGTGTCTCCCTTTTCACACTTGATTTTTCGAAGCTTGTCCTTCAGTGCTAGCTTCCTCTAGTCACTGTTGTTCTGATATAGGTCCTTTAATGTCTTCCACATTGAAAACGGAGTCTCCTTCCCATGGAGACTCGAGACAATATGGTCTCAAACTCCCTCCAGAAGAATCCTCCTCGCTCTCGCCACACATTTCTTCCATTCCGCCAATTCTTGGGCATTAGCTGCTGCTGACTTGGGGACTTCTTAATCAATGAAGTCCTTCAAACTATTGTCTTCTAATACTGCTTCCATGCAATCCTTCCATGCTATGTAATTCGAGCTGCCATCGAGGGCATACTCAAGTCTCAAGCCATTGAACGCCATTGGTGAACTTTGAGATGTGATAAGAAATCGATTTTGTACCTACAATCAAGAACTTCAAACTTCGAACTTCTCCCTTCTTTGTATATTGTTCTCTGTTTTGATCACCTTTGCTCTGATACCATGTAGAAATTCTCATTGTAGATCACCTGATAATGCAATGTAACTAAAGCAAAATACTTGATCTACTTCTACTATCAAACTTGCGGAAGCTTAATCGATTTTGAGCAAGATCAAATAGAACACATATAACAGAGAAGAAGAATAAATCACACATGAAACAGAGAAGAATACTCTGGGGAAAGCCTTAGCTAAAAACCCCGCTATCTGTATTATCATACAAGTGGAAATATTTCAGGATTACACAAATCTTTAGCTCTCACAGCTATCCAACTCTCAGTACAATCCCTCTCACTGCTAATAGACAGACTAGACAACTCATATGCCTTTCCCTCTATCCTCCAAGCCTCCTATTTCCTTCCGCTATTTTCCGTGGGTGCTCCTGTTGTAACCTTGTGTGACACTGGTCTCACACACTGTAAAACTGCGCAATCCTCAAGGAATCTTACTCCTTCTGCATGGATGAGTTTCTTTTATAGGAAAACTCATGCAACTGATAGTAACTTGTCCATGTCTTTAATCTCAACTGGGTCTTTCTCTGAATAGACATGTATGAGTTATTTATGAGAGAATCTTCAGTTATCTGGAGTACACTAGTTTCATGCATGCATTAACTGACTGAAATCAAAATTAGTTACTCAAACTATTTGGAACTAATTTAACTGGACATAACTCAGTTAACTGAGCTAACTAATTACAACTGAATCTTATCTCCTTACTTAAGGGATAATCTCCTTAATTTAAGGGATAACTGTTGCATGACTTCACAAAGGCTTCTAGCTTGAATTTCTCCAACTAATTAACTCGGGATGAATTAATTAATTATTTTTCAAATAGCTAGTGAGACTGAATTCGAATTTTAATTCAAGGACAAATTAAAATTGGAATATATCCTGAAATGCTATCCTTAGCAATGCTATTTTTAGCATTTCTTGTTGCTATTTTAAACATACTTCTGAACAACCTTAGAATAGCAAGAAATAGGATTGCAAGCTCAAAGTCGAAATTTGGGTGAGTTTGGATGAGCTTCGGTCTTCTCTAGCACAAGCGCAACGCATTTCATGGAAGCGCATCGTCAGCCTCAAAAGTGCAGCGCAGTCTCCAGAAGCGCAGCGCCACCAAATTTTGTCCAATTTTGCCTAGGAAACCCGTGTTTTTTCACCAATGGAGGGGAGATCTCGATGAACAAAGGAGGTTAAGAGGAAAATGACAAAAACCTGGGACTTTTTGGGTTTTTATAGGCAAAATATGATTCTCTTCTAAAAAAAAATGGGGCCCACATACCTTTCCAAAACCTTATTTTAACCTTTTAAACTGGGCCACTTTGGAGAATTGAAACCTGAGCTTCTTTTTATCTTTTTGAACAATGAGACTTCTTCTTTGGAACCTTGAGATTGCAACCATGAAGAACTTATGAAGATTCATAAAAACTTATGCAAAGAGCTGCTTATCACAACTCATTTAATGCTAGATTTATGCATGGAATGAGGATGGACCTTGAAACCCTAATGACCTAATGAAGATATCAGACTGAATGAAATGGTAATGATGATGACTGATATGATGAAAACATCCTCTTTATTATGATTCCCTCATCTAAGTGAAGCAGGCGACCAACATGTGATATTTTTCAAAAGAATGAAGACATTTCTAGACAAACTAGCCAGTGACCAAATTTTACTCTGAAAACCTAGTGACATGATAAAATTTGACCTTGAGACCCCTAACAGACTTGGTAAAATCATATTTGATCACTAGTGACAGGAAAACAAGACTGACACTAAAATTGGCTCCAGCTAGGGATGGCAGCTCCTTGGAGGTGTCAAGAACACCGTAGACCAAGTAGCCTTATTCTTTGGGCAATGGAGTCAAAATGCAGAAAACTAAATTGTAACTGAAAATTGACTGACTATTTGACATGATAAGACTGTAAAAGTAAAATAAAAGCAGCAGCTGATGAAAGAAACCTTATGGCCTTCTCCTCGGGCTTCAAACTTCTATGATAGCCTTTTAGATACTGGAACATAAAAAAACAAACCAGTACGTACAATGGCGGTGTGAATTTGTAGAAATTGTTTCAAACATGGTAGTGCTTGAGAAGCCTACCATTGATTGCTCCTCCTGAATAATCTTCTCCATTCATTTCCTCTAATAGAAAAGCATTCTTTCCTCTGAAAGCTGAAATTTTATATGGTCCCTTCCACAAATTTTCAAATTTCCCATGTTTGCCTTTTTCTTCATTTCTCGCATCCCAACGAAGAACCACATCTCCCAAATTGAAATTGTCTTCCTTTGTCTTACGATCATAGATCTTTTTTATTATTTTCTAAAGTTTAGAAGTGTTTTGAAAAACCTCCTCTCTAGTTTGTTGTAGATGGATCATCTAGTTTATCCTCCGTTGCATATCATTGGTTTCATTGTCCAATTCCTGCAGAATTTTCATGACCGGGACAACAAGAGATGAAGGAAAAACTGTGTCAACCCCATACACCAACTGAAAAGGAGACATACCTATTGATTTCTTGGTATTGACTCTGTCCGCCCATAGAGCATTAATGATTTTTTTGTGCCAATTCTTCTTATTGACTTCTAAAACTTTCTTGATGATGTTGATTAAAGATTTGTTGGAAGATTCAGCCAGACCATTCCCTTATGGATGATAAGCAGTGGAATGTCCCAATTAAATATGGTACTTAGCACAAAAATCCACCTTCCTATTTGATTTAAAAGCAACGGCATTATCAGTGATTAATTTATGCGGGCAGCCAAATCTAGACAAGATATTAGATTCAATAAATTGAATGATGACAGAATCAGTAGCTTGCTTGATTGGGATCACCTCAATCCATTTTGTAAAGTAGTCTACGGATGTCAAGATCCATTTGTGTTGCGCTGATGATGAAGGATGAATATCGCCAATGAAGTCAAGACCCCATTGCTAGAAAGGAGTTGTGATTGAAATGGATTGCAAAGGTAATGGAAAAAGTTTTATTTTTCCTTGGAAAATATGACATTCATGACAGCTCATCATTGTTTTATATACATCAGAAAAGAGAGTGGGCCGATAGAAACCAACTCTCAAAATCTTATTTGTTGTAGTCTTCCAGAAGTGATGGCCACCACAGTGTCCTTTGTGAAAATATTTTATCACATCCTTTTCTTCATTTTCTACCAAACAATTTGACAACATGCCACCAGGGTCTTTCCAATATAAAACACCATCAAGAATACGATACTTTGAAGCTTTCAACTTCAAAGATCTAGTTTTACCTTTGGGAACTTCCGATGGAGGATTTAAATGTTGCAACACATAAACAATGTTGGAATACCATGGAGATGTAATGAACATATTGGACACTTGGAAGTGTAAATCTTCTTCTTCTTCTTTAGAAAGTGCAGCAATCAAATTGATATCTAGTGCATGCAAATTAGATTCAGCCATGATCTTAGCAAAACCTTGTCCCTTTATGAGATTTGTGGGCTTTATCTCCAAATCATACTCCAGCATGGCTGCGATCCATTTTCCCCGTCTGCCTTCAGGATCTGTTTGCATAAGAATTTCCTTTATAGTTGTTGTGGGAACATAAGCAATGGTGTGAGAATGCAGAATATAAACTCGAAAATATTTGAGAGCTTTCACTAATGCCAAAGCCTGCTTCTCAATTATTTTGTATTTCAGTGCTGCATCTCTTATTGTGCAACTGAAGAATGCTATAGACTGCTCATTTTTATGATCTTTCTTTTGCATTAGGACTGTTGCTAATGTATGCTTAGAGACAAATGAAAAATTGATAAAATCTGAAGTATAATCTGGGCTAATTAGAATAGGAGCAGTAGATAATGCAAATTTGACTGCATGGAAAGATTTCTTAGCCTCTAAAGACCATTTTACCTCGTTGTCCTTTTTCAGCATGTCTGTCATCTCTTTCAAATGTTCAGCGAGGTTGGGGATGAATCTTCTCAAAAAATTGATTTTCCCATTAAAAGACTGAATTTCTTTCTTGTTCCTTGGGAAATCTAATTGTTGAATGGCTTGAACTCTTGCAAGATCAATGCGAATACCATCTTTGGAGATAATGTGTCCCAACAACTTACCTTCTTCCATGGAAAATAAGTTTTTCTTTGGATTGAGTGAAATACCAAATTTCTGCATTTCTCAAAAACAATTCTCAAATGATGTAAATGATTTTCACCAGACTTGGAAAAAACTGCGAGATCATCTAAATATATAACCATAAATATATCCTTTTCATTAGTGAAAGCTATGTCCATAGCTCGTTGAAAAGTCGCTCCTGCATTCTTTAATCAAAATGGCATCTTGGCGTACATGAATGTACCCCATGGTGTTGTGAAGGTTGTTTTCAGTTGATCAACCTTACGCACCAAAATCTGATTGTACCTGGAATATCCATCTAGCAATGACTTCCTGGAAGACACAACTACCCTCTGAAGTATATGATCCATCTTTGGCAGGGGATAATTGCCTTTCAAGGACACTTTGTTTAAGTTTCTGAAATCAATGCAAAGACGAATCTCCCCGGTCTTCTTTCTTACCGACACTAGATTTGACATACATTCATAAAATCGAATAGGAACTATGATACTAGACTTATAAAGCCTATTTACCTCTTTTTCAATTGATGGTAGCATCTTAGGATTAATCCTTATCAGTTTCTGGCAAGATGGATTTTGATCAAGCTTGACCAGAATAGTGTGCTGGATGATATTCTTGTCATAAACCTTCAAATATGAATAGTCCCAAGCAAATACATCAGAAAATTCTATCATTAAAGCTATGTACTTACTTTTCATCTCAGGAGATAAGGACTTTGACAATTTGACCATCTTAGGCTTGTCAGCTACACCAATGTTCACATCTTCAACACCTTTCTCTATGGGGACCATGGTGGGATTTTTGGCAACATCGTCACGATCAAACAACTCTTCCAAAGGTACAAGACCTCTTGGAATGTTGTTTTCCTTCAACTGCAATATTTCAATCTTAGCTGATTGAATCTCTGGATCATTCATATTGGATGTATCATCAATGCGGGAATTTTGGAATTCACCTTCCATTTGCAAAAAATTATTGATTTGTTTATCATCCCAAAACACTTGCCAAAATCTCATATTATCAGGAACAGTTGGGTGGTGTTTAACATGGATAGAATACTTCTGATTGGAGTGAATGGGAATCTTCACCATACTAGCTGCAGTAGCAAGAGAATCAGCTATAACATTCTGAGTCCTAGGAATACGTATTGAAAAATGTGCAACAAGAAATGTTAAATTTAGAATGTGCTAAAAATAGACCTACTAAAAATAGCAGTTTGGCCAGTGAGGTCATTGGCCACATTGGGTGAGAGGTGAAACAGCTAAAAATAGAAAGTTCTAAAAATAGCATTTCCAGGTCCCTTCCTATTTATAACAGCCCCTAGTCTATCTATAGGAAGTAAAATTAATTTTGGTCTTAACAGCAGTTGGAAATATTAATTAACTAATTCAATTGAGTTAATTAGTTAAGGAAATTCGAATTTGAAGTCTTTTTGAGCATGCACATGAGTTGTCCCACTGATTAAGGAATTTATCCTTAATTTCCTCCACTGATTGAGGGAATATGTATGAGTTCTATAATGAAAAAATCAGTTGACTTAGTTCTAACTAGTCAAGTCCAGTTAGATTATTTTAACAAGTTGTTAAAATAATAAAATATAGTTTGTTAATGCTTGCATGCATGTGACAACTATTATTTTAGATAACTGAGGATTCACTCATGGATAACTGTTGCATGTCAGTTCTTTGAAAGACCCAGTTGAGATCAGATGTGGGACAGTGTACTATCAGATGCTTGACTATTTCTAGTAAGTAGTTTTTGCATGGTTGAGGAACTAGTGTCCTCAAAGATTGCATAGTTGGACCATAGGTTGACTTGGTATGTTTGGAATTAATTGCATATGCTTTTGCTATTATTTCCTAAGCAAACTGTGCAAGGAAATAGGGATTGGACCATAGGTAAAGCCTTTATATACAGGGCTTGGTTGGTTCATGAGATATCTTCATATCTTCATAGTTCATTGAGAACTGGATAGCTTGAGAGATGATTCTTTTTGTATTGTGAAGAGGATTTCCACTTGATTGATAATACATGGTTGGGGTTTTATGCTGGTGCTTTCCCCTGGATATATCTTGTGTTATGTGTGATTATTTCTCTTGATTAGTTATGCATGTTTCTACTTGATGTTGTTCATGAATTCGATTATGCTTCCACTTAATGTTTTGTAGAAGTAGAGAAAGTATTATGCTTTAGGACATTGCATATATCGGTTTGTTCTACAGGTGAAATTTCTAAATGGTATCAGAGCAAAGGTGATCAAGCAAGAACAGTATACTAGCAGGAGAAATTCGAAGTTTATTATTCGGGATATAGATCTCAAGTTCTTATCACATCTATTTCATCGATGACGTTCTATGGATTGAGGCTTGGTACGCCCTTGATGGCAGCTCAAACTATATAGCTTGGAAGGATTGCATGGAGGCAGTTTTGGAAGATAATGGCCTTAAGGATTTCATTGATCAAGAAATTCCTAAGCCTACTGATAAGACTGAGCAGGTGGAATGGACGAAGTGTGTGGCTAGAGCTAGGAGAATTCTCTTGGAGGGAGTGCAAGATCACATTGTCTTGAGCCTCCATGGGAAGGAGACTCTGCATGCAATGTGGAAAACATTGAAAGATTTATATCAGAATAGCAGTGATCAGAGGAAGCTGGCACTGAAGGACAAACTTCGAAAGATCAAGTGTGAAAGGGATGAGACAATCTCTATGTATCTGACCAAGCTCATCACATGCAGGGATGATCTTACAAGTTTAGGGGTCATGACATCGGATGAGGATATGGTGAGTCTAGAACTCCTTGGCCTACCTAAGAGTTGGCATAGCTACTGGGACTCGGTGAATGGAAGGGAGAAACTGCCAGATTGGGAACGACTATGGTCGGATTTGATGCAGGAGGAGATAAGACGAAGCACCAGAGACAGTTCTTCATCCATGCATGATGAGGAGAACTGTGCCTTAGTGAGTAAGCCGAAGAAGGGGAAGGAGAAGTTTTCTCTTTCCAAACCCAGTTCTTCTAATGATGGGAAGAAGGTTGAAAAATCCAAAGTGCGATGCTTTCATTGTCATGAGGTGGGCGATTATGCTGCAAATTGTCCACAGAGGAAATCCAAGAAGGGATCCGGGGAAGGATCTGAAGGTGAGGCACTTGCTTCACAGTTTGAGTTGCATTTCACACTCTTCGCATGCATGGTTTTATCCATGGTGGGAAGTGGTTGGTTTCTTAATAGTGGAGCTTCTTTCCACATGACCGAAGATAAGAGTTTGTTTAGTACTTTGGAGGAGAAAGATCTCCAGATACTAATAGTGATGGGTAATGATGAGAAGTATAGTGTCTCAGGTGTAGGCATGGTTATTTTTCAGAGGGAGCATGGATCTCGCCTTACCTTGACCGATGTCAAGTATGTACCAGGATTGAAGAGAAACTTCGTGTCGATTGTGATGCTGGAAGATAGAGGCTATGATGTAGTCTTCAGTAAGGGAAAGGTTTTCCTTAGACACGTCATCACTAGACAGGTGAAGCAGATTGGTTCACGGGTCAAGAACTTATATGCTCTTGAGGTTCAATATGCATGCAAAGCCTTGAGCAGCAAGGCAACTGATGGAGACTTGGTGGTTGAGAGGGAGGGTATATTACCTCTCAACATGCAGAGCTAGAAGAAGTCTCAGACGATTGTGGAGAAGCCATGATTGGTGCGGCAACTTCAGGAGGTTGTGGAGCAGCCACAACAAGGGAAGCTGAGAGGAGATCGAGTAGAGACATCTACTCATGCAGAGACCTCCAGCAAGGGGAAACTTTGAGCCAGGTTGGCTAAGGGATCACATACAACCATACTCCACGTAGGAGGTGGGAAGATATAGAGTGATTGTCCCAAGGAGGAGGGGCAGGATCCTTGAGGTACCCAACCTCTTGGATGAGACCTTGCTACGGGAGCCCTGATGTGGAGTAGTAAGAACTGATTGATTGGATAGAGACAGATGCGGCTGGAGCGGCAGAGAGAGAAACAGTGCAGGGAATCCCAGGCTAGCACATAGCTAGTAGGCTGCAACAATGCGAGAGGCACAAGTGTTTTACACAGTGCTAGGTGGCACAGAGAGGTGTGCAATGGTGCGAGATGCATGGAGATGTTGCAGTAGCGCAAATGTCAGAGAGGGAGCACTTGTCAGCAACAGGTAAAGCTTCAGCATCAGAGTATGTTCCTAGCCCAACAGAGTGGTCAGTTGGGAGTCTTTTTGTTCCAAGTGTTGTTGGAGCAAGTGGATCGGGTAGATGTGTTGCATGCAGAACATTCTAGAGTTATAGGATCAGGTTCGAGAGAAAGCCTTTCTTGTTGAGAGGGAGTGTTGAAAAATGTGCAACAAGAAATGTTAAATTTAGAATGTGCTAAAAATAGACCTGCTAAAAATAGCATGTCTAAAAATAGCAGTTTGGCCAATGAGGTCATTGGCCACATTGGGTGAGAGGTGAAACTGCTAAAAATAGAAAGTTCTAAAAATAGCATTTTTGGGTCCCTTCCTATTTATAGCAGTCCCTAGTCTATCTATAGGAAATAAAATTAATTTTGGCCTTAACAACAGTTGGAAACATTAACTAATTAATTTAGTTGAGTTAATTAGTTAAGGAAATTCGAATTTGAAGTCTTTGTGAGCATGCACATGAGTTGTCCCACTGATTGAGGGAATAAGTATGAGTTCTATATTGAGAGAATCAATTGACTTAGTTCTAACTAGTCAAGTACAGTTAGATTATTTTAGCAAGTTGTTAAAATAATAAAATATAGTTTGTTAATGCTTGCATGCATGTGACAACTATTATTTTAGATAACTGAGGATTCACTCATGGATAACTATTGCATGTCAGTTTTGTCAGAGACCCAGTTGAGATCAGATGTGGGCAGTGTACTATCAGATGCTTGACTATTTCTAGTAAGTATTTTTTGCATGGTTCAGGATCTAGTGTCCTCAAAGATTGCGTAGTTGGACCATAGGTTGACTTGGTATGTTTGGAATTAATTACATATGCTCTTGCTATTATTTCCTAAGCAAATTGTGCAAGGAAATAGGGATTGGACCATAGGTCAAACCTTTATATACAGGGCTTGGTTGGTCCATGAGATATCTTCATATCTTCATAGTTCATTGAGAACTGGATAGCTTGAGAGCTGATTCTTTTTGTATTGTGAAGAGGATTTCTACTTGATTGATAATACATGGTTGGGGTTTTATGCTAGTGCTTTCCCCTGGATATATCTTTTGTTATGTGTGATTATTTCTCTTGATTATTTATGCATGTTTCTACTTGATGTTGCTCATGAATTCGATTATGCTTCCGCTTAATGTTTTGTAGAAGTAGAACAAGTATTATGCTTTAGGACATTGCATATATCGGTTTGTTCTACAGGGGAAATTTCTACATGGTATCAGAGCAAAGGTGATCAAGCAAGAACAATATACTAACAGGAGAAATTCGAAGTTTATTATTTGGGATATAGATCTCAAGTTCTTACCACATCTATTTCATCGATGGCATTCTATGGTTTGAGGCTTGAGTATGCCCTTGATGGCAGCTCAAACTATATATCTTAAAAGGATCGCATGGAGGCAGTTTTGAAAGATAATGGCCTTAAGGAAATCATTGATCAAGAAATTCCTAAGCCTACTGACAAGACTGAGCAAGTGGAATGGAGGAAGTGTGTGGCTAGAGCTAGGAGAATTCTCTTGGAGGGAGTGCAAGATCACATTGTCTCGAGCCTCCATGGGAGGGAGACTATGCATGCAATGTGGAAAACATTGAAAGATTTATATCAGAATAACAGTGATCAGAGGAAGTTGGCACTGAAGGACAAACTTCGAAAGATCAAGTGTGAAAGGGATGAGACGATCTCTATGTATCTGACCAAGCTCATCACACGCAGGGATGAACTTACAAGTGTAGGGGTCATGACATCGGATGCGGATATGGTGAGTCTAGCACTCCTTGGCCTTCCTAAGAGCTGGCATAGCTACTAGGACTCGGTGAATGGAAGGGAGAAACTGCCAGGTTGGGAACGACTATGGTCGGATTCGATGCAGGAGGAGATCAGACGGAGCACCAGAGATAGTTCTTCATCCATGCATGATGAGGAGAATTGTGCCTTAACGAGTAAGGTGAAGAAGGGGAAGGAGAAGGTATCTCTTTCCAAACCCAATTCTTCTAATGATGGGAAGAAGGTTGACAAATCGAAAGTGTGATGCTTTCGTTGTCACGAGGTGGGCCATTATGCTGCAAATTGTCCACAGAGGAAATCCAAGAAGGGATCCGGGGAAGGATCTGAAGATGAGGCACTTGCTTCACAGTTTGAGTTGGATTTCACACTCTTTACATGCATGGTTTCATCCATGGTGGGAAGTGGTTGGTTTCTTGACAGTGGAGCTTCTTTCCACATGACTAACGACAAGAATTTGTTCAGTACTTTAGAGGAGAAAGATCTCCAGATACTCATAGCGATGGGTAATGATGAGAAGTATAGTGTCTTAGGTGTAGGCACGGTTATTTTTCAGAGGGAGCATGGATCTCGCCTTACCTTGACCGATGTCAAGTATGTACCAGGACTGAAGAGAAACTTGGTGTCGATCGCGATGCTTGAAGATAGAGGCTATGATGTAGTCTTCAGTAAGGGAAAGGTTTTCCTTAGACACATCATCACTAGACAGGTGAAGCAGATTGGTTCACAGGTCAAGAACTTGTATGCTCTTGAGGTTCAAGATGCATGCAAAGCCTTGAGCAGCAAGGCAACTAATGGAGACTTGGTGGTTGGGAGGGAGGGTATATTACCTCTCAACATGCAGAGCGAGAAGAAGTCTCAGACGATTGTGGAGAAGCCACGATTGGTGCAGCAGCTTCAGGAGGCTGTGGAGCAGCCACTACAAGGGAAGTTGAGAGGAGATCGAGTAGAGACGTCTACTCATGCAGAGACCTCCAGTAGGGGGAAAGTTTGAGCCAGGTGGGCTGAGGGATCACATGCAGCCATTCCTCCAGGTAGGAGGTGGGGCGATATAGAGTGATTGTCCCAAGGAGGAGGGGCAAGATCCTTGAGGTACCCAGCCTCTTAGATGAGACCTTCCTACGGGAACCCCGATGTGGAGTAGCAGGAATTGACTGATCGGGTAGAGATAGATGCAGATGGAGCGGCAGAGAGAGCGAAAGTGGAGAGAACCCAGGACAGCACATAGCTAGCTGGCTGCAACAATGCGAGAGGCACAAGTGTTTTGCACAGTGCCAGATGGCACAGAGAGGTGTGCAATGCTGCGAGATGCATGGAGATGTTGTAGTAGTGCAGATGTCAGAGAGGGAGAACTTGTCAGCCGCAGGTAGAGCTTCAGAATCAGAGTATGTTCCTAGCCCAACAGAGTGGTCAATTGGGAGTGTTTTTGTTCCAAGTGTTGTTGGAGCAAGTGGACCGGGTAGATGTGTTGCATGCAGAACATTCCAAAGTTACAGGATCGGGTTCGAGAGAAAGCCTTTCTTGTTGAGAGGGAGTGTTGAAAAATGTGCAACAAGAAATGTTAAATTTAGAATGTGCTAAAATTAGACCTGCTAAAAATAGCATGTCTAAAAATAGCAGTTTGGCCAGTGAGGTCATTGGCCACATTATGTGAGAGGTGAAACTGCTAAAAATAGAAAGTTCTAAAAATAGCATTTCTGGGTCCCTTCCTATTTATAGCAGTCCCTAGTCTATCTATAGGAAGTAAAATTGATTTTGGTCTTAACAGCAGTTGGAAATATTAATTAATTAATTCAGTTGAGTTAATTAGTTAAGGAAATTCGAATTTGAAGTCTTTCTGAGCATGCACATGAGTTGTCCCTCTCATTGAGGAATTTATCCTTAATTTCCTCCACTGATTGAGGGAATAAGTATGAGTTCTATAATGAGAGAATCAGTTGACTTAGTTCTAACTAGTCAAGTCCAGTTATATTCTTTTAACAAGTTGTTAAAATAATAAATATAGTTTGTTAATGCTTGCATGCATGTGACAACTATTATTTTAGATAACTGAGGATTCACTCATGGATAACTGTTGCATGTCAGTTATGTCAAAGACCCAGCTGAGATCAGATGTGGGACAGTGTACTATCAGATGCTTGACTATTTCTAGTAAGTAGTTTTGCAATGGTTGAGGAACTAGTGTCCTCAAAGATTGTGTAATTGGACCATAGGTTGACTTGGTATGTTTGGAATTAATTGCATATGCTTTTGCTATTATTTCCTAAGCAAATTGTGAAAGGAAATAAGGATTGGACCATAGGTAAAGCCTTTATATACATGGCTTGGTTGGTTCATGAGATATCTTCATATCTTCATAGTTCATTGAGAACTGGATAGCTTGAGAGCTGATTCTTTTTGTATTGTGAAGAGGATTTCCACTTGATTGATAATACATGGTTGGGGTTTTATGTTGGTGCTTTCCCCTAGATATATCTTGTGTTATGTGTGATTATTTCTCTTGATCAGTTATGCATGTTTCTACTTGATGTTGCTCATTAATTCAATTATGCTTCCGCTTAATGTTTTGTAGAAGTAGAACAAGTATTATGCTTTAGGACATTGCATATATCGGTTTGTTCTACAGGTGAAATTTCTACATGGTATCAGAGCAAAGGTGATCATGCAAGAACAATATACTAGCAGGAGAAATTCGAAGTTTATTATTCGGGATATGGATCTCAAGATCTTATCACATCTATTTCATCGATGGCGTTCTAAGATTTGAGGCTTGAGTATGCCCTTGATGGCAGCTCAAACTAGCTTGGAAGGATGGCATGGAGGCAGTTTTGGAAGATAATGGCCTTAAGGATTTCATTGATCAAGAAATTCCTAAGCCTACTGACAAGACTGAGCAGGTGGAATGGAGGAAGTGTGTGGCTAGAGCTAGGAGAATTCTCTGGGAGGGAGTTCCAGATCACATTGTCTCGATCCTCCATGGGAAGGATACTCCGCATGCAATGTGGAAAACATTAAAAGATTTATATCAAAATAGTAGTGATCAGAGGAAGCTGGAACTGAAGGACAAACTTCGAAAGATCAAGTGTGAAAGGGATGAGACGATCTCTATGTATCTGACCAAGCTCATCACATGCAGGGATGAGCTTACAAGTGTAGGGGTTGTGACATCGGATGAGGATATGGTGAGTCTAGCACTCCTTGGCCTTCCTAAGAGCTGGCATAGCTACTAGGACTCGGTGAATCGAAGGGAAAAACTGCTAGATTGGGAATGACTATGGTCGGATTTGATGCAGAAGGAGATCAGATGGAGCACCAGAGACAGTTCTTCATCCATGCATGATGAGAAGAACTGTGCCTTAGCAAGTAAGGCGAAGAAGGGGAAGGAGAAGGTTTCTCTTTCCAAACCCAGTTCTTCTAATGATGGGAAGAAGTTTGACAAATAGAAAGTATGATGCTTTCGTTGTCATGAGGTGGGCCATTATGCTACAAATTGTCCACGGAGGAAATCCAAGAAGGGATTTGGGGAAGGATCTGAAGTTAAGGCACCTACTTCACAGTTTGAGTTGGATTTCACACTCTTCGCATGCATGGTTTCATCCATGGTGGGAAGTGGTTGGTTTCTTGACAGTGGAGATTCTTCCCACATGACCAACAACAAGAGTTTGTTTAGTACTTTGGAGGAGAAAGATCTCCAGATACTCATAGCGATGGGTAATGATGAGAAGTATAGTGTCTCATGTGTAGGCACGGTTATCTTTCAGAGGGAGCATGGATCTCGCCTTACCTTGACCGATGTCAAGTATGTACCAGGACTGAAGAGAAACTTGGTGTCGATCGCGATGCTGGAAGACAGAGGCTATGATGTAATCTTCAGTAAGGGAAAGGTTTTCCTTAGACACATCATCACTAGATAAGTGAAACAGATTGGTTCATGGGTCAAGAACATGTATGGTCTTGAGGTTCAAGATGCATGCAAAGCCTTGAGCAACAAGGCAATTGACGGAGACTTGGTGGTTGAGAGGGAGGGTATATTACCTCTCAACATGCAGAGCCAGAAGAAGTCTCAGACAATTGTGGAGAAGCCACGATTGGTGCAACAGATTTAGGAGGTTGTCGAGCAGCCATAACAAGGGAAGATGAGAGGAGATCGAGTAGAGACATCTACTCATGCAGAGACCTCCAGTAGGGGGAAACTTCGAGCCAGGTGGGCTGAGGGATCACATGCAGCCATACCTTCAGGTAGGAGGTGGGGCGATATAGAGTGATTGTCCCAAGGAGGAGGGGCAGGATCCTTGAGGTACCCAACCTCTTGGATGAGACCTTGCTATGGGAGCCCCGATGTGGAGTAGCAGGAATTGACTGATTGGGTAAAGGCAGATGCAGATGGAGCGGCAGAGAGAGCGACAGTGCAGGGAATCCCAAGACAGCGCATAGCTAGCAGGTTGCAACAATGCGAGAGGCTCAAGTGTTTTGCACAGTGCTAGGTGGCACAGAAAGGTGTGCAATGGTGTGAGATGCAAGGAGATGTTGCAGTAGCGTAGATGTCAGAGAGGGAGCACTTGTTAGCAGCTAGTAGAGCTTCAGGATGCTCTAGGGATGCTGAGAGGAGATCGAGTAGAGACATCTACTCATGCAGAGACCTCCAGTAGGGGGGAACTTCGAGCCAGGTGGGCTGAGGGATCACATGCAGCCATACCTCCAGGTAGGAGGTGGGGCGATATAGAGTGATTGTCCCAAGGAGGAGGGGCAGGATCCTTGAGGTACCCAACCTCTTGGATGAGACCTTGCTACGGGAGCCCCAATGTGGAGTAGCAAGAACTGACTGATTGGGTAGAGACAGATGCAGATCGAGCGGCAGAGAGAGTGACAGTGGAGGGAATCCCAGGACAGCACATAGCTAGCAGGCTGCAACAGTGCGAGAGGCACAAGTGTTATGCACAATGCTAGGTGGCACAAGTGTTATGCATAGTAGCGCAGATGTCAGAGAGGAAGCACTTGTTAGTAGTAGGTAGAGCTTCAGCATCAGAGTATGTTCCTAGCCCAACAGAGTGGTCAGTTGGGAGTGTTTTTGTTCCAAGTGTTGTTGGAGCAAGTGGACCGGGTAGATGTGTTGCATGCAGAACATTCCAGAGTTACAGGATCGGGTTCGAGAGAAAGCCTTTCTTGTTGAGAGGGAGTGTTGAAAAATGTGCAACAAGAAATGTTAAATTTAGAATGTGCTAAAAATAGTAGTTTGGCCAATGAGGTCATTGGCCACATTGGATGAGAGGTGAAACTGCTAAAAATAGAAAGTTCTAAAAATAGCATTTATGGGTCCCTTCCTATTTATAGCAATCCCTAGTCTATTTATAGGAAGTAAAATTAATTTTGGTCTTAACAGCAGTTGGAAATATTAATTAATTAATTCAGTTGAGTTAATTAGTTAAGGAAATTTGAATTTGAAGTCTTTGTGAGCATGCACATGAGTTGTCCCACTGAGTGAGGAATTTATCCTTTTCCTCCACTGATTGAGGGAATAAGTATGAGTTCTATAATGAAAGAATCAGTTGACTTAGTTCTAACTAGTCAAGTCCAGTTAGATTATTTTAACAAGTTGTTAAAATAATAAAATATAGTTTATTAATGCTTGCATGCATGTGACAACTATTATTTTAGATAACTGAGGATTCACTCATGGATAATTGTTGCATGTCAGTTCTGTCAGAGACCCAGTTGAGATCAAATGTGGGACAATGTACTATCAGATGCTTGACTATTTCTAGTAAGTAGTTTTTGCATGGTTGAGGAACCAGTGTCCTCAAAGATTGCATAGTTGGACCATAGGTTGACTTGGTATGTTTGGAATTAATTGCATATGCTTTTGCTATTATTTCCTACGCAAACTGTGCAAGAAAATGGGGATTGAACCATAGGTAAATCCTTTATATACAGGGCTTGGTTGGTTCATGAGATATCTTCATATCTTCATAGTTCATTGAGAAGTGGATAGCTTGAGAGCTGATTCTATTTGTATTGTGAAGAGGATTTCCACTTGATTGATAATACATGGTTGGGGTTTTATGCTGGTGCTTTCCCCTGGATATATCTTGTGTTATGTGTGATTATTTCTCTTGATCAGTTATGCATGTTTCTACTTGATGTTGCTCATGGATTCGATTATGCTTCCGCTTAATGTTTTGTAAAAGTAGAACAAGTATTATGCTTTAGGTCATTGCATATATCGGTTTGTCCTATAGGTGAAATTTCTACATGGTATCAGAGCAAAGGTGATCAACCAAGAACAATATACTAGCAAGAGAAATTCGAAGTTTATTATTCGGGATATAGATCTCAAGTTCTTATCACATCAATTTCATCTATGGCATTCTATGGTTTGAGGCTTGAGTATGCCCTTGATGGCAGCTCAAACTATATAGCTGGGAAGGATGGCATGGAGGCTGTTTTGGAAGATAATGGCCTTAAGGATTTCATTGATCAAGAAATTCTTAAGCCTACTCACAAGACTGAGCAGGTGGAATGGACGAAGTGTGTGGCTAGAGCTAGGAGAATTCTCTTGGAGGGAGTGAAAAATCACATTGTCTCGAGCCTCCATGGGAAGGATACTCTGCATGCAATGTGGAAAACATTGAAAGATTTATATCAGAATAGCAATGATCAGAGGAAGCTAGCACTGAAGGACAAACTTCAAAAGATCAAGTGTGAAAGGGATGAGACGTTCTCTATGTATCTGACCAAGCTCATCACATGCAGGGATGAGCTTACAAGTGTACGGGTTGTGACATCGGATGAGGATATGGTGAGTCTAGCACTCCTTGGCCTTCCTAAGAGCTGGCATAGCTACCAGGACTCGATGAATGGAAGGGAAAAACTGCCAGATTGGGAATGACTATGATCGGATTTGATGCAGAAGGAGATCAGATGGACCACCAAAGACAGTTCTTCATCCATGCATGATGAGGAGAATTGTGCCTTAGCAAGTAAGGCGAAGAAGGGGAAGGAGAAGTTTTCTCTTTCCAAACCCAGTTCTTCTAATGATGGGAAGAAGGTTGACAAATAGAAAGTGCGATGCTTTCGTTGTCATGAGGTGGGCCATTATGCTGCAAATTGTCCACGGAGGAAATCCAAGAAGGGATTTGGGGAAGGATCTGAAGTTAAGGCACTTGCTTCACAATTTGAGTTGGATTTCACACTCTTCGCATGCATGGTTTCATCCATGGTGGGAAGTGGTTGGTTTCTTGACAGTGGAGCTTCTTTCCAAATTTCCAACAACAAGAGTTTGTTTAGTACTTTGGAGGAGAAAGATCTCCAGATACTCATGACGATGGGTAATGATGAGAAGTATAGTGTCTTAGGTGTAGGCACAATTATTTTTCAGAGGGAGCATGGATCTCGTCGTACCTTGATCGATGTCAAGTATGTACCAGGACTGAAGAGAAACTTCGTGTCGATCACGATGCTGGAAGACAGAGGCTACGATGTAGTCTTTAGTAAGGGAAAGGTTTTCCTTAGACACATCATCACTAGACAGGTGAAGCAGATTGGTTCACGGGTCAAGAACCTTTATGCTCTTGAGGTTCAAGATGCATGCAAAGCCTTGAGCAACAAGGCAATTGACGGAGACTTGGTGGTTGAGAGGGAGGGTGTATTACCTCTCAGCCAGAAGAAGTAACAATTGCCAGGTGCAACAGATTTAGGACGAGCAGGGAAGATGAGAGGAGATCGAGTAGAGACATCTACTCATGCAGAGACCTCCAGTAGGGGGAAACTTCGAGCCAGGTGGGCTGAGGGATCACATGCAGCCATACCTTCAGGTAGGAGGTGGGGCGATATAGAGTGATTGTCCCAAGGAGGAGGGGCAGGATCCTTGAGGTACCCAACCTCTTGGATGAGACCTTGCTATGGGAGCCCCGATGTGGAGTAGCAGGAATTGACTGATTGGGTAAAGGCAGATGCAAATGGAGTGGCAGAGAGAGCGACAGTGCAGGGAATCCCAAGACAGCGCATAGCTAGCAGGTTGCAACAATGCGAGAGGCTCAAGTGTTTTGCACAGTGCTAGGTGGCACAGAAAGGTGTGCAATGGTGTGAGATGCACGGAGATGTTGCAGTAGCGTAGATGTCAGAGAGGGAGCACTTGTTAGCAGCTAGTAGAGCTTCAGCATCAAAGTATGTTCCCAACACAACAGAGTGATCAGTTGGGAGTGTTTTTGTTCCAAGTGTTGTTGGAGCAAGTGGACCGAGTAGATGTGTTGCATGCAGAACAATCCAGAGTTACAGCATCGGGTTCGAGAGAAAGCCTTTCTTGTTGAGAGGGAGTGTTGAAAAATGTGCAACAAGAAATGTTAAATTTAGAATGTGCTAAAAATAGACCTACTAAAAATAGCATGTCTAAAAATAACAGTTTGGCCAGTGAGGTCGTTGGCCACATTGGGTGAGAGGTGAAACTGTTAAAAATATAAAGTTCTAAAAATAGCATTTCTAGGTCGCTTCCTATTTATAGCAGTCCCTAGTCTATCTATAGGAAATAAAATTAAATTTGGTCTTAACAGCAGTTGGAAATATTAACTATTAATTTAGTTGAGTTAATTATTTAAGGAAATTCTAATTTGAAGTCTTTGTGAGCATGCACATGAGTTGTCCCACTGATTGAGGAATTTATCCTTAATTTCGTCCACTGATTGAGGGAATAAGTATGAGTTCTATAATGAGAGAATCAGTTGACTTAGTTCTAACTAGTCAAGTCTAGTTAGATTATTTTAACAAGTTGTTAAAATAATAAAATATAGTTTGTTAATGCTTGCATGCATGTGAACACAATTATTTTAGATAACTGAGGATTCACTCATGGATAATTGTTGCATGTCAATTCTGTCAGAGACCCAGTTGAGATCAAATGTGGGACAGTGTACTATCAAATGCTTGACTATTTCTAGTAAGTTGTTTTTGCATCATTGAGGAACTTGTGTCCTCAAAGATTGCGTAGTTGGACCAGACGTTGACTTGGTATGTTTGGAATTAATTGCATATGCTTTTGTTATTATTTCCTTAGCAAACTGCACCAGGAAATAAGGATTGGACCATAGGTAAAGCCTTTATATACATGGCTTGGTTGGTTCATGAGATATCTTCATATCTTCATAGTTCATTGAGAAGTGGATAGCTTGAGAGTTGATTCTTTTTGTATTGTGAAGAGGATTTCCACTTGATTGATAATACATGGTTGGGGTTTTATGCTGGTGCTTTCCCCTGGATATATCTTGTGTTATGTGTGATTATTTCTCTTGATGAGTTATGCATGTTTCTACTTGATGTTGCTCATGAATTCGATTATGCTTCTGCTTAACATTTTGTAGAAGTAGAACAAGTATTATGCTTTAGGACATTGCATATATCGGTTTGTTCTACAGGTGAAATTTCTACAATAAGAGACAAAGTATATTTTGCAAAAGTTTTGAGGATGTCAATTACAACATTGCAATAAGCTCTCATTTGTGGATGCTTGGCCTGGTATTCCCCTTTTATTTGTTTGATTACCAACTCAGAGTCGCCATAAATAGAAATCTTCTTTGCTCCCAACTTTTTCAGAATTTTGAGGCCAGCAATCAGTGCTTCATACTCCACCTCATTGTTTGAGCAATCAAAAGCTAACTTGTAAGAAATCATTCTCACATTGCATGTAATTTTACATGAATGATGTAATGGACCATGAATCGAAACATCAATCCCAGCTCCTTATTGAAGCATGCAGAAGGGGAAGCTTCAAAATTATATTTTATTTTTCCTCATTTCTAGGTGTCATCTCACTTATTATAAAGGAAATATACGTTGACCAATGGAAGTTGCATGTGTGCAACCTGTGCCATTGCAGTTTGTCAAGAGAGTAAGTGCAATAGAATCTTAAACTAGGGTTTTGAGCCAATGTAATCCAAGATTCTTATAACTTTTGGAAATAGTTTGCTTTTAGCCTTGCAAGGGATTGATGCAAAGTGTAATGGATGGTGAAAGATCTAAGTTTAGGGTCTTTTGCATAAGTGTGACAAAATGGCCTATAACACAAGGTATACTTGTTTCATTGTTGTTTTATTGTTTTTTGTTTATGTCAACTCCTTTCATTTTTGTTTGTCTCATGATGTAAGAAACCAATGATTTAACCATGTTATCTCTTATTATTTTCTATTTTGGATCATATTTATCCCATACATTTCTTAGAGGAGATTCTTTTATTCACCCTAACATCAAATTTCCCCTAACACTAACTTTGGAATGCTGGAAAACTGCTTGTCCTCCACTATAGTGAATTCACTTTGCATATGACCTTTGACACCTTGTGGAGGTCATTCTTATAAAAAATTCACATGAATGATGATAATTACCTCAATTTTCATGCATATTATTGGCTCTTGTTGTCGAATACTTTTCCCACATGTTTTGATCAAATTACTGTTGACTTAAAATGGGCATTGATTATTATTACTTTTTGACTATATATTTACTTTTGACTAGCCCCTATTGGTCAACTACTTATTATACAAAATTGGTGGTCTTGATTTTATATGCTCACTTATTAGTCGAGTGTTCAACACTTAGTTGCTTTCTACTATAGATTATAATTTTATTTTGTTTGTTGATTGTTGTGGAGCCAATTGATGGACAATCTTCTAGGACTTTTAATTGTAGCATGTTAGGATGGTTGACTAATGATTCTTCTTAATGTGCTTTTGTCTCCCACACTAGTCTAAGCTACATCATCCAATTAGAAGGGTCACCTATTATGGTTTGTGTTATCTCATGTTCTTCGGTTACAGGTAGACATTACACAGTTGTACTTGGGCTAAAAAAAGTGAACCATGGTCATGGTGGAGAGGGTGCTTGCATTCATTATTGTAGTGCCATTGTGCTTGTCAATGGTTCTAAACAAAGCTAGTAAATATGTGGTGCGATATTTTGTAATCAAATTTCAAAATATTTTTGATATTCTATTGCTTGTTCTTCTCACAAGTCAAGCATTTTCAGTTGAATCACATACTCTATTTTTTTAGGGATGGAGGCATTATATACAACCTCCAAATCTAGACTATAATTTGATTGCACATACTTTCCTTTTTGAATTGCATGAACCAAGTTCATAGATATGATTGCTTATTTAACCTGTGCATTTTTCCCTTCCAAAAACCATCGATGTAGTTAGGTTACAAATTCTTTCTTGACCTTATTTACTTCCTCAATCTATATGTTTCAGACATCATAGGCTCAAGGATTAGAGTTTACATTCCTTTAACTGGTCAAATATCCAATAAGGGGTTGTTCTACTTTTAGTTAGCAACATCTATTAGCAAAGTGCAATGGCCATTTGGAAAGGATTAGTTCATGTTAGAAACATGAGTATTTATTTATTCAAAGGTTGGCCTAGTTTTTGTGAATTTGTCATGCCATCTTTGCAAAATAGCCTTCATTTGGTCAAGCTTGAACCATATTTTTTTCGTGTTGAAGTTGTTGATTCTTTTTTTTTACAGAAACGGTTATGGGATTTCATTAACTATTTGGCAAAAAAGCCACAATTCCGGTTACAAATAGTGAGGTTGGTTTCTAAGCGTTCTCCAACAAGAGGGACATAGCACATACACTTATGAATCAACTCTTTTTACAATTTATAAAATGAACTCTTTTTGCTGATTTCCCGAGCTTATGATTGCATACAAACTGTTTCAATAAAATGCAGAAAACATGAATATTTAGGGAATTGGGTCCCAAGAGGTTTCATTGTCTCTGAGAATAGTTCCACCAACTAGCTGGACTACCTTGTTTGCCTCTATGTCTGCTTCTTTGTTGTTGGCTCTCAGGACATGGAAAAATTTCAAATTCAGGAGCTTTGTCATGTCTTTAATTCTTGTAATTGTCCTTGCCAGCCGCAAATCTGCTGGATTTGTGTTGGTCGCCACTGCTTTGATGATGACCTAGGAATCGCCAAAAACAATTGCCTCCTTGTGTCCCAGCTCTTTGAGAAGTTTGATCCCTTGAAAAAGGGCCATCGCTTCAGCTTGAATGCTTGAGGAATGGCCCAACCCCCAAGAAAATCTATGTATAGATGTTTCTTCTGGGTTTATAATGAGCCCTCCTGCACCAGCAATTCCTGGATTTCCCTTGGCTGCCCCGTCAAAGAAGAGAGAAGGAAGTGTTTGCTTGGACATCCAAGATTGGAATTCTTCTTCGTTTTTCCTGATTTGCCAATCTTTGAGGGATGTAGATGAGGTTTTTTATTTTTGAAAATTGAGATCGAGAGCAGCTCCAAACTCAATATCTTGTTGGCTTAGGTTTGAGTCATCACTTTTGTCTCTTAGCCACTCATTTAACTGACATTTCACTGTATTTGCAACTAATCTGAAGTCTTGTTCCTTGTTTCTGAAAATCCTTCTGTTCCTCTCCAACCAGATTTGCCAGCTGATGAGTTTAGGCAGAGCAGTCCATGCTGCCTTGACAATATTGTTTCTTGGATTTGGGCCTGGATATCTGGCCATCCATCCAGCAAACAGGTCCGGGACAGAGTGGGGGAAGGTGAACATAAAATTCCATGATCCAAGAAGCTCATGCCAGATTAAACCTGCAAATTTGCACTCCAGCGTGAGATGAAGGGCGGATTCTGAACTTTCCTTGCATAGCGTGCATCTTGATGGCCCGAGAATGCCCCTTTTTTGTAACCTGTCGTCTGTTAGGATTTTTTGATGGCATAGCAGCCAGCAGAAGTGATCTATTTTTGGAATAGATGGGAAATTCCATATGCCAACCCATGGGGCAGGATTGGGAGGCACGTGAGGCCTCTCCATGCATTTGGTGTACCCCTGAGCCACCGTATAGCCAACTTGTTTCGGACCCCAGCCTCTCGCATCTTTCCTTCTTGCGTGTGATGGAGCCAGCCCATGCAACATCGTTAATAGCGCAACAAATTTTGTTTGTAATGCAGGTGGGACTGTGAGCTGTTTCCAGCCCGTCCAACTGTCGCCACTCCAGTTCGAAATGTCCCAAAGCGTTTTGATGTTTGCTTCATCCATCCATCCCTTCAGCTCGGTCATGAGGCCCGAGTCTGCCAGCGGGGGCCTGTTCATTATGCTATCATCCCACAAATTGATGTATTTTCCATTTCCCGGTATCCAATAGGCGTGATTTCTTATCAGCGGGCCAGTTTTATTGCTGAGCATGCTAAAAGGGGTTCTGATATGGTTTTTGGACTGCTCCAGGCACCAGAGTCTCTGTCCTCTGAAATATTTTCTCCACAGAGCTAAGTGAACCCATCCTGGTTTTGGAGCTATGATTTTCCAAATCAATTTGGCTCCCATGGCTAAGTTTTGGGCACAGAGGTTTTTGAAATTCAACCCTCCCTCCTGAAGCGGTCTGGAGACAATTTCCCAGTTGACAAGAGGAATTCTCTTCTCATTAAGCTTGCCTCCTTTCCAGAAAAATTTTCTGATTAGCTCCTCCATCCTCTTAATGATTCCCACAAGATCCAAAAGAACGAAGAATTGGAATAACGGTAGGCTGCTAAGCACTTATTTGATGAGCATTGATTTTCCCGCAATGTTCAGCCAAGACGATCCCCAGGCCTGCATTTTTGCTTTGAATTTTTCTATCTGAGGATACCAATCCTTGCTCAAGGCCCTCTTATGAAATATGGGCAGCCCAAGGTATTTAAAGGAGGTCCAGATGTAGATGTTGCAAAGCCTAGACATCTGGCAATGGAGTTTGCAGAAGAAGCAGAGATATTCCAGCAGTATATATGACATTTTCCCTTGTTTAATTCACTGCCCGAAACTTTACAATAGTCTTCCAGCACTTCTTTAAATTTGATTGCTGAAAGAGGAGATGCAGCCCCCAGCAGCAAGGTATCGTCCACAAAGAGGGTGTGATTGATGCTCTTAACCCCCCTTGCTATGCACAGGCCAGCTATATCTTGGTCTTGTTGCTTCTTATTTAAATAAGAGTTGAGGACAGAGGCCTGCAGCACAAAGAGGAGGGGTGAGAGGGGGCACCCCTGCCTCGGCCCTCTAGAAGCTTTGAAGAATTCAGCTGCCCTACCGTTCACTAAAGGTGCAATCCAGGGTTCTGAAATACAAGCTCTGATCCACTTGATAAAATTTTGACAAAAACCCAGCTTCTGTAGAACATCAAACAAAAAGCTATGTCTTACATGATCAAATGCATTAGCTAGATCTAGTTTAATGACCATACCTTTTTCTTTTCCACGAAGACTGGAATGGATCGCCTCTTGGACCAGGACGAAGTTATCTACTAGCTATCTGCCATGTATAAATCCACCTTGATTCTCCGGGATGATTTTGGGGAGAATTTTCCTCAACCTGTTTGCTATTACCTTGGTTATCACTTTATATCCAATGTTACATAAGGATATTGGGCGAAATCTATTGAAAGAGTTTGCACCTTTTTCTTTAGGGATGAGGGCGAGAAAAGCCGAGTTTGTGCAACCTCCAATTTTCTGACACTCTTGGGACTTCTGGATCATTTTAAAGAACTCCTTCTCAACGATCTGCCAACAGGTCTGGAGAAATCTGGGTGTAAAACCATCCGGTCCTGGGGCTTTGTCGGGATCCATTGCATAGAGGGCATCCCTAACTTCATTTTTGCTGATTTTGCCTTCAAGAGCCTAATTCATTCTAGAAGTGATAAGGTTGGGAACAACGTCTAGCAGATTGTCGTTTTGGCCAGCCTCCATGTCTTCACTATACATCTTCTCAAAATGTTCTGAAGCTGCCTTTTTTATGCTGGCAAAATCCTTTAAGGTGCAGTTATCTTTTTTGATTTCAGAGATAGAATTACGGCATTTCCTGGCTTGAGCTTGCTTATGGAAAAAAGAGGAATTTCTATCGCCTGCTTTGAGCCATAAACTCCTGGACTTGAGCCTCCAGAATTCTTCTTCTGCCAGGTAGGCCTTATGGAATTTATGCTGTAACTAAGACTCCTTGTCCAACTCTTCTTTGGTGATTTCAGTAGCTTCTAGATGGAGGTGCTGCTTCTCTAAAGCGCTTTGGATTTTTTTTCTTTCAACAGCAGGATTGGGCAAGGTCTTAACCCAGTCTTTCAGCATAGCTTTTACTCTTCTAAGTTTTTCCTCCCAAACAAGAAAAGGGGAACCCTTGACTGGATCTTTCCAGCAATCTCTGACCTTTTGCATGAAGTCTGCCTCTTTAGTCCATAGTGCACTGAATCTAAAAGGGATATGCCCCAGATCCTTGGGATTCAGCAGCTCTAGGCTAATGGGCTTGTTATCTGATACACTGCTATGGAGAATACTCATTCTAGCCTCTAACCCAAGAAGCAGGAAGGAACTTTGAAAAAAAATTCTATCAAGTCTTGTTGCTATGTGTCTCGGCCCAACTCTCTTATTTGACCATGTAAACTTACCAGTAACCGGCTTCATATCTACTAGATCCCAGTCTTGCATGAGGTCTTCTGCCCATTCTCTTGCTGGATCTCTAACGATGCTACCTCCTCTTTTTTCTAACGAGAGGAGGGTGAGGTTGAGATCTTCGGCTATGATTATATTTTCCAGGTTCTCTAGATTTGCCAAGCTTTTTATGGAGTCCTAGCAGTTTTTTTTCTCACCTGCATTGTTAGGAGCATACACATTGAATAGACAGATAATCTCCTTAGATTCTAAATGCTGCATTTTTAAAAAAATCCAATGGGTATTCAGGGACTCAGAGATTAATGAGAACTTATTAGGGTTCTAGAGCGACCCAAGCCCTCCCAAAGCTCCACAGGCAGAAATTGCATGCGCTACACTTTTATTCCAAATTTTTTTACTTGCCTATAGGAACGTTGTGTCCTCCAATTTAGTTTCCTGTATGAGGAGGATATCCGGGGCTTCCAATCTTATTAGACTGTTCATTGCTTCTTCCTTGACTATGGTGCCCATTCCCCTACAATTATAGGAGACTATCTTCATCATTTATTTTTGTTGTGATGAGCTCCCTTGGAGCCCTGAGATTGATTCCTTGTCATCTTCGGAGTTTTTGCCAGTGGCTTCTCTAGCGTTGATTGGCTGCCCTAAAGCTTTTCCTTATAAGTTTCTTGTTCTCTTTTTTCCTTTGCTGACTTGCGTCCTCTTGTGGTTCTTCTGGGAGAAGATTGTGATTCACCTATTTCTCCTTCATCCTAAGATTCCTCGGATTCTTGGGTTTCCTCCTCCTCTTCTGAAATCTTCCCTTTGGATCTCTCTGTTGCACTTTTGATGGAGGGGGAGGCTTTAGATGGAGAGGCCTCCTTTGGGATTTCTGCCTCCTGGGTGGTCATGATTTCAGATCCAAGGATCTCAAATTTATTACCTTGGCTTTCCGTGGGTGGTTTTTGAGCAGGACCAGAGTGAGGATCTTTAGCATTTACAGTTGAATTCTTCTTGTGAGAGGTTTTGGAGTGCTTTACTTGGTTCCATCCATCTTCCTTCCCTTTTTCTTCCACACCTTTGGATGGGCAGTCTCTGGCAAAGTGTCCATAGACGTGGCACTTCCGGCATTTGAACGGCAGCTGCTCATAATCTAGCTTATGTACATGAGTACAGGGGCTTACGATTATTTTGATGGCTTCCGGTAGTCCGATCTCTAGATCTACCTCCACATAGATTCTGGCACGTCATATTGATCTTTGCTATTAGCCTTGTCTATAAATTTGCCAAGGGTATTTCCTATGTGCTTCAAAGAGTCCTATTTCCAACAGTGCACTGGAAGGTTGGGGAGTCTCACCCACACCAGGACCGCTGTAGGCACATCCACTGCCGGATCGAAGTCTAGCGTCCATTTATTCAAATACATACCTTGAGGACCCATGAAGTAAGGGACATTCCAGAAAATGAGATCTTTGTCCTCTTTTGCAGAGAACTCAAACAAAAATAGCCTCTCCTGAGGAAGTAAGAGGTTACCTTGTCCTTTATCAACGGTGCCCAGTTCCTGGCGACCCAGTTCTCAGTGGATTTCAGGGAAGGCCAGAGTCCTGTGAACTGACCAACCAGAGCACGATCTACCAGAGACAAGGCTACTTGGATCGGTCCTTCTGGAAAAAGGGCAATCTTAGGGATGTCTTCTAGTTTTTTCACAAACTTTGCAGCTTCCATGCTTTTCTTCTTAGGCAAAGAGGCCAGCAAGGTTTTGAAGGCCTCAGCGGAAGAAGGCGGAGGAGGAGAGGGAGGCCCCTGAGGGGGAGACAACACCTCCATGATAAGCCAGCAAACCCAGCTAGGCCGGCCGCGGCCAATAGCGAAGCCCTTAGCAGATGCGCACGTAGGTTGCAAAGCGCGCAGAATGCGGATCTCAGGAAAAAAATCGCGATGTTGAAGTTGTTGATTCTTGTCGACCCATGTATGTATTAAATTTTTCATGCAGTAGAGATAGTTTGTATATGATTCTTTAATATCCATGCCAAGCTTGTATTGAGTCACCGACTCACATTCTTGCCAAGTGTCATGTTCTTTATCTCGTCTTGTTGTTACTATTGTTCTTTCCTTTGTTGTTTTCTTCCACATTTATGAAGTTTCTGTGTTTAATTTAGGGTAAAGTTATAACATTTCAATTCCAGATGTAGTTGATTGATCCAATATGACTTGCGTTGCAAAACCTTATTGCGACCAAAAATCTAAAAACAATTTTAATTAATTTTTCTTTTGATCCAATCCCTTACTTTGTTCTTTTGATTTCTCTAGTGATAATAATGTGTTGGTGTGAATGTAGGAAGATGGGGCCTTGTTGAAGCTACTTGAGACAAAACTGTGAAATTTAGAGTTGCTAGTGGTGGTAGTTTGATGGGACGAGCCGACCATTGTTCCTCTATATTTGCCTATACAGGCTACCACTATGCTTGATTGTCGACTTGGTTAGTTTATTGTTGTTGTTGGGAATTGGGTTGACTTGTCAGTTTTTATGTTGCCTATTCCCCACATGGTTATGTTGTTGGGTGTCCCATAGTTAGTTTTGTTCTTTCAGTTGCATCCCAATATGTTGTTGTTCTTTATTCTTCTTTGTTGTATTTTTCTCAGTTGGTCCATTCTCCATGGCCTTCCCATTCTAGAGTTTAGATAGTTTTCCCCACCAACTACTACTTAATTGTTTGTCTAGTTTTTTTATGCTTCACAAGTGACTCGGTTAATTTCTACTACTCAAGTGTTTACATTGAGGCTTCCTACTCAACCAAGGTTGGGTTCATCAATGATGACTCTTGTGTGAAATCAATTTGGGCCTAAGGTGGTCAAGTTATTTTTTTTTTTATTCTACTTGAGCCCAACTTCATTATTTTTTGACCTAGTGGCGTTTTCTTTGGATTGTTGTTTATCTTGTTGTTGTCTTGCTTTCAGTCTTATTTTCGTATGGTTATTTACTATGATCTTTTTCTTAAGTTACTTGAAAATTACTTCCTTAGCTTGTTCCAACACCTCTACACAGTGAGATACCACATTCAACTTTAGCACTTGTTTCCTTGTTGATTTACCATGATTAGTTTTCTTTGAAAGAATTTGGTTTGCCACTTGTTATAATTTACACCTTAGTTGAGGATATTCAAAGTAAATTCCATTCATGCCTTTTTGAATAGTCTTATAGTCAATGTTTATGTTGACCATAGTTGTGTTCTTTGGTTCTTTCACTTGACGAATCAATTTCCTAATAATTGGATTTTTATTTGGAGACCTTGATGTCGATGCATTTGTTGTTACAATGAAATTTTGTAAAGGGTGGCTTCTAATTCATATTGATGGAAATTACTTCCAATGGCTAGAGTTAAGAGCCATAATAGAGCAAGAGAAGAGACACTCACTTCAATCAAAGAGAAAAGAAAAAATATTTATTAACAATTTCTTAGGGTTTGATAACTTACCGAAAAAATCAAAGGTTGGAGTATATCCATTGATCTAGGTGGCTCCAGAAACGCTCAGAATTCAAAAGTGGCTTTGGAAAATCTCAAAATTCAAAGTTACTGGATGGAAGTGAAACTAGGGTCAAATTGAATATCTCGTCGCAATGTTTCCAATGATGTAAATGACACCTCAATCCGAGTTGATATGTGAAAGTTATGGCCAATCAAAGTTTTGGTCAAACTAGGCCCATTGGCAGCCACTAACGAGATAACAAGTTAGCACTTATTGACGACAGATTTTGACGTTTGGAAAAAGGCAAATTTACTTAATTTTGTTGGTGACGCCTAAAAATTCGTCCGGTGATTTTTGACAATATTTTCAAATTTAATAAAATTACAATATATATATATATATAAATGGGGTGGCGGGCCACCACCCCAAACCATATTATATACAAAATATAATGGCACTATGGGCCAGACGTTTCAAATGGTTGCCATATAATGGGGGGCCGACGGGATTTGAACCCGCGGTGGCCCCATTCCTCAACTAAAAACACAACTCCAACCAAAAAGGGAAACGGGTGGGTAGTGGGTTGCAACCAGGGCCACCCTCCAACCATTTGTTAAATTTACTAATGCGCCAACCTATTTGCCTTTGTAATTTATGCCCGCATCTTTTTATATAAACCAAAATTTCTCATTCGCTCAAACGGAGGACGTAACTGCAGAAAGGAGCGCACGGAACCCAGAGTGGGCATGCAAGTCGAGACATGGAACCCTGACGTAGGGGAATCATGAGGAATCTAAAAGATTCCCTTAGAGATTATTTTTTATAGTGGCAGAATCATGCCAACTTTATACTCAAATGAACCAGAATTTTGCCAAGAGTCTAATGGCGTCATCAGTTTTCTGATATGAATAGTGGATCTTCAGTGAACTTGCAAAGAGGAATCTTTGTGGAATCATGAGGCCCTAAGGGCCAACTTTTGACAGTTTCAGAACCAGGTCAACTTTATATCATTCCTATCAGTTTTCCGTAGGAAACTTAATGGTGTGATCTGTTTCCTAATCTGAGTAGCAAAATTTCAAGTAGTTAGTAGTGAAGAAACTTTGTGGAATCATGAGGAATCTAAAAGATTCCCTTGGGGCCAAATTTTCATAGTAACATAATCATGCCAACTTTATACTCAAACGAACCAGAATTTTGCCTAGAGTTTGATGGCGTGATTGGTTTTCAAATATGAGCAGTAGATCTCCAGTCAACTTGCATAAAGGAATCTTTGTGGAATCATGAGGAATCTAAAAGATTCCATAAGGGCCGATTTTTTACAGTTTCATAACTAGGCCAACTTTATACTCAAATTACTTAGGTTTTCGCAAGGAGCACAGTGGTGAAGTCAGATTTTTCACCTGAGCAGTAGAATTCAGTCCACCAGCGAGAAGGAATCTTTGAGATTCTTGAAGGTCCACATTTTGACGGTGTCAGAAAGGGGTCAAGTTTACAGTCATTCGACATGATTTCGCGCCACGAGTTCAACGGTGCACTCCATTTCATCAGCAAAGTTGTGCATTTTCAGGCCATCCCCAGAAGTGGAGGTATATGTCGCAGTGATGCCATGTCTCTATTTTGATTTGCTTAGATGATGTTTTTGATGTCGAGGTACTTATTTACCATTCCGTTGGAGGATACTCATATGCCACTTCATGTGAGAATTAAATATATTGTCATGCTAAAGGAGGGCCCATATGAGTGAGAGTTCCTATGGGAGAACGTCTCGTAGAGAGACATGCCACTCTAGTGGAGGGATTTTATCCTTGTAATGACAAAGAATGTACCATGTACTCACCATCATCTTGCAACATTTAATGAAGCAGCCTCCCCACTCTTGACACCGGGCCCGGAGGCGTAACCCACACTGGGTGAACTCCACTATCAACTTGTTTGTGTTCTTTGATTTGATGGTTGTCATTATGTTTCCTCTTCTTTAAATTATGCACATGTGTCTTTTCATACTCTTTCACATGCAATTATGCTAACATCATAGAAGTAAAAGATCTTGGTTGATTCCAGTAGCGAAGTAAAAAGATCCGGATCAAGTTTGGTATTAGAGCGGTCTTCTCGTTGATGTGAATTGCGAGTTTGAATGATAACTAGAGATTAAATGTGAAACAAGAAGGAAAATGGAGAACAACAAAGATATATATGAGGCCTTCTACAGGATGGTCAACATGGTAGATTTAATGTATGCAGATTATGAGGAGAAAATGGCAAGAGAGGAACATGAGAAAGAAAGAGCAGAGGACGATGCTCCATCTACCCCCTCGAGTGAACATTCTTCTTCTTCATCATCTTCTCATCATTCAAATGAGGAGATAAATCAGATCCTTCAAGCAGATAATGTTGAATTTAGGAGACTTCTACGAAAAGAAAAAGAGGAGAAACATAGATTGCAACTTCAGTTATGAGCCACAGAAGAGGCCTTGGAAAAGTTGAAGCGCAACGAAGGCTTAGCGAAGCTATCATCACCTGCTTCAGAATCGACAGCTAAGGTAAACAATGTTGATCGTTCTTCAGTTTCATTTTCACATGACGTTATTTATGTTGGAAGCCTTGAGGTACCCATTTCAGAACCGACCCGAGACTCCTTACCAAGATGGGATACACTAAAGGAGAGTGCTTGAAGGTAGCAAAAGTTTCCAAGGCATTTTCGAAGCCATCAAGGAAATAGGATGATTGGAACACATCACAATCCTCCCATGAAAATGCATATTGCAGAAGAAGAGCTAAGGCAAGATGACATTGCCAGGGTTGCACTAGAGACAACTAAGACAGGTATAAAAATTCTTAGTATTCTAAAGTTCATTTTGATTACAAGCATACTATTAATAATGAGCAGAAATCATGGCATAGAAAACCATGTAGTTTTTGTGTCTTGTATAACCACGTGGTTACTGAGTGCTAGAAGAGAATGGCAACAAGAAAGAGGACAAGATGTGAAAAACCTTCTCCACATAAGGGAAGGAAGAATGTTAAGTAGGTCTGGAGAAAGAAAACTTTTTGAAATCATTGCAACAGATATGGACATCAAAGAACCACATGTTGGAGGCTCCATCCAGAGCAACGTCTCAAGGACAAAGTGCTCATGCAAGAACCAATTGGAAAGGTTGTTCAATAAGCGAATCCACCACAGGGAGATGATGACCCATTCAATTGGACGAGTGAGAGATGGTTTTACTAGATATAGTAGTTTTTCACGGTTGCATTTTGTAAATCGTGTGTTGTGATATAATTGTAAAAATGATGATGTGTTTTCCATCGCTTATTGAAGCAACAATGATGTTTTTGCCCTTTGTTGATAGTTGGGGTATTAATTTCTATTATGACGTACACTTGACCAAAGAGTGTGTCTTATAAACTCTTAGCAAGTATGGGGATGCTTGGGTCATGTAATTGAACATGTAGTTTGCAAAGATAGTACTACAGGTTTGCAAAGGATTCAGGTGTTGGTTCATCACTTATGGCTCCAAAGAACAAGGGTGAAGGAGAAGGAAGTGTGACTTGTCAAGACGCTTGTTTTGCAGACAATGAAACACAACAATTTCAAATTATGTTCATGATTTTGGAGGACCAAAAGCTCCTCAGTGGGGAGGAATGATCCAGGTGGATCCAGATCCAGAAACACTCAGAATTCAGAAGTGGCTTTGGAAAAACTCAAAATTCAAAGTTGTTGGATTGAAGTGAAACTAGGTTCAGATCTAAGATCTTGTCGCAAGCTTTCCAATGACGCAAACTACACCTCAATCTGAGTTCATATGTGAAAGTTATGGCCAGTCAAAGTCTTGGTCAAACTAGGCCCATTGGTAGCCACTAACGAGGCAACAATTTGGCACTCATCGCCGACGGATTTCGGCGGTTGGAAAAGGTGAATTTGTTGCCTACTTAATTTTGTCGGTGACCCATAAAAATTCGATCGACGGTTTTTGACATATATTTTCATATATATATATAAATATATAATATATATATATATATATATATATATATATATATATATATATGAGTTGGTGGGCCACCACCCCCATACCATATTATATACAAAATATAACGATGATACGGGTTCGCCATTTCAAACGGTTGTCGTATAATGGGGGGTCGACATGATTTGAACTTGCATCAGCCGATGGCTGGCCCTTTTCCTCAACTAAAAACACAACACCAACCAAAAATGGAAACAGGTGGGCCATGGGTTGGAACCCAGGACACCCTCTAACCATTTGCCGAATTTACCAATGCGCCAACCTATTTGGCTTTATAATTCACGCCTGATTTTTTTTTTATATAAACCAAAATTTCTCATTCGCCGAAATGGAGGATCGAACTAAAGAATGGAGCACATAGAACCTAGAGCTAGCACACAAATCAAGACAAGGAACCCTGAGGTAGGGAATCGTGAGGAATCTAAAAGATTCCCTTAGAGCTTATTTTTGACAGTGGCATAATCATGCCAAATTTATACTCAAACAATCTAGAATTTCGCAAGGAGTCTAATAGCGTGATCAATTTTCTAATATGATTAGTGTATCTTCAGTGAACTTGCAGAGATGAATCTTTGTGGAATCATAAGGAATCTCAAAGATTCCCTAAGGGCCAAATTTTGACAGTTTCAGAACCAGGCCAACTTTATACTCATTATTCTCAGTTTTCCAGAGGGAATGTGATGGTGTGATCAGTTTCCTCATATGAGCAACAAAATCTCAAGTCCACTAGCGAGAAGGAATCTTTGAGATTCCTTAAGGTCCATATTTTGACGGTGTCAGAAAGGGGTCAAGTTTATAGTCATTCGACACGATTTTGCACCACGAATTCAATGATACATTCCATTTCTTCAATAGAGTTGTGCATTTTTAGGCCATCCCCGAAAGTGGAGGTATATGATGCAGTGATGCCATGTCTTTCTTTTGATTTGCTGAGATGATGTTTTTTATGTTGAGATCCTTGTTTACCATTCTGTTGGAGGATACTCGTATGCCACTTCATGTGAGAATTATATATCTTGTCATGCTAAAGGAGGGCCCATATGAGTTAGAGTTCCTATGGGAGAATGTCTCGTGGAAATACATGCCACTCTAGTTGAGTGAGTTTATCCTTGTAATGACAAAGAATGTACCATGTACTCATCATCATCTTGCAACATTTAATGAAGCGGCCTCCCCACTCTTGACATCGAGCCCGGAGACGTAACCCACACTGGGTGAACTTCATTATCAACTTGTTTGTGTTCTTTGATTTGATGGTTGTCATTATGTTTCCTCTTCTTTAAAGTATGCACATGTGGTTTTTCATACTCTTTCACATGCAATTCTACTAACATCACAGAAGTAAATGATCTTGGTTAATTTCGGTAGCGGAGCGAAAAGATTTGGATCATCCACTAGCCAAATATTCTTACTCCAATATTTTCCTTGAGAACCTGCCCTCAAAAGGAGACAATAATAGGTGATAACAACCTAATTAAAGAAAACTTAAGTGTTCATGATGATAGAAATCAAGAAAATAATTCATTGTCATAATATATATTAAAATGGTATTTAATTGGGATAGAATGAAATGATTTTCTTGTTGATAAAGTAAATAGCAATAGAAGGCTCTAAAACACCTTGTTCTTTGCTATAAGAACTTCTTGGAACTATCCTACGGATCCCTCTACTCTGGGCCACTAAAGGTATCCTCCATGATGTCTTCCTCTTTAGCACAAATAAAGTTAAAGAGAAAGAATATATTTCCAATTCTATAAGAATGATGGAGAGACAAGGAAACAAGTGTTTCCATTTACTTAAAAGCTCATGGGAATGAAGACATATGGATAAGTGAGAAAATCGATATCATAAGTGTACCCTCCCCTATCCTCTACCCAAAGCATCATTAAATACTCATCCAAGTTAGTTGGGTCATTGGGACAGGCTACAAGAGGTAAACTCTCAGTAAAACCTATAAACTTTTCCCAAAATGTGTAATTATGTGCACATTTAATGGTTTTGTGCAAATTGAAGGCATCCACTACTTGTTTGAAGAAGACTAGTGTATATAATAATTTTGCTCGTAAGAGTCATCTATGTATGCATTATACCAAAACAAAAGGGTACATATATGAACTCAAGTTTTGTTATTTGAAGATTTCTTTACAGGGAGAGTGTCAACAAAAGCAAGGGGGATGATGCCATCAAGCCAAATCATGCATCTTAGACTATGTGTGATATGATATGTTGAAAAATGCAACAATAAATTGTCAATTTGATTTTGCCTTGATTAAATTGAGAAAATTCGAATTTCCACATCAGTTGACAACTTGGATGTAGTTAACTTGTGCGACATGGCTCGTGTCACCTAATTTACTCAATAAATTTGAGTTGGAGGAGTTAAAGTTCAGTTAAGCATGTTGGATTGCTAATTTGTAGCAATCAAAGTTAGTGATCTCAAGTTTTTTTTAGTTAAACTAGTTCCAATTGTTGGAGAAACTAGTGGAAGGTCAGTTGTGTAGTGGGAATTTAGTCAAACTCAATGATCATCCAGTTAACTGATCAACCCAAAATAGCTAGTGCATGCAGCGAATTCAAGTTACCCAGTTGAGGTGGAGATTCCAAGGCAGTGTAACATTAGTTGTAGACTATTTCAGAGTGTATAGGTGTTTCATGTAACCTAATGATCAACCTAAGGAATTGCAAAATCCATTTTGGAGAAATTCCTGAATAATTGGGGCCTAATTTCTCAAGGAATTGCACAAGAAAATAGGGGCTCAAGCAGAGGCGGAAATTGACTAAGTCTAGGTCAGAGCTTCTCAGTGAGTAGAGAGATAGGTTATGCACTTACAGGTTGTGCTCAATTGAGCAAAGCAATTTTAATACATCTCTATTCATCATATTAATGCAAGCAGACATTGGGTTTTTTTAGCAGATTGCTTTCCCTAGGAAAAATAGTGTGTGCGTGTGTGTTAGTTCTTACTACATGTCTAATTTTTTGGTTCTAAATTGTGAATTAAAGTCTGGAGAGTAGTAGAGTAGGCTTTTGTCTTGTGATTTTGATTAAAATTTCATGAGCAATTTCAAATCTACATCATAATTTCTACATGGTATCAGAGCATGATTCACATTAGAGCAAGAATTTTGAAGTTGTTTCTTAAGAGGTTCAAATTTGGAGTTCACTGTAGCAAGATTTCTACAGAGCTGAGAAGATGGCCTACAATGGACTAAGGCTAGAGTATGCCTTGGAAGACACCTCTAATTTTGCTGCATGGAAGGATCGCATGGAGGCAGTATTGGATGATAATGGATTGTTAAAATACATCAAGACTGATGTTACAAAACCATCAGATTCTGATGCCTAGAACCTTGCTTAGTGGAAGAAATATGTAGCCAAGGCGAGGAGAATAATCTTGGAGGGAGTACGGGATCACATTGTCTCAAATATCCATGGAAAAGAAACTTCGTTCACAATGTGGAAAGCACTGACATAATTGTTCGAGAATAATAGTGACCATAGGAAGCTGACGCTCAAGGATAAACTTCAAAGTATCAAGATGTAGAAGAATGACACTATTATGCAATATTTAAGCAAGTTCACACAATGTTGTGATGAACTTGGTGGGGTCAATGTTAATGTTCTTGAAGAAGACTTGGTAAGCCTAGCCCTTCTGGGCCTTCCCAAGAGTTGGCATAACTATTAAGATTCAGTGAATGGGAGGGAGAAACTACTGAATTGGGAGCGCTTATGGTCCAATTTGGTACAGGAGGAAATAAGGTGGAATACCAGAGATGGGACTTCATCCAAGGGTGAGGATGAAGAAAAATTTGCATTGGATGGAAAGGAAAAGAAAGGAAAAGGGAATAAATCTCAATCCAAACCAAAATCCAGTCTAGGGGGCAAGAAGAAAGATTTGTCAAAAACTAAATGCTTCCGTTGTCATGAATTGGAGCACTATGCCACAAAGTGTCCACACAAAAAGGCAAGCAAGAAGACCTCAGGAGGAGCGGCAAGTGAAGCTTTGGCTTCACAGTTCGAGCTTGGCTATACCCTTATCACATGCATGACCAACACAATGATGGGGAGTGTGTGGTGCTTGGACATAGGTGCATCATTCCACATGACAAGGTGTAGAGATTTTTTTAGTGACCTAGAGGAAAAAGAATTGCAGATGCACATCAAGATGGGGGATGGCGGAAGGTATAATGCAACCAAGATTGGTATAGTCACCTTTTAGAGGGAGTCAGGTTCCCCCCTCAGGCTTAATAATGTCATGTTTGTTCCAGACCTAAAGAAAAATCTCATCTCTGTTGCAGTTTTGGAAGGTTGTGGTTATGATGTGATCTTCAACAAAGGAAAGACATTCTTGAGACACATAGCCATGTGACATGTGAAGAAGATTAGGGTTTGTGTGAAGAACCTGTATAAGCTAGATGTGGAAGACTGTGTTGCATTAAGCACAAAGGCGGAGAAGGTGCAGAGTCGTGATGTCAATGAACTTTGGCACAAAAGACTTAGCCATTTGCATCATGACACCCTGAAGATTATGAAACAGGTAACCACAACCCTCCCCAAAGGAGCACTTGAGCAACAACATGTATGCAAAGGGTATACTTTGGGGAAATACACAAAATCCACATTCCATTATCGGGACAACAAAGCACATGTATTCCTTGAAAGGACCCACTCTGATGTTTGTTGACCTTTCTTGACAACCTCCACTACCAGACACAAATTGTCATTTTTATTGATGACTTGTCACGGAAGTGCTAGACCTTCTTCATGCGGAAGAAAGATGAGACATTCTTCAAGTTCGTAGAATTCAAGGCGCTGGTTGAGAAAGAAATTGATAAGAATGTGAAGGCTCTCATGAGCGATAATGGAGGTGAGTACGTGTCAAATGAATTTAAAAACTTATGTGCAAAATAAGGCATTTGACGAGAGTTGAGAGCACCCCACAACCCACAACAGAATGGGGGTGGATGAGAGAAAGAACCATAGCATTGTGGCAGCAACGAGGGTGATGTTGCATGACCAAGGCTTACCGATGCATTTTGTGGGCCAAGGCATGCAACACGATAGTCTATTTGCAGAACTGGAGTCCTCATCAGATTCTAGGCATGATTACACTAGAGGAGGCTTTCTTGGGGAGAAATTCAGATGTGTCACACTTCAAGATTTTTGGAGCCTATGTTTACTTCCATGTCTCCAAATAATCAAGGAAGAAGCTAGAGCCGATAGCAGAATTGGGGGTACTTGTGGGTTACACATAAACTCCCCACAACAACTGTGTGTACTTGCCATCCCTCAGAATGACAGTTGTATGAAGGGATGTAAAATTTGATGAGGAGAAAGCGATGCGGTGCTCTCTTGAGAGGGAGCTTCAAAGCCCACAAGAAGAGGAGCTTTTAGCTCTAAATGAGCAACCTCAGGAAGTTGTGGAGGAACCTTAGGAAGTTGTAGAGGAACCATAAATTGAGGAGCAGAGAATGGAGAGAACCACTCAAGCAAAACCATCCAGAGAAGGCAAAAAAAGAACTAAGGAAGATGAAAGACTTGTGTAGGTTGCGAGGGAGAATGCGGGTGCTCCTTCAAATTAGCGCAGAGAGAGAAGGTCACCTGATCTGTACACTGGCTACATGGCTCTAATGACCGAGCTTGTAGAGACTAAGCCATCGTCTTTCGAGGAAGCAATAGAGAAACCTGTATGGGATGATGCAATGGTGGAAGAATATGAATCCATTGTAAAGTACAATGTTTGGGAAGTGGTCCCAAGACCAACAGATAAACAATTGTGGGTTCTGTTAGTGTCAGTCAGTTATGCCTATCACTAGTGATCAAATATGTTTTTACCAAGTTTTGTTAGGGGTCTCAAAGTCAAATTTTATCATGTCACTAGGTTTTCAGAATAAAATTTGGTCACTGGTTAGTGTGTCTAGGGTTATTTCTACTCTCTCAAGAATTTCACATGTCGGTCACTTTCATCACTCAGCTAAGTGTATCATCATTAAGAGACTATCATCATCATGTCAGTCATCACCATCATGATTTCATTCAGTTCAGTGTCTCCATTAGGTCATTAGGGTTTCAAGGTCACTAAAGCTTTCATTTCATGCATAAAATTCGGTAAAGGAGGAGTGGTAATAAGCAAGTCTCTTCAATAAATTTCGATTTCAAATGTAACTTTATGTTTTTATATGTAATAAGTACTTCAAAGTTCCAATTGCTGCAGTTCAAAGTTCCAAAAAGATCCAATGTTTCAGGAAAGCCAATAAAGTTACAAAGGTTATAAAGTGTCAACGTTCCAAATTCGAGTTTAAAAGGGTAAGATGAGTTTTTTTATTATTATTTATTTAATTTTTTATTTTTAACTCATTTGCACTCTTAAAAATCTTAAGATCTCCCAATCATCATCGTGCAAACTCAAAAAGGAGAAAAAATTATGAAAAATCAAGTGTTTTGTTCATTTTGGGAGGTGTGACCTTTCCTGCGACCTTTCTAAGGAGGTGTGACCTTTTTTGCGACCTTTCCGAGGAGGTGCGACCTTTTTGCTAGCTAGTGCGACCCTTCTGGTCTTGGAGCGGCGCATCTGGAGACACCTTGGAAGAATGAGTTTTTGGAGGCCTTCCCATGGGTCATTTTCAAAAATTCAAGATGTTCTGGAAACTAGACAGACAAGGCTAGTTTACCATTCTTTCAGATTTCAATTTTTACTTCAGGAAGGCACCTAAAAATGGCCTCAAACTTGGTGTTGCGCTTTTGCAATTTTATGAGATTTTAATTAAAATTTTCACTGTGTAATTTTTCAGAGTTTCTAGTTTGAATTTTGTAAAAGTCAAAAGGTGAAAGTGGATGAATGTAAATGGTCAAATGTAAATGGGTTACTATATGGGCAAATAGGTGCCTTATCCTCCATTTAATGATTTGGATAAATATCTTATGATAATTAGATAAAAGGGGAAATGGTTGAGTAACCTCCCTAGTATGTAGCAACGATCATATAAGTGCATGTATTCGACTTTATTTGCTGGCAATTCAACCTCCTAGGGAGGATTTCGACTTGAGAGCCTATATGAGGCCTTTTATAATCACTGTCAAGGGTTGGACGTAGTGGAATTAATCCTTGAATACTAGTGTAATTGAGAATTTGGCAAGAACTAATAGATAAAGTTTGCAACAATTATAGTGGGATTCCTGTGGTATGTGTTTTAGCAACGTTTTTCCTTGTGTGATCATAAGTTTGAATGTATTGTATCTTTCATTTCCATTTCCATGTTTCATGTGCTTGTTTCCTAAGATAATAAACATAATTCATTCATGTAATGCTATGTTTTGGAGAAGCTTTCACATTATTGTTAATTTTTCTTCTGATATAAACAAATTCATGAGACTCATGCTCGTTTAGAAACCCTACCTATCTCCCATATACACAATGAAAACCCCAAAGTGCTAAAGTGTGTGCCTACCCTGCCCCATTACATCTCTGTAAATTTGATTCTCAAAGCTTAGATCTAGCTTCCTATACCTAAGCCATCATCCAAAAAATAATCAAAATCAAATCAAACCCTGATCTAAACATATCTAGCCTAAAATCCTTTATATTCCAGTCATCTCTTGGCTGTGATTTCATAGAGAGAGCCCTCTCTGGTTTGTTAGGGCTAGCTACCAAGCTAAAAGCATGGTTTGTGGTTACCTCCGCAATTCCTCTCAGCTTGGGACATTGTGGAGGGTAATAGGTTAGCGATGGATCTTCAAGGTAAAGCATGCAATAAACGGAAGTATAGAGAAGTACAAGGTCAAATTTGTGGCAAAGGGGTACTCTTAAGTTGAAGGGATTGACTATGAGGAGACCTTTGTTCCTGTAGCAAGGTACTCATCCATTAGATCAATTCTTGCTTTGGCTACGCAGATGGGGTGAAAGATCCACTAGATGGATGTAAAACAACATTCCTCAATGGAGTTATTAAGGAGGAGGTGTACTTTGAGCAACCAGAAGGCTTTGAGACTTTTGATTGAGAGTCTCATGTGTGTAGACTCAAGTGAGCATTGTACAATCTCAAGAAAGCACCCCATGCTTGGTACACTAATATCGATAGCTATCTCATCAGTTTGGGCTTTATCAAAAGTGAGGCAGATGCAAACCTCTATCATATTTTGGTAGAAGGTAAATTTCTCATTATTGTCTTATATGTTGATGATTTAATTTTAATTGGTGATGAGCAGCTGATTAGATCTTGCAAGGAGGACCTTGCAAGGGAGTTTGAATTGAAAGACACGGGTCTCATGCACTACTTCCTTGAGTTGAAAGTATGGCAAGGTGATGGGTTTGTCTCTTAAAGAAATTATGCAAATGAGATACTTCAGAGATTCTGCATGGATAGTTGCAAACCCATGGAGACACCTCTAGCAACCAAGTGGACAAAGGAGGATGCCACTTCAAGTGAGGAAGTGGATGCTACCATTTATCGACAGTTTGTGGGTTCACTGATGTACCTTGTGAACACACAACCATATATGTGCTATGTAGTCAACCAATTGAGGCAAGATATGGTTAGGCAAACCAAATTATTTTGGAAGGTAGCTAAGCATGTTTTACGGTACCTCAAAGGTACTACCCAATTTGGACTATGGTACAAATAGACAGAGGGAGTGAAGCTGTGTGGCTTCCCAGATGTAGATTGGGTGGGGAGTCCATTAGAATGAAAGAGTACATTAGGTGGATTTTTTAGTGTTGGGTTCATAGTCGTTTCCTGGTATAACAGGAAGCAAAGATCTGGGGCTCTCAGCTCGATAGAAGCATAATACATGGTTGCAAGTCAAGCAACATGTGAGGCGATCTAGATGAGAAAGATACTTGTTGGATTGTTTGGTCAGATGATGGATCCAACTATGATCTACTGTGATAATCAGAGTTGCATCAAGCTCTTTGAGAATCCTGTATTCATGATCGATCCAAGCATATAGATATTTGGCATCACCATTTACGTGACTGTGTGCAGAGGCAAATAATGCTGTTGCAGTACATTCTGACAAAAGAACAAGATGATGACATTTTGGGAAAGGCCTTATCAAGAGGGAAGTTCGAGTTCCATAGGTGTAAGATAAGGGTGGTTGATATTCCCTTTCTTGTTGAGAGGGAGTGTTGAAAAATGCAACAAAAAAATCTCAGTTTGATTTTGCCTTGATTAAATTGAAAAAATTCGAATTTCCACATCAACAGACAACTTGGATGCAATTAACTTGTGTGACATGGATTGTGTCACCTAGTTTACTTATTAGATTAGAGTTGGAGGAGTTAGAGTTCAGTTAAGCATGTTTGATTGCTAATTTATAGCAACCAAAGTCAATTATCTCAAGTTATTTTCAGTTAAACTAGTTCCAACTGTTGGAGGAACTAGTGGAAGGTCAGTTGTGTAGTGGGACTTCAGTCAAAACTCAATGATCATCCAATTAACTAATCAATCAACTCAAAATAGCTAGTGCATGCAGAGAATTAAAGTTACCTAGTTGAGGTGGAGATTCCAAGGCAATGTAACATTAGTTGTAGACAATTCTAGAGTGTATAGGTGTTGCATGCAACCTGATGATCAACTTGAAGAATTACACAATCCATTTTAGAGAAATTCCTAAATAATAGGGGCCTAATTTCTCAAGGAGTTGCGCAAGGAAATAGGGGCTCAAGCAGAGGCAGAAATTGACTAAGTCCGAGTTAGAGCTTCTCAGTGAGTAGAGAGATAGGTTATGCACTTGCAGGTTGTGCTTAGTTGAGCAAAGCAATTGTAATACATCTATATTCATCAGATTAATGCATGCAGGCATTGGGGTTTTAAGCAGATTGTTTTCCCCAGGAAAAATATTGTGTGCATGTGTGTTATTTCTTATTGCATGTCTAAAATTTTTGTTCTAAATTGTGAATTAATGTTCGCAGAGCAGTAGAGTAGGTTTGTGTTTTGTGATTTTGATTAAAACTTCATGAGCAATTGCAAATCTACATCATAATTTCATCAAGCCAAATCATGCATCTTAGACTACGTGTGATATGATATGCTAGATGGAATAACATATGGAGGAGACCCTCTAAGCAATGACCAATAATGAAATATGTTAACAGAGGTGAGGAATTCCAACAATTGTGAAAATGGAACCCAAGGTACTGCACAAATCCTAATGCGTAAATAGATGTTTGATGTCGAACACAAGGGAAAACACTCAATCAACAACCAATAATGAATGCCATTGCTAAGTATAGGATCACCTATAAACGATGAAAATAGGTCTAGGGATGCTACTCTAGGTCTGATCTTGATGACATCATCCCTCTTACTTTTGTAGGAACTCTATCTCTAAAGAACTATTCAAAAAGAAAAAAAATGAGTTCATATACAAACCCTTTGTTTGGCATACTGCATACATACATGATTCTTACTCAAGGAAAACATGTGTATATGCTAGTTGACAGGCATTTTAATTACATTTCTAATTACTTAGAAAGATAAATAGAAGAATGCTCATTTAATTGTCAACCTTGGGTTCATATGGAACTTATGAATTATCGTTTTCGTTTGTTATTCAGTATATTATTATTACATGCAAGCCATGTGACCCACATCACTAAAGAAAGGCAAAGCTCTAAATGCTTTTAGTTCTTTCTTCCTAAACCACTTCCTTAGGCACTCCTCAATCGAAGAACAAACCATCCCACACATTTCAACAACCAATCATCTTATCTGCATCCGTAATTGACATGCTTAAAGGCACTTGATCTTTAAATGACCATTGTCTTCCTTTGCTTCCTCACATAAATAACGATAACTTGGTCCCAAGTGAAGTCTTATTTTTGAGAAAAACAATAAAAATAACTTGTTTTTTAGATGCTTTTATTCTCCAAACTTCAGAACATGGCCACTATTGCCCACATGTATATATTGTATGTACAATGATTTCTAACTTTAGAACTGCACTTGTATGTACAATGATTTATAACTTTAGAAATGGTTCCATGGGTCATCTCATCTCATGATGAGCACTTTCCGTAATTTTTTGTTGTTGTTGTTCTTGAGTGAGTTGTAGTTTCACAACAACAACAACAATAAAATAATTTAATTTTAAAGTTACATTCAAGTTATACACCAAATTGGTGTATAAGACCTATTATTTATGGAAGTGTATATGCTTAAGGCAATTTATCATTAAATGGCAAATGTTTTTCTTTGCTTCCTTACATAAATGACAATAACTTGGTCCACTTTTACCTTTTTCTCTAATCAAGTTCCAAATAAAGAATCTATTTTTGAGAGGTAATAATAAAAATACTTTGTTTTATTTTCCAAATTTTGTAACATATATTGTATGTTCAATGATTTATAACTTTAAAAACAGTTAGATAGGCCATCTCAACTCATGATGAGTGCTTGCCATCTCATTTCATGATGAGTGCTTTATGTAAAATTATTTTTTGTTGAGTGAGATGTAGTTTCACAATAACAATAAAATAATCATATTCTAATCTCAAGGTTAAGGCTAAGTTAGACACCAAATTGGTGTATACGACCCATTGTCTACTAATCATATTCTAATCTTAAGGTCATGGTTAAGCTAGACACCAAATTGGTGTATAAGACCCATTGTCTACTAATCATATTCTAATGTTAAGGTCATGACTAAGCTAGACTCCAAATTGGTGTACAAGACCCATTGTCTACTCTACCCTCCTCTAAAGAAAACATTAAAAAAAACAAATGTTTTGTCTACTAATCATATTCTAATCTTAAGGTCATGGTTAAGCTAGACACCAAATTGGTGTATAAGACCCATTGTCTACTAATCATATTCTAATATTAAGGTCATGACTAAGCTAGACGCCAAATTGGTGTACAAGACCCATTGTCTACTCTACCTCCTCTAAAGAAAACATTTAAAAACAACAAATGTTTTGAACCCGTAACCATTTAAAAAAGAACACATATTTTTAACCATCAAACCCACTCAAATTATATATTATGTAATTTATCACAACTAACCTTAAAATATTTAAACAACTTTATATTACTTGAAAATGACCCAATAAAAAAGTCAAAATTTTATTATAAAAAATTTCAAAAAATGAAATAAACCTAAACTTAAGTATCAAATATAGAAATTACTAACCTTAAGGTATCAAATGTAGAAATTACAACGGTAAAGGTCTCAAAGATAGAAATTACAATCACATTAAAAATGATAAAAAAGCACCCTAAAATTTAAATGTGAAGGCATTAAATACAACAATGATTAATATAAAAATAAAAACGGTAATAAGAAAACAAATTGGGTATTTATTAATTAATTTAATATTAAAATAAAAATAAATTAACATTTAACCTCCATGTTTGATGCACTTGGGGTGTTTTGGTTCGATGCCTTATTCTAGAAGGATTAAGATGAATGAAGGTTATGTGCAAGTTCATAAACATAGGGACGAGCCTGACAACCCTTCTACACTCACGGCAAGGAAAAAACGAGGAAAAACCGCCATTCAAACACGGCGAAGAAAGTGCAAGGGAAATATACCCATTGTTCTGGATGTACCCCATTGTTTATCAATACCCCTACTGTGTCTATATATTTATTGTATGTAAATGCGATCTTTTTAATTGATTAGAGGAGCGGACACAGGATTATGCGGAGAACCGGACTGACAGAATTGGAAAAAGCAGAGGTCATATCTTCTTTGAACTGGAAAAAAGCTTAGTTGGGCAGGATATCATGTAATACAGTCAAAGGCATACTTCTGAATGGTTTCTGGGATTGATCCTCAGCATAGGTAGTGGCAATCTATCTACCTAGTCTACTTCATGGAAGGTTGCAGCTCAAGGATGTGAAAGATGGGTTTTGAGCGTTGACGAAGCAAGCGTGTTGGCAATTCGGTGGTTGAGTTGATCTCAACACGTATTTTTGCTTCATTCTTCCTCGTTGATCTGGTGGCATACTCGGCTTATGATTCTTTTGGATGGATGACCATGGGCACTGTATACCAGGTTTTCTCATACTCCTTTTCTTTCATCCTGGTATCTTTTTTGCTTTATTTGCCCTGTTTGAATAAATTTATAGCAAACACTCAACTGCAAGCAATACCCATTTTTCATATTTCAAAGAGGAAATGGAAAATAGGTGATGAAGCCCACAATTCTTAATACCGTGAATACGTTTCCATTTGTTGGAAGGCTTCTATTGTGTTTGTGCGTGATGACTCCTTGTGGACTGAACTCGTGACCGCTCTCTGGCAAATATTATTTCGAACAACCAGTTACCAAGTGCATATAATTGAAACAGGAACCATAGTAGGATGCTCAAATGAAGAAAGTAATCTGTCTGAGAAGAAATGGATTAGGATAAATGTGGGACTGATGTTTTTGCATGAAGGATCATAAAAAATCCGCGTGTCTCTTGCACCGATGTTGATAAAGCGATAACCATGTTGATTGATGGTTCTCTGTCCAAGAAATTTGACAGTTGTATTGTTTTTGTTTTTTGCACAAGCCCTGCAAATTTCAAAAAATCACCAGTTTGGAATGGGTGTATCAGTTTAATTGAAAACTGTGGTTTTATTGAACTGTCGTAGTCCAACAAAATTACTGCTAGTAGTGTAACTAACTCGACTTTTAGACTAATGTTTCATCGCATAATATGTTTGTGTTATTTCCTTCCGTTGGTCAACATCGTGCAAATTATTTAAGAAACCATCAAATTTTCAGTCAATCCTCTCCTCAAAATCCCATGTAAGATGGCATCCTGTCAAAAGAAGCAATTAAGGAAACTACAGCATTTAGAAATCAGAAAATTCCATGGGAACTTATGTTTGCACTTTGCAGTTTCAAACAAATTGATGCAGCATGTCATGCTTCATATGTTCCATAGCCCAATTCAACAAGCGGCTGTGTTTTTGACTATGTACTGGGGTGAGGTGTGTTCATGAGTTTACAGTTCACAAAGCGGTTCTGTCTTTGACTATGTACTGGGGTGAGGTGTGTTCTATGAGTTTACAGTTCACAAAGCGGTTCTGTCTTTGACTATGTACTGGGGTGAGCTGTGTTCTATGAGTTTATCAAAGTGGCAAATTGCCATGGAGATCAATCACAATCATCATAAAACATACAGTAACTTCTTGAAGTTTCCAACATAATGGTCATTCTATTTACAGTTACACCAAGCACGTTTTTAAGTTTTTCAAATTTGTCTCTACTCAATGCTTCGTGGAGAAAATTAGTCACTGAATCCTAAGTGGCACAATAGATTAGCTCGATATCCTTATCTTGCACCCTCTGATGTGATGCTGATGAACTTAAATATGCTTGGTTCAGGCATGAAAAATCTGATTCTTGGCTGATTTGATTACTTTCTGTTTGTCACACAGTAGGGGACTTGCTTGTTTCTGCTCCACCTTGAGCTTATAAACAATCCTTCTAAGTCATATGGATTCACTTGCAGCACGAACTACTGTTCTGTAATCTGCTTCTATTCAAGACAAAGACACAGTGGTTATTTTTGCTACCCCACAAGATAGCACATGAGTGCATTGAAAAAATAACCCATAGTTGACTTTTTGTTGTCCAAGTACCTGTCCACTCTCAGTCAGTGAAGCTTACCTGCCTGAAACTATCATTCCTTACAAACTCTAGACCAAATTAGGAAGTTCCTTTAACATATATGACGATCCTCTTCTCAGCTTTCCAGTGCCGAAGTTTTGGATAAGTAATAAGCCAAGAAACAATACTCACTTGATAGCTTAAGTCTGTTATGGTAGTTATCGAATACATAAAGCTGCCAACTAATTGTCTATACAAAGTTTAATTTTAATTTACATCCTTCAAGTCTTCCCTTGTAGTCAACTTAGGTCCATCTAATTGTCTTTTTGCCAAACTTCAATGCCAATACAATAGTGCAAAAGGCCAAGGTCAGTATTATTAAATGCTCTACCTAGATGTGCTTTAACCTATTCCATTGATTCATTTTTGCTACTTTTAATTAGCAAATCATCAAACTAAGTTTATAAGGTCATCACCTTTAACCTCCACATACAAGTTGGATCAGAGGGACTTTGCTTGAAACTTGTAGCTACAGGATGCTCATCAATCATGAAAATACCATGCTTTAGGGGCCTGCTTCAAGGCACAATGCAGTTTTACCAACATGCAAACCATATGTTCTTTTTCGTTCATGGGAAAGCCTTGTGGCCATTGCTTACACACTTCTTCAAACATATCTCCATTAAGAAAATCATTTTCAACATCCATCTGAGATACCTTCTAGCCACACTGAGTAGCAATATATAAGACTGTTCTCACAGTAATCATCTTCACTGAAGGAGCAAATGTTTCTTCAGTCAATTCTTTCCTTTTGTACAAAGCCCTTCGCAACCAATCTGCTCTTGTGCTTGCTTGTCAATACTCACATCATCCTTATATTTGGTCCTATAAAACCTACTTACAGCCTATTGCTTGTTTCCCTTGAGATAATTTTTGAATTTCCAACTGTTGTTCTTTGACAAGGCATTATATTCCAGCTGCATTGCATTGATTCATTCTTTCTTTCTACCTGCTTCTCCATGCCTCCTGGTTTCATATTTTTAACAGCCTTTGTTGGACTCCTATTCATCAAATACACAATTGTATGAACTGCTTCTGCCTAAAAAGTATTAGCAAGACCTTTCTCTTTTAGCATGCTCCTTACCTTCTGATTCCATATGCCTTACAATATCTGTAAAAGCATTAACAGTGGCTTGTCGGGTTGGTGAAAGGAGGGAGTTGTAATTACCTCCAACAGGGTTCCAAGTCACATCAATGACACTTGTGCTTTTGCTTGTGTGCTGTGCATCTGTACTTGTTGGGGCCAGGGGCAAGTTCTGGGTGACCTTGGCAGAATAGATACCCCCTGCTTGTGGCTTCTTACCCAAAGGACTCCAATTTAACTGCTGTCAGCTGGCTACAATACTAGTAAACTCCCTCAGATTGGAGATGGACAAGCTGTCTTCATTAGGAAAATTGGATTACCTGTAAAAATAAAATACAACATCTGTATAAGCTTGTGGATTATTTCCACCATTATCTATATTTAGTTTTTTCAATTATTTCCATGTTGCCACTACCTTTCAACTATTGCTCGAAAAGTTTTGGACACCTCAAAAGTTTATGATTTTTTTCTAAAAAAAAGCTACCCAAATTTTCTGAGTACAGTCCTCCATAAAAATCAGGAAATACCTGTAGCCTCCAAGGATTATGCATAGGACTGACGATGAAGATCACCATCCACTAACTCTAAAAGATTGTTTTTCCTACCAAGATTTAACCTTATCAAATTTCTCTTTATGCTGTTTATCAATAAGAAAAGCTTCACAGGCACCTTCTGCTCTCTGAATGTTTGGCAATTCATACACCATTATGTGCTTATTGAACAAACCAAGAAAAAATAAGACAAATGGCCATAGCTCTCATGCCAAATTATATCTCCAACATTTCCAGCTACGATCAATGCTTGTTATTTAGCTGCTCCGGCAACAGACCTATTTAGGTCATCTTCCTCAAAACTAACTGTAATACTGATACAGAACAGTTTACTTTGTCTTAGATTGGAAACATATAAAACACTACTAGTACATTTCATCTTACTTTTTTGGCATTGTCATTGGGACTGAGTCAATTCCTTGCACCTTTTTTGTACTATCATCTTCAAGTGCCATAACTTCTTCTCTGCAGCTGTTTGTGTTTAGATGTGGGAACCACTTTACTGTGAGTCATATACTTTGGCATGTAAGGGTGCATATAACCAAATGAGCACCAAGGGCATTCCATCTTCAAGTGCCATAACTTCTCTGCAGCTGTTCGTGTTTAGATGTGGGAATCACTTTATTGTGAGTCATATACTTTGGCATGTAAGGGTGCATATAACCAAATTAGCACCAAGGGCATTCCATCTCTGAACCAAAAATACATCAACAAACAGGCTCTAGATGGCCACTAGCATCCTGAAAATATCACGCTACAACACATACCTACATATCATCAAAATCATTGCCTATATTGGTATCTTTGTTATCAATATAACCCTCTAAGCATTAAAATAAGATAGAAAAAGCTTAACATGTCAAGTCAAGAGTTTGTTTGAGTGATGAGTACATTTTTACTAGGGTCATGACAAAGGATTTCAACAGTCAATGCCACTAACATCAAGGTACATATAGGGCTTGGTGCCCTTGATTATGCCAATTCCATACCTTTGTACATGACAAAATCCAATGGAAACGTTGCAATCCCCCCAATCCTCGAATCCTAAAAATTGCAAGTCTGGATTTTGAGTGAGATCTAAAATTCTACTTTCTTCATATGAATCCGATGAGTTTAGAACCACCCTCAAACATCCTTAAACAATTAATGGTAATGTAAAAAATTTAAGAGCCCTTTACTTTAAGAATTTAACATTACCATTAATTATATAGCTATTAGCAATAGTAGGGCCCTAGGCTTGAATATTCGGCTGCCCCACTAAAAATTTATTAGTTTTTATTTTTTATTTTTTTGAATTTGAGCTTGGAATGTCCTTTGTTGCATTTTACAGAATTGGTTTGTTTGATGAAAACGACTGGTTTGGTACTGAACCAGCCTTTTCTGGTTCCAAGCCTTTGATTGGACTGGTTTGGGGGTCAAACCGGTCAGACTGGCTGGTTCCACCGGTTCTTGTCCAGTTTGGATAACACTGATCACAACTAAAGCAATGTCTAATTTTATTTTGATTCAAATTATTGTTTCCACTTCTTACTACAGTGAGCCTTGGATTGGCCTTCTTATCCTCTCACTTTGCTTGCTTCCCTTTTCCATTAACCTTAGTGACAAAAGTTTTCTCTTCATTGTCTTCTTCTTTAAACTTCTAGTTCCATTGCTTCTACATTAAAAGTGTTAGTTTTCTTGAACCCAGGTTAGATTTAATGTCCAATAAAATTCTCAGAACATAAATAAAATGATTTCTTCAAATCTGAAATCCATAACGCGAAATTTACTGGGTTCCTAACTCAATATGCACAGCAGAAATAAATAAACAGTAAACCTAGGCACATAAAAAAATTCTTGACACAATTTTAAATTTTTACCCCAGAAACCCCAGTATGGGGAAAACCAACAAACTTTGGGCTCTTAGTCAGCTTCAGAAAATCTCGATTGCAGCAAGAGTATTCACTCAGAAAATTACAGCAGCAATTTTCTTAGCCTTTGTGCTGTTACAGTCTGGCCTATGTGGTCTGTTGATTCGATAAAGTCAGCTTGTACGACCCAGCAGATGTCGGCCTGTATGGGCCAGCAAACTATGGCCTGTATGGCCCAGTCTCCTCGCCCTGCCTGCTGTCTTGAAATCAACATGCTGCTGCTCTGTTTGCTGATACGCTCTTGCTGCCAGTTCTTCCTCCTGATCTTCAGCTGAATCCCAGTCTCTAGTGACAATTGAACTGCCTCTCCAAGTTCCACTGGTTCGTGTCCAGTTTGGATAACACTGATCACAACTGAAGCAATGTCTAATTTTATTTTCATTCAAATTATTGTTTCCACTTCTTACTACAGTCAACCTTGGATTGGCCTTCTTATCCTCTCACTTTGCTTGCTTCCCTTTTCCATTAATCTTAGTGACAAAAGTTTTCTCTTCATTTTCTTCTTCTTTAAACTTCTAGTTCCGTTGCTCCTACATTAAAAGTGTTAGTTTTCTTGAACCCAGGTTAGATTTAATGTCCAATAAAATTCTCAGAACATAAATAAAATGACTTCTTCAAATCTGAAATTCATAACACGAAATTCACTGGGTTCCTAACTCAATATGCACAGCAAAAATAAATAAACAGTAAACCTAGGCACATAAAAAAATTCTTGACACAATTTTACTCCAGAAACCCCAGTATGGGGAAAAACAACAAACTTTGGGCTCTTAGTCAGCTTCAGAAAATCTCGATTGCAGCAAGAGTATTCACTCAGAAAATTACAGCAGCAATTTTCTTAGCCTTTGTGCTGTTACAGTCTGGCCTATGTGGTCTGTTGATTTGATAAAGTCAGCTTGTACGACCCAGCAGATGTCGGCCTGTATGAGCCAGCAAACTATGGCCTGTATGGCCCAGTCTTCTCGTCCTGCCTGCTGTCTTGAAATCAACCTGTTGCTGCCCTGTTTGCTGATACGCTCTTGCTGCCATTCTTCCTCCTTATCGTCAGCTGAATGCCCAGTCTCTAGTGACAATTGAACTGCCTCTCCAAGTTCCACCGGTTCTTGTCCAGTTTGGATAACACGGATCACAACTAAAGCAATGTCTAATTTTATTTTGATTCAAATTATTGTTTCCACTTCTTACTACAGTCAACCTTGGATTGGCCTTCTTATCCTCTCACTTTGCTTGCTTCCATTTTCCATTAATCTTAGTGACAAAAGTTTTCTCTTCATTTTCTTCTTCTTTAAACTTCTAGTTCCATTGCTCCTACATTAAAAGTGTTAGTTTTCTTGAACCCAGGTTAGATTTAATGTCCAATAAAATTCTCAGAACATAAATAAAATGACTTCTTCAAATCTGAAATTCATAACACGAAATTCACTGGGTTCCTAACTCAATATGCACAGCAGAAATAAATAAACAGTAAACCTAGGCACATAAAAAAATTCTTGACACAATTTTACCCCAGAAACCCCAGTATGGGGAAAACCAACAAACTTTGGGCTCTTAGTCAGCTTCAGAAAATCTTGATTGCAGCAAGAGTATTCACTCAGAAAATTACAGCAGCAATTTTCTTAGCCTTTGTGCTGTTACAGTCTGGCCTGTGTGGTCTGTTGATTCGATAAAGTCAGCTTGTACGACCCAGCAGATGTCGGCCTGCATGGGCCAGCAAACTATGGCCTATATGGCTCAGTCTTCTCGCCCTGCCTGCTGTCTTGAAATCAACCTGTTGCTGCCCTGTTTGCTGATACGCTCTTGCTGCCAGTTCTTCCTCCTGATCTTCAGCTGAATGCCCAGTCTCTAGTGACAATTGAACTGCCTCTCCAACAGCCTAGTTCCCATTTATAATCTCGAGATTGGGCATAATCTCGAAAGTAATGGAGTGCTGAGATTGCATCCCAACGCTTGAGATCTACAATCATGATATAATCTTTCATTATCCTTTTTAACTTTATAAAAATTGGCCTGTAAAGTCAAATTAAATTAATTACTTTATGCCTAAGGACTAAACTTAGAAAATAATAAAATAATTGTTGTGAAAGAATTTCTGGTGATTTTTTGCATGTTGTGGCACTTAACCAATGCAGAATCACCTCCCACGCTACATTTTCAACAAAAAACCTCGCAAGTTCTTTAAAATATCAGGTTTTTTTGCGGCCATGATACTTAAATTTGACAAAGCCTTCATAATATTATGGCAGATCATTCATGACAATGATACTACGTCCTTTTCCTCTTCTTTCCTCAACTGCGACCAACTAACCTCTAATCTCCTTGAGCCTTTTAAGATACTTTGTAACAGATTTTCCTTCTGCCATCTTCAAGTTATACATTTTGTCTTTTAGATACAAGGACTTTTTCTGTTTGGGGTTCCGTTGTCATATAAGGTCTGATGTTTTTCCTGGGCTACATGTACATCACCTGAATCTTGAACATGGGATATGATGTGGCCCATGACTGATAAACTACAATGATCATCAATTTTCTTCCCTATTCTTTTCAAGAAAAGTTGCCTACTTGATTGGATCCGCAGGTCCTTGTTCTTTACCCATGGCTATACCCCACAGATTTCTATAAGTGAGTTTAGATTTTGTTTGTGCTTCTACACAATGTAGATGTCCCCATTGAGTTTTTGGGAATCATAAGCATGACCCCTCGCCTAACCCCTACCATTGTTTCGCCCCTTCTCTAAACATATTTTTTGGTTTTGTGAAACCCTCCATCCAGTGGTCTGGTTCCAACCTTCTGTGGATATGGGAATTGAATGATGAAAAACTGAGCCAAACAGTATCTCCAAAAATATTTGTTAGCATTATACGAAAAATCAGCCTATTTTGGTATGATTTAACCGTTCAAGCAATTGACTCCACCAAGTAATGTTTTATTTCCGACCAACAGCCACTCAAACGTTACCAACCAATAAACCACAATAAGTTTTCAACCTTAAGTTCACCTTTCCCGCCAGCAGAACATGCAAGCAGTGATACTTTTACTTTTAGAGCTATTATTTTTTTTGATTTATGGATTATTAGTATTTTTCTGTGCCTTGAGATTGTCAGCTGAGATTCCCATTAATCAAGTTCTGAGATGGCTGGACTACTCACTGCAAGTGTGCTTTTATGCCATCCTCCAATCAATGGTAACAAATTTTAAATACAAACAGTAACAAACATAGATCAATGACTCACTAATTTGAAGCAGGTTTATCATCAGTAATGGTCAACACTTTCATGGGCAGAAAATACTAGTGACAGGAGACAAAGAAATTCTCCATAATCGGCAGAATGGTAGAAAAACTACAGGCAATGAGCGCTCAGTAGTGAAGCATTAAAAATACCATTATATTATTTATTAGTATATTACCCTTGGCAGCATATTTCAAGAACACCATGAAATGAATGTCAGCAACATGTCCTTAACCACTCTTAACTGCATAATTTAAAAATGCATCAATGTCTGCAGGTCATAAAGTTCTGGACGGCAATGAATCATACATTATTCCAGTCAAGAACCACAGATTTAAACCAGGCAGTGGTGTAATTCCAGGCAACAATGACACACAAAAATCTACATGACCATTAACAACTACACAAAACCTTATACATGACCATTAACAGCTATAAAGCAAATGTTTCCTTAACTACTATTGTGTAACATGTTCTAATACCTACCTAACATAACTACTTTCACTGATTATTTTTTTCCATGAAGAAATATCTTTATATTCCATCTGAGGAATATATATGTTTTGGTCTTCACGAAACTCTCAGACAACAAGGCTCAAACCCATTACAACGATATATTCAGTATGAACTCAACATGTCACATGCAGAAATTGAACCTGTGTGGGGAGGATAACAACAATTCTCCTAACCATCTGAGCTACGTCCAATTGATAACTACTTTCACTAATGATACTTTGTTATACCTTACATTAACTATTTTCACTAATGATGCTTTGCTAATCTTAACTGGTCTCTTAATATATTGTGACCCTTTAAATTTTAAAGCCACTTTATTATATACTTGACTCTTGGCATTGGAGTGCTACAACTCCAATCACCCTCCGCCTTGTTGAGATAATGTGGTTAATCTTCATTTGAGGCCACGTGCCCATCCATTGTTTTGATGTATTAGTGGCTTTATGGATGTTGAATCAACCTATTTATCATATCTCTCTATATTTGACTTGGTTGGCCTAGTCACCCTCTTAGGGCTAGTGCCCTACACCTAAAGGATGTGTATAAATACAAGGTTATACTCATTTCATTTAATTGAGTATATTCTTCACTCTTTGCCCAAGGGCACTCCTAAAAGGTTTGCTTTGCTTGTGAAAGTTGTCAGTTGTGGTTGATCTCTTTTGGGCATACTATGGATGAATAATCTCTCTTGTAATCTATGTTAAGTGCTGTTATAATTCTGTTGGGTTTACTTGACGAGATTAAGGTTTGTTGAAGTGATCACTGTAGATCTATTATCTTGTTATGATACCGTGGGAAAATACGACGGGAAATACCATGGACAATTTCCGCCCATTTGACCAGATCAAGAAAGGGAATATTACAAATTCTCCTGCCCAAAGATTGCTTGCCCTTAATCAATTCATTGCTATCCACAACAGAAGTATTGATACCGAGATCCCATACAACCCAGTGTGCTATTCCATATCTCCATGCTACATGATCTCGAATGGATCCTTCGATACCTGGATCCCAAACGATCCTCCGACCATTCCTTCCCTCGATAGATTCATTTGGATCCCAAACAATCCTCCGACCAATCCTGGCCCAAATGGATTCTCCTGGATCCCAATGCCACCTAAGTCTTGGGACCTGTGGGTTATGGTACCATCTCAGCCCTCCCTCACTATCCATGCCAAAGAGCCTACGTTGCAATATGCCCTTGGCTGTGAGTGTCCTCTTAAGAATCAACCTATCAATAGAGTACCAACTCATAATTTCTTGCCAATCCACACCTTGGGAAGGTTGAATACCTGCAAATCTACTATGTTTATGTTGCTCGATGCTCAACTCATGCTGCTTCACTCGGTCATCCAACATGATGCATTTGGAGAACTTTTCCCTGCTCTTCCCAATGTATAAGGGGGGTTTGGTAGTGTTGCAAGCCTTATCTATGTACTCCTGTAGAGGGTTTCTCTGGAACTCCCAACTGTACTCCTCTTGTTTCCTTGTGAGGGACTTGAGTTGTTTCTCAACTTTAGGCAACTCGGTCGTTGATTCGGCACATACCCCTATGAGCTCCTCAATTTTTCTATTCTCCTGTAAGACAGTGTCTCGGATTGTCCAGACTCTCTGCTTCAACATCATAAGGTCTGTCTTGAAATGCATGATCCTTTCTTGAAAGTCCTCTACTGGAAATTCTAGTGCCTTGTTGAATGTCTCTGTATATGTCTGCACCAGATGCCCCACGACCACAACTTCAACTTGAACCTTTGACTGACCCTTTAGAAATGGCTCATCCTGCATACTATATTTGTTATGCTGACCCGCATGATCGTGCTTATCATGTCGGATTATCACCACTGGCTCCTCATTTGATTCTCCTTGAATCCCTTCTTCCTGGCCTTCTTCTCTGGTTGTCACACATGGATGTATTGGTGGACTGTTATCCACACCTGATTGCCCATACTCTTTATGGATGTTCTCTTGGATATCTATAGACTCAATTACCACATCATAAGGAGGAATTACTTCCTTCCTTTCCCTGTGTACTTTGTCAAGCTGACTGATTATCATCGGCTTGTCTTGCAAGTTTCTTTGAAAAACATGGTGTTGTTGTTCATCATTTGTACTTGACTTCTTGGATCCTTCATAGGTTCTCCTCTGAAAACTGGTGAGCCCAACTATGGATGAATCCCCATGATATGCCCTTGTGTCCTCCTTATCACCTGGACAAGAATGGTTAAGGGCCCAAGGTCCCTTGCAGATAAAGCATAGTCCTCTCATTCTTGCTACAGATTATGTTCTTGCTTCCTCCATCGATCCTTCTCAAATCCTTCCTAGTTAGCAACCTTCTAAACAATTTTATGTTTTGCTTGACTAACTTCTCGACTAGATCATAGGCAACTGATGATACCTTTGCCTCCTTCCTCCAAATGGTCAACAATTTGGATCTTAGTATCTTGCAAATGTCAGCATCTCCTATGAAGAATAGCGACACAATCTTTTGCATGCTTGTTTGACACAGTCTGGATGAGCTGATGTAATGTTGGTGTAAAATCTTTGTAGTAACTGAAAGATCAAGTCGTCACATTCCAAATTCAACATAAAGGTGCCAAAGCTGAACTCTACCATGAGATTTAAAATTCTGCACCGCTTCTAAAAGGTAGGAAGCATGATGCTATTCAAACCCCTGAAGGGTTTCTACTATCAGCTGTAGTATATCTCTCATGAAATCATTATTGTAGGGCAGTAGTGGCGATGTTAGAGCTATGATCTTGCTGAGACAAGAAGCAATTGTGAGCTTGACCTCTTCACAAGGATGTTCCTAAAGTTTGGGTTGTATCAATGCAAGCATGGATGCCTTGAGAGCCCCACTGAGTTCCTTCCATTTTGGTTGCCCTACCTCGGACAAACACATGTCTAATTTCTTTAACTTATGTAGGTCTATGATTGACTTTGTTCGTTGCAATTCAGATCCAAGTGCAAAGAGACTTTCTTTTAACATCTTCCTTTCGGATATAAGGATAATATGGACCTTCCGAGAGAAAGGTTTGTTGTTTTCTTCTTTCTTCTAATCTGTTAGTTGTTGCCATTTTTGATCTACCGAAGTATTGTAGCCCAGAGACTTACTATGTTGATTCCTGAGGCATTTCCAAAAGTAAAATGATGACATTATGGTTTTGAATCAATGGATCTTAATACTTAGCCTTCATGACAATCAAACCTCAACCCTTTCAATGTAATGATATTGCCCTCATGCAACTAGTACTTTGACAAGCTTTGCTTCTCGATCACTCTCCTCAATCTCCTTGAAGATAATTAGCAATTCAAATCCTCCAATAGTTGCTCAAATGCAGCCAACAGATAAAACTCGGTATTAAAAATCGGGATCTGGCCCTTCAAATGATGTGAATCGGCCTGCAAAGACTTGGCAATATTTTGCCCCAAATCTATAAATAATAGCGGAGAAAATAATAATCTAATGCAACCATCGCTGGTGTAGAAGAAATTATCCTGCAAATAATTAAAGCCTCAAAATCCATCCCCTGCAACAAAGGTTGGGAATAAATAATATTTTGTAGATAACTCCTTGAATTGTCCTTTTGAGAGCACAATCACTTGTTAAAATGGTGATGCTCAGCTTAAATCAGTGCTCTTGCAGCTTATGGATCCGCCTTTGAACAAACCTTTGTTATTTTAATATTGAACTTATTCTCCTCCAAATTTGACACTAGATCTTGGTCTGTACTGTGGATGTAATCTCACCCATTATAAAATCAGACTCTAACTTCTTTGTGCGTTGGGTCCTACTACGATAAAATAATGAGACTGCCAATGTTTAAAGAACACTTCAACGCACAGCTAAAGAGGCTCTTCGGCTTCACATCAGTTGTGAATCACTATGGTGATTCTCTCTTTTCCCAAGCTTGTGTTGTTGTCCACGAGGCCTACGGCCTTAGAATCTTAGCCATGAGATATCAGATGAGCTCCACTGTCGTTGTTCCTTGGTCGTGGTGCAACGGTCCTACAAATAATACTCTTTAACCACTGCAGAGAACAACAATCTACAAATCTGCCACTCGGCTTTTAGATAGCTTCCTTAATGGTTTCGTTTCATCTAGCAAGGTGATTTAGACTCGTCCCCCATCACAACATAGAGATCGCTTCAGTCTTGACAACTACATATAGCTGCTATGCATATGTGTTTTTCCTTCGCCATTCTTGATTTGTAATGCGGCTCGGATAATCTCACTTTCCATAATTACTACGCAACAACCGTAAAGCTGCTTGGACTATTGCGTGCTATGCGTGCCTTGTCTCCATAGTTTTGAGCATGAATCCTTCGGAAATCCACGAGCAGGAAAAGACTTCATGATTGCCTCTGTTCGTCGTCCAATGGGTGGTGACCCACACGTTTCTTGTGATTCCTTGGCAAACCTTTGTAGTTTTTAACATCAGGCGATGCAAAACAGTTTTGGAGAAGCTGTGAAATGTGATTTAAAAATATCAACGGCTAAAGATAGATATCTCTTGATTTTTAACAACCATCAAAATCTTTGCGCTTGTATAGTTTCATGACATCTCCGCTTCCAACTGATTGATCCAATCTCAATCAATCAGATCTCATCGATAGAGGGTACTCAGTATGGAGGAAGTACCGTTGGGATCCTTCTTTTTCAGCATTTCCACCATCGAATACAGATACCTGTCCTATAAAACTGAAAGTGGCCTTTAATCCTTGATTTTATTTCCCCAATGCCAGGAACAGGTGGCACGATTCGCTCCTTCACCCATGCAAGGGGTCAACCGCATGTCTAAAGAAATAGATTAGCTCTGTCCTGCATCGACCAACCTAGATTGAGTCGACTGTTTCCAAAAGTTTGCGGCTTCTGCAGTATAATGGCCTTTTCGGACCCTCACAAGAAGTGATTGTGCCCGGAATAACAAGAGTCTCGTTCAGCCAAACTTGCAGCAACCTTGCTTACCTGATTAATGCACCCAATCACTATGCCCACAACCACAATTGATGGCTAGACTTTAGATTCCTCGACTCAACAGAAAACCCGGCATGCGCTTATGACCCACAGCTGATGGCTTGGCCAATTGCATTCGACCTCTCCAAATTGTCACAGCCTTTGACCCTCAATGTTGAAGATACACTCTTATGATCATGCATAATAATTAGTTCGGCCTTTGACAATGCTGTCAAAACTCGACCTCTAGTAGAAAGAACTCCATCTTGAAGATCTACAGGGCGAATGGATTCGAACTCCTTTGTTCCTTATAGCAGGAATATTTCAGTGATGTAACCAGAACTTAGTTCCCTGCAAACGATAGTACTCTGGAAAATAGAGCTTCACTCTAGCACTAAAAATCTTTAATAAATGAACACAATTATACAATTCAATTAGGGTGGTTAGAGAGGACCACTGAAATTGACGAGAGTCTAGCTAGGGTGATCAAATCACCGAAGACTAGTTTCTCTTGACCCTCGATCTGCAATAAAAACATCCTCAGGCTGGCAGGATGCACAACTTTGATACCACTGTAAGATCCCAAGCAACGAAATGATCAACTAATCTGGCACATCTAGGTGTTCTAGTTAAAAATAATTAAAATCAAACACTGAGCACAACGAGATTTGAAACTGTAGCTTTTATATATATTAATAACTGAATAAAAGGGTACATGCCCATACAATAAATTTCAAGCCCCTGCAATGGCATGCACAATTGCTTATCAAAATGAGAAGACAAATGCAGTTAAGCACAATCGTGGACCCTAGATGGATCCACCAAACAAAATAACACCCACGGGGTTTTCGTCCTTGGGATCAAATTAGAGTCTGGAACTGGCCATGCCAAGTTCTCAAGAAAAACATAGCAAGATAAATAAACTTGAATGCCTAAAATTCTTAGTTTCTATCCCCTTTTATAGGCTTGATGGACTCTCTCAAGACCCTATTTTATTATTTTACCTCGAAAATCAAAGGCAAATACCATGCGTTGATACCGTGGGAAAATACTACAGTAAATGCCATGGACAGATTTTGCCCATTTTGACCAGATCAAGAAAGGGAATATTACATAGTTCATCACAACAAATTTGATAAAAATATATTGAAATCCAAAATCTACACTATGAGGGTTAATTTTCCTTAGATTTCTGGTGTTATTAAGTTACCTTTTTTTCTTATGCAAACAATATATAAAAATGTGGAGAATAGAGAACAAATAAAACAATCTTTCACAAAAACACAATAACACCAAGATATGACCTAGGAAACCCTTTCGGGGAAAAGCCCAATTGGAAGGTGAGGTTGCTTTGCTCTCTCTTTCTTTGAATGGAAATGGTGCAAATACAAAGGAGTGAGACCTATGGCATGTGGGATGCTACAATACACAAACTCTCTTTGCTCTGCCCTTTCTCTGTCTACTCTTAGCTACTCTGCTTTACTATGGAACAAAATGCACTTGAATAAAAACAAACCCGTTTTCTTCCTATTGGCTTGGTTATAACACCACTGCCTATTGGGGGTTAGATTTGATCCATTCAATCCTCAACATCTGTTACAACTCGACCCATATAAAGTCTTCTTTATTGTGCCCACATGGCTAGTCCCTTTTCTATGAGTAGTGGGGGATGACTTGGCAACCTCTCGAATTATGGTGGTCAATCATGATAGGTTAACTTGCGAGAGACATAATTTTTATGTTCAAAATTTGAATGATGTGATTCTTGCACCATTGGAAAGGTTTTTGAATGGAAATGGTGGGTATGATGCTTACATGACAAAGTTTTACCCTGTTACTAAAATTGCTCCTCTAAGATGGTTTCTTTGATTTTACCACCTTGAAAGCATTTGAGATGGATGAAAAACAATATAATAGTCCAATCTTGATCATACCTCTCCATTTTGGAATGCTTTTGTGTTGGAAAATCTATAGAAATGGCATTTAAACAATTTCCCTTATTATGACATTAACTTGTGATGTTTTCATTATTAGTATTAGATCTTTTTATTATCTTTTCTTGTCATCAAGATTAATGCCAAGCAACAAATAGATGAGAACACAAGATGTAGGCACACTGCCAGGGCAAAACCCCCCTCAAGGGGAAAACCCAGTCACAAATTATTCCTTTAGTAGATTCAAGATGAGACGACCAAGACCCTTACAACTCAGACTCGAGACTACCTCCATCCATCAAGTCAACCTTGTCATTCTTCAATTCCATTGCTCCTGTAGCAGTCAGTCTTCTTCATACTTGTCCTTGAAGAGATCACCTCTGCAACCAATCCGAGCTCCTTCATGTACCAAATTGAAGTCACTGTAATATCATTGAGATGAGGTCACTGTTATAGCTTTGATATGATGTCATTGTGGTGAGAGCACCGAGTTAAGGTCACTGTGATAACACCGAATCCTGTAGTCACTGCAATGTAAGTTCATCTATATTATAATAACGAACCCTTCCTTCTGAAATAGCACCGGGTTGAAGTAGCACCAAGCACTTTGTGATATCCAAACCTTTTACTGTAAAGACACCGAACATATGTCTCTGAAAAACCCTATACAAACTCTCTGTGATCACTGAAAGTAGACTTCTTGAAATCCGAACTTGAGATGTCCTGTAGTAGTACCGAAACTTGTTCTTTGAAATCTTATGCAAATTTCTGTGTAGGTAATGCGAAGCCCTCATCCTTATATATATAGTTGTCTGTCCATAAATGAGCCGACATGACATTTTTGAAGAGCAGTGTCACTTATTTTGAGCCGACATGAGTTCTCTTGAGGGTTGCTGACTTGATGAGGATTCTTTTGAAGCCGACAACAAGGAGACCTTGATGGAGGAAGAGTCTTCAAACAAAAATTGACTTTGACAATTAACCTAAAGCCTTCAATGGAGGCTTGACCTATGACATTTGACCCAAGCATGAAACCCATGCTTTAATAAGTCAAATAAAATAATAATAAAATTCTTTTTGCTTTTATTTTGACAAATATATTACATTTAACTCAAGTACAATAATGAAGACCGAATCTAGTTACATTTTCCAACATTTTGGTCCCTAAGGTTTTACTAAATAAGTTAAGGAAAATTTTCCTCTACTCTCTTCCTGGAGTACCATTTAGCCTTGTCTGGAAGTTGTTCTTTTAACCCAACCCTCCAAAGGTCATGCTGCCTCCTGTCTTGTAGTTCTTTATCTCTTTTGCAAAATTATATCTTTTGTCAACTCTGTTTGAGTATATAGTGCTAAATCCTCTATAAAAGGTGGTACCTGTTGAGAAAATATGGTAGCCATGGTTGGTATTTTCATCTTGAAAAATAAATGAAATTTAGAATTTTTAAATTTGCCTCCAAATTTAGTAGGTCGGTTGGGCCCCTAAGAGGCACCCATTTGACCCCCACTTGAAGGCTACATAAAAGAGATTATTTCTCCTCATTTGTATATATCAATTTGGTCTCATGCATCTTTGATTCAACGAAATTACAGGAGGGCTGAAATTTTAGGAGGAGGGCCGAAATTCTAGGGAGGGCCAAAATTTTAGGGACTTGAATTTTTGACATGGCACTTCATCATGATTCTGGTTTCTGGTTTGGTTATTATTCTACTATTATTATTTATGGTGTATAGATGAATCTGGAAACTCTCTCTCTCTCTCATAAGGAAGAACATATTTTGGGTTTTCCTCTTGTGGGTTTTGCCTTGGTTGTGTCTAATTTCTGTGTCTCTTGTCTCATTGTTTCATGGTTACTTTACTGCTCTTTCATGTTTATTAGTTGATGTTATTCTTCTGTATAACTGCCTAAACGACATGGAATTTAATGCTATGTGAAAACTAATGTTTAATTGATCATTGAAGTAGTTATTAGGTGAAGGAAAACCAAATATAGTAGGTATCCTAGAAAATCAACACTGAATCAGAGCTGTGGTTTGATGAGTGGTTGGGAAAAAGGATTCACTTCTAGATGATTTCTAAGGTCTTTGTTCTGTGGATTGACCAAACTCCTTTGAAGGCTTGATTCTATCCTTGTACCGTGATTCAAATCAAAAGGGGTTGTAGAAATGTATACAAGGTTGTGTGGCATCAAGAGAGGGCCGAAGCTACCTCAGGTAGTTCATATTGCTGTAATGTGATTTGACTTTGTGAACAAGTATGAAATTATAAGTTATTGTCTCAAAATGCAGGAGCCTTGTGACACCTTTTAGCCTTTTTTGGGACATGTATCTCTGCGAGTTATCTGATATATTAATTCACTGTAAGGTACTATGAATGATCTCTGTGAATACATGATCTGAGCTTCTTGATCCTTGAAACCTAAGTCTATGTCCAAGGCACTGTAAAATATCAATCAATGTCATTCGAGACTGAGCTCCCTCTGCAAGAACAAGGCCGAAATCCCTGTTTAATACAATATCTCAGTGTGAGTTAAAATTCTAAGCATGATGTATTCAAAATCTGGACTGATCTAGGATCATTTGAGGTTTTACCTCTGGACTGACCTTTGTCAATGCTGAGTGGAGAGTGGTAAGGTCTTGTGACTCACTCTCGATCAATTCTTCTTCATTATTACTTCATGGTTCAACATAGTAGAGATGACAGAGATGGTACATGACGACAGGATGGCATGATGACGACAGATGGATTGGTAGGTGGAATTCTCCCTAGTTGAGAGGGAGTGTTAAAATTGGCAACTAGGGCCAAATTCCACCTTGGGACAACTCATTTGATGGAGATGATGATTGCATTGGATTCCTCTTTTCGAGAGGTCCAAGATTGATATAAAGATCATCTCATTCGGACAAGCAAAAGTGTGATTTTGAATTTATGACCACACATGTGCAACTTGTTTAGGTCAGCCTCAGCTAAATGTAGGCTCAAGAAGCCCAATGGATGTGTCTCTTCACCCACAACAAAGTGTATAAATAGAAGAGACCTCACACATTCTTCTCTCTCTTCATCAAATTGGTTCATAGTACGTACAACTTGGGCAACCTCTCTCTCTCTCTCTCACACGTGCGGCAAGGACGACAAATTTTTTGGGCTAAATCATAGAACCAAAATTGCAGAATTTCAGACTGTTTGACCAAAATTGACTGAGGCTGTTTTGATTGGGGTTTTGAGCGCAAAATTTTGACTTTATTAGGCCGCATTGACTGGCACAAAAATCGAAGTTTTTTGGGCAGTTTGACCTGCGTTGACCGCAAGCCTGTTTGACGATAGAGTTGACAGCAAGTTGACTGAGTTGACCAGAGTTTTTATGATTGTTTTGGGTTGACTTTGACCATTGCTGGAGGTCGAGTTTGATTGCTTTTGACCAAGCTTCAAAGGAGGTATTTGATTGTTGTTTTGACCAACGTTGACTTTTTGTTTAGGGTTGAAGTTTGACTACAAAATTTGACAGGGACGATTTGACTTTGTATTGGGCTAATCAATTTGACTTTTGCACTCTCTCTCTGTTGAACTATTGAATAATAATAAGAAGATTTGATTAAAGGGTTTTCCCCACATTGAGGTTTTTCCCTGGAACCCGCCAAATTCGATGTTCTCTTATCTTGGCTCGTCTTCTGCAATTTTGTTTTATGTTATATCTGCATTTACTGTCAATGTGATTGCTATTGGAAATAATTGGAAATCATTATTGGGCTGCTAAAGGAACATTGAAATAAATTGTGCTAAGCATAGAACATACCATTGTTATCTAAAATTAACACTATGGAAGTTGAAGATAAACAAGGGGTATTGTTGACACATGTACCAATGGCAAGTTGACATATATAAAGGGAATTTCACCACTACGAGGAAGGCATGGTATCATAGTAGGATTGATCAAGGGTTGCAAATGTTGGTGTTGAATGCTAACTAGGTCTAAGCTTAAGCGCGAAGAAGGATCACTTGAAGAGTTTAATTTTGAGATCAATATGAGACATACATTAGCAAGTAAGGGAATGTGAAGGGGAAAAAGCCTCGCCAAGTCTAAAAGACATTTTGAAAAGCCTTTTTTGACATGAAAGCCATGGTGGAAGAGTTGTACAGTGAATGAAGAAAAAATGGAGGACCAATCCAAGTTAAAAGTGGAGGAGCTGATGGGGACCCTCCTCAAACTCCTCCACCTCCACCTCCATCTCCATCTCAAAAAAGGCAATCATAGAAGGTTGATTCCAAATTACCTTTCTTAAAACTAGATGTAAAATTTGATTTGCTGATATATAATGGCGAACTTAATGTAGAAAAGCTAAATAATTGGGTCAAGTAGATTGAAGTTTATTGCAGGATTCAAAGAATTGTGGACGAAGATCTTCATATGAAAGGTAAAATGATATTTTCTTGCTATGAGTTTATAGCTGCATTAAAGAACCAATTCTATCCATTAGGCTATATGCAACAAGCATTAATGGATTGGCATAATCTAAGACAAGGTAGAGGACAAATTGTGCAAGATTATACTAGAGTTTAGGGATCCAGAGAGGGCATTAGCATTGGGTATTCCTCTTTGCATGCAAGAAACTCTTTAGAAGTATATTTGTTGGTTGCATAGTTATTTGACACATACTATTTTTATGTTTAACCCAACTAATCTTGATTGTGTCCAAGCTACTAACGTTTACTCAAGGGTAAAAATGTCCATGAGAACTTCTCAAAGAAACTAGTTCAACTAGTTGTAGGCAAGAACAAAGGAAAGGGTACGACAAAAATATCAACTACAATGAAAAAAGAAGATAAGAAGCCTACATTTTCACATTGCAAAAATGACATGATGATGCCAGGGAATGGAAACTTCATCCAGAACTAAAGCCAACATGGTTAAACAATAAGAAGGGTAATCAGAAGACCACTGCTACAATCCAATAGGATCTTGGATCAGATTCAGGTGATTAAACCAAGATTGTGACCATGAAAATACAATGTATATCTTCTTTAGGTTGTTCTAGCTCTAACATTCATTCTTTAAAATTGAAAACTATGCATGATGAAAAGAAACAAAGTGAGCTATTTCATGTTAAGAGTCATCTCAAAACTTACAAGGATTGATACACTCTTTGATAGTGGTTCATAAGCTAATCTTATTTTTGAAGAAATTGTTAAGACATTGAGACTTGAAACTAATCCACATCCAAAACCATATCCTTTAGGATGCGTATGTGAGGATGCTGAGTTATTGGTGTCTAAACAATGGAAACTCTCATATTTGCAATTATGTCTAATTTCACTGATGAGGTAAAGTTAGATGTCGTACCGTATTATTTGTGGGATTGTTTTGGAAAGTCCATATTTATATGATAGGAAAGCTATCTTCTACATGGAAGAGAACTAGTATCATTTTGCAAAGGATGGGATTGAGTATATCTTGAGAGCTCATCATTTGAATGCTTCTTTATTTCTGCATTGATCAAATAGTTGTTCAATGCTTTCAAAGGATTTGATTCTAGACATAAAGATGAATTAGTTAGGATTGTTTCTAACTATGATGAAGTGTTTCAAGAACCAAAAAGATTACCTCCCGAGTCCTAAGAGAGTGATACAACATGAGATCTAGTTACAACAAGATGCACTTCTTCCTAAAAATGACATGTATAGTTTACTTGTGCATGAGAATGAAGAAATAAAGAAGCAAGTTTAAAAGTTATTCGAGAAAGGAGTCATCTGAGCAAGTACTTCTCCATGAGAATTGCCCATTGTGTTGGTACCAAAGAAAGATGGTACATGGATAATTTGTGTGGATTTTTGGGTATTGAACAAAATCATGGTGAAAAATCATTACCCTCTTCCTCGTATTGATGATTTGTTAGATCAATTGAAAAATGCATTCTATTTTACTAAGTTAGACTTAGGAAATGGTTGTAGGAATTGATTATCACTAGATAAGGATTTCTGAAGGTGATATTTGGAAAATTGCTTTTAAAACAAAATAGGATTTATTTGAATGCCTATTTATGCCCTTTGGGCTTTATAATGCTCCCGACACTTTTGTGCAGGTTATGAATGATGTATTTAGGTCATTCATAGATGATTTTGTAATAGTCTACTTAGATGATATATTGATTTTAAGTAAAAAATGGGAAAATCCTGTAGAGCATGTTAGGAAAGTATTAGATGTCTTGAAAAAGGAGAAATTGTGCCTAAAGATGTCAAAATGTGAATCTGGTAAATATATCTAATTTATTTGGGCTATATTGTAGGGCGCGGTGAATTGAAAATTGACCCTTTTAATGTTGAAGCCATCATGACAAGTGCTACGTAGGTCTTTTAGTGGGGAGGTAAACAACAGAAGGCTCTCAAGACTTTGAAAGTGAAGATTAGTACAACCCTAATTGATTAGTACAACCCTAGTTGATTGGTGCAATTGATTATGCCATGGGAGTAGTGTTAATACAAAGGAGGAAACCAATTTGTTACTATTTTGAGACCTTCATTGGTGTGGGAAGAAACTATCCTACTTGTGACAAGGAACTGTATGCTTTGGTTCAAAGTGTGAAGAAGGGGAAACACTATTTGATGGGCAAAGAGACAATCATCCATATGAATCATCAACCTTTACAGTGTCTCGTATCATAGACCAAGTTACAACAATCACATCATTTTCGTTGGATGGGATTCTTGCAACAATTCCATTTGGTCATTAGGTATAAGAAAGGTACACAAAACAAAGTTGATGATATGTTATGAAGACCTTCTATTAATGCATTCATTATTTATTTTACAACATACTTCATTAACTCATGAAAGTTACATTGAACAATATGATAAGATGTAGATTTTAAGGATATATATGAGACACTAACCCATGGTATCCAAGTGGAAGAATTAGATTACCATGTACATGACAAGTTGTTATATCATCTTGGTAATTTGTATATTCGACGAGATGAAAGAGTGCATGTAATTTGGGAAACACATACTTTTCTCATTTTTGGTCATTTTGGTGTAGGGAAAAAAGTAACTCAAATGCAACAATATTGTTATTTGACTCAAATATATGAAATTATGTCCAAATATGTAAATGATGTGTTATGTGTGCGACTTGCAAATCAAGTAACACATAATTGGGTTTGTACATGCCACTTCCTATATCTTCTTGTCCATGGGGAAGTGTGTCTATGGATTTTGTAGGAGGTTTGCCTATGTCTAAGAAAGGTCATGATTATTTGTATGTTTTGGTCTTGGTGCCATGTAAGAAACAAATTTGTGTCTTAGTGCCATGTAAGAAACATGTGATAGGAGAAAAGACTGCAAATTTGTTTTTGTAGCATGTTTGGGTTCATTTTGGTTTGCTCACATTCATTGTATCTAATCAAAACTCTTGCTTTCTTGGGGAATTTCAGTCAATTTTGTGGGGATTAATGGACACTAATTTTGGGTTCATTAATTTTGTAGCATGTTTGGGTTCATTTTGGTTTGCCCACATTCATTGTATTTAATTGAGACTCTTGTTTTCTTGGGGAATTTTGGTCAATTTTATGGGGATTAATGGACACTAAACTTAAAAAGAGCATTGCTTTTCATTCACAAATCGATGGACAAACATAAGTGGTCAACAAGACAGTGATACATTTACTCTTAGAATATTGTAGGAAGCATTCTAAGCTTTGGGATGAGCATTGTATTATGTACAACTTGCCTTTAACTGTGCCATACATTCTTCTACACAAAAGTCTCCTATTGAGACATGTTTTGGGTATTTGCCTAAGTCTCTTTTGGAATTTACTCTTGGGCAAGATTTAGTGGCAGATTGACACAATGATGTGGACAAAGCCAAGAAGTTCATTTAAAAGATTCAATTGGGTCATCAAGTTGTACAAGAACAATTGGAAAATAGCCAAGCCAAGAATAAGGCTAGTCATTCCAAGTATTGGGTTGATCATCATTTCCAAGTTGGTGATCAACTTTAGCTATTCATTAACAAAGAAAGCCTTAAAGGTGAAGGCAAAAGGCTCAAGCCAATCAGGTATGGTTGTAATATCACCATTTCCTCAGAAAAAATTTAGAAATAATTTTGCCGTAAAATTTAATTAAATTCAACAAGAAAAATGTGGAGAACCACATTTCATTCAAATCCACACAAGAAAAATAAGAGCCAATAATCATAATTTACTAAATGAAATTCGAGAACAAAATTCCAACCAATTTTTATTAATAAATTATGGGGAAATTTACACAAATTGTTCATGGAACATGTTAGCAAAATTTGCCTGGAACCCTCACACAAGCTTAGAGGGCCACTAAAATCAATTCACCAAATCATTCAGCCATGCCTTCGAATGAGCTCCCGCTTTCTTTTTTTTACAATGGCTTATCGAAATACCATGGTCTGTATCTGGGTCATCTGAATACCATGGGCCACCTTTTCCTTCATTAAATAAAGTGACTTTTTTAATATTCTTTTCTTTAGTAATCTTAATTAATTAATTTCTCCATTGAGATTCCCCAATTTATTCAGTCTGTAGCCTATTGGAATGGCTAGGCTATTGAGATGGTCTCCATTGCCCATGTCTAAGAAAAGGGACATTACAATGGTCCATTTAAATTTTGGAAAATATTAGTGACAATGCTTTTCGGTTAGCATTATGTCCATATATGCAAAAGAATTCCTTGGTTTTTAATGTTAATGTTAAGGATTCCCATAACTGATGCAAGTGGATGGCTTCAAATGATTATGAAAATGTTCCCATAATGAAGAGCTTGTCAAGAGATTTCCAACACAATTCTAATGGGGTCAAATGGACACTGTATGGAAAAGTTATGCCCTGTGGAATTTGAATACAAACAAGGGGAAATGTTGACACATGGATCAATGGCAAGTTGACATGTGGATCAATGACAGGGTGGCATGTGGACCATTATGAGGCCAACATGTGGACCTGTTAACAATAGACACATGGACAAATAAGCAGGTTCTTAAGTGACACATGGAAATTGGTTGTTGAGTTTAAAAAATGTTTTTTTATTATCATATCATATCAAATTCCATAAAATAAGGAATTTGAATTATTATTAAATAATGTACCCGCATAAGTTCAACAACCCATGAAGTCAAAACTCTAACAACTATCATTGCCATATATGGTATGGAATGAATATTACTTTGCTTTAATTTAGTGTATAAAATATGTCAACCATGTGCTCCAAGATTTAATATGATTCATGCCATGAATATTATCGTGTGAAATTAGTACTTGGTACTAGAATTTTGTGCCATAAAAGTATTTTGGATAATATTATATCGATGTGAAAGGGAGTAGGAGGAAGTCATGTGATTTGAACCATGATATCCTCCCCAAAAGTCTTAACAACTCACCACTAGATTCGCAGGCCTTGACATTGCTATATAATAGAATGAATATCGTTGAAGAAAAGACAATAGTTCTTTGTATGAAGAATAGGAAAGATGGGTTCTTTTAAGTGGGAAGAGGCCAAAGAGGGTCGTGATACCACTGCCATTGTCTTCCTTGGCGAACCTTGAAGACACATTCGTAGATTCGAGGCCATCTTAATGTCAAAAACATCTTTATGTTTGTTTTTAATCATTTTAACGCATTGGTTCCATTGTTGAAGTGGATCTGGAGATGTCACGCAAAAGGGGTGAACTCCATTATCATTGTTGATCTCTTCTCAATTGCATATTTAACATTATTAATGTGAAAATTTCTAACCCGAAATTCTACTGCAACAACTGATTTATTTCACCTACTTATTCTTCACAATAAGTTATTTACGAAATCCCTTTAGCAAACATTAAAATAATTCTACTGCAATTATCACATAATTACACAGAGAAAATAACAATGATATGCATGCCCAAGTACCAATCACATCAACACAGTGGTTTTTGGACAATTGTCCCTGGAAAAACCCAATGTGGGAAAACCAGTGCAACAGATGAGTGTTTTATTAATCTTCAGCAACAATCGCTTTACAAGGAATGATTTTACGGAGAAACTGAGGGAAAACACTTGAGACTTTCTCCTGGAAACTTTTTGACACCTTAGGGACCCTTCTCCCACTTCTGCGTCACTCTGCGTGGTTCTGCGTCCCTTTGTGTCAGCCTGCATGAGGGTTGCGTCTCCCCTGGACTGCGTCTCCCTCTACGTTGTCTCTTAATGCCCCCGCGTCACCTCCTCCTCATCCACTTACTATTGCTGATGCCCTCCTCTTCCTCCACCCCGCAACTCTCCCTCTGTAATCGATATCCTTCTCTTTGAGAATCAATTTTCCTTGGGATACTGAGTATCTGTTGGTGTGTCTCCAAATGATCCTCAAGTCTTCTCTTATACTTTTCCTGTTGATGGATCAATGACTGAGATTAAGTCTCTAATCAACGACTAAGATTAAATAGACTTGATCCTCATCTCTCAGAAGCTTCTCACCCTTATCTTTATTAATATCCATTAATATTTTTGTTTTCCTAAGTTTAGACTTAGGAACCCATTAAAAATATTAATTATTTTAATAACTCCTCATCTGGGTGGAATTTCTCCAAACGATTTCTAGGTCTTGGAGATCTCATGTGCTTTAGCCTCTCCACCAATTCAAGGCTAGAGCACAACCGATGCTACCCAAAATCAACACTCCCTCTTAGCGAGGAATGTGCTCTAGTAATGCTTCACCATAGAAGCATCACACTGATCCTCCGCATCGTTCCTCTGTGCTGATGCTTGTCCTGTTGCCCCACATCCATTGCACTGTTGCTCCCTGTATTGCTACCCATGACACGACCACTACCACTGCTACATTTGTACTACAGCTCCCTCTCAACATGCTACATCATGCTACCCATAGCACTACCACTGCTAACTGCTGCACTGCAACTCCCGATACTTATCCATTTCTGCTATTGAAATAGATTCTTCACCATCCCCGTCTTTTCCCTGAAATAAACAAACTTTGTTCTCCCTAGAGCCTTGGTGAGGATATCTGCCACCTATTCTCCCGTAGGAGTGTACCTCAACTGTACTGCCCCTTGTTGGACACAGTCTCTGACAAAGTGACACCTGATATCAATGTGCTTCGACCGATCATGAAATACTGGATTCTCAGAGAGCTTGATGCAACTCTGATTATCACACAAAATCCTGGTCGCTTCCATCCTTCTCTTGAATAGATTCACAAGCAATTTCCTAAGCCATATGGCTTCGCACAAAGCTGTGCTAGCTGCCATATATTCTGCTTCAGCTGAGCTAAGAGCCACAAATTTGTGTTTTCTACTACACCAGGAAGTCATTTCTGATCCAATGTTGAAACAGTACTCAGTTGTACTTTTCCGATCTACTAAACTTCCAGCCCAATCTGCGTCAGTGAACCCACTTAGCCTGATGTTATTGCCTTGGGTGTACATTAGTCCATGCTCGACTGTTCCTTGTATATATCTGAGAACATGTTTGGCTGTTGCCCAGTGCGCCCTCTTGGGTTCCACCATGAATTGACTGAGGGTGTTGACAGCGTAACAAATGGCTGGCTTGGTATTGACCAGATACATCAGGGACCCTATAAGATGCCTGTACAAGGTAGGATCAACGTCTTTATCTTCTGAATCATCAATCTTCTTCTAGTTGGTGATCATTGGAGTAGCCATAGGTCTATAGTCCTGCATCCTGAATCTTTTCAAGATCTCTGTAGCATATCTCCCTTGTCCAAGGAAGATCTCACCCTTCTGCTAGCAAACATCCAACCCCAGGAAATAATGCATCTGCCCCAAATCCTTCATGTCGAATTCTGTGACTAGGTTCTTGCAGTGTTTGAGCCTAGATGATCCTGTCAGGAAAAGATCATGCACATATAACACCAGGATTGGAGGCTCATTCTCCACGACAAGATAGTAGAGATTAGGATCTGCGTTACTCTTGACGAACCCCATCTTCTGCAAGTAGCAATCAATTCGATTGTACCATGCTCTAGGTGCCTGTTTAAGCCTATACAAGGCTTTCTTTAATCTGCATACATGAGATTTCTTCTCATGTGTCTCAAAACCCTTTGGCTGTTCAATGTATACTTCTTTTTCTATCACCGCATTCAAGAACGCTGTCTTGACATCCATCTGGTGAATCTCCTACCCCATCTATGCTGCAAGGGATATCACGGTTTTAATAGAAGTATACCTGGCTACTGGGGCGAAGGTTTCTTCGTAGTCTATCCCTTACTTCTGAGCATAACCCTTAGCCACAAACCTGGCTTTGTATTTCTCCACACTGCCGTCTGCAGCATATTTGACTTTGTAGATCCATTTCGAACCTACCACTGACTTGTCCTGAGGCCTAGGTATCACTTCCCAGACATCATTGACCATTATAGAACTGTATTCCTCCACCATAGCATCAGCCGATACTTGATGCTGAACGACCTCCTGAAAACTAGGGGGTTCCCCATGTTGAAGAATCTAGGGCATTCAGAATTAAGGTGATTCTTCTTAGCATGATAACAAATTTGTGAAGTTCTTTTACAATTCTTCTTGTCTTGATCTTCTTCTTATTATTAGTGTGTGTAATTACTTCATCAAATTGCTATCAAAACAAAGAGACAAGAACACAAGATACTTGGCTCTCTGTCAGGGCTAAAACCTCTCCCTTTTGGAGAGGAAAACCCACGCAAAATTCTTCTTATAGAGATTCCAACTAACAAATACCAAGACCATGACCCTTGATACATTCTGCCTCTCCAAGACCAAGACATCAATCCTCTTGCTTGAACACTGCTGAGATCATCATGATTGCTGCACCATTGAAGCCATCACTTAGATATTCATTACTGTCTCTTCATCATGTCACTGAGATCTCTTGTCTTCATTGAGATCATCATCATTACTGCTACCATACCACTGTCATCACACTACTGCTGCATCTTCACTTGCTGTTCCTTTCGTGTGGGATCATCATTGATGTACATTCACATCAGTACCATCGAAACAATGAGGTCACTGAGATATCAAAATCATGATCCCATAATTCTCCATGCTAGGAACAGGACTGTGTATATCACAGAGATCCTTCCTTATCATTAATATGTTAAGGCTGTGATTATATTCAATCACTGAGTATACTACTGTGATACAAGTCATCATATACTGCGTTTGTCTGGAATGTCAACAAGGAGAGTGAACTGTTATCGTTACAACTGTGAGTATGTCGAGAGGGATAACAACTATACGCTACTGTGGGATCATCGTGATCCTCATCATTGATCCCTGTAGGATTTTTGATGTAACCCTTGTCATTGCCTTTTATGATGCCGAGACTGTAACAAAGATATCACTTCATCATTTGAATGCCGAGATTGCTGGAGGCAGATCCGATTCCTATAACGTGATATCCTTTGAGACTTCTGCTTGTTGTGATCATGCTGAGGTTGTTAGTGCTCCTGTAGGGTTCCAAAGATCTCTTTATCACCGAGAGATAATGATTATGTTTCCTTTCGTTGAGGGGTACATCATCGAGGAGGAGGAGATTATCATCCTTCCTCACTATGATCATTACGCATCTGATGAGGCCTTCTGAGATCTTATACCCAATTGAGATCTCCTTCTTGCACCTTGAATCTATCCGTAGTTCAAAGAAATGCGAGTTCTGTATCTTCTTGATTGCGGATCCCTGCACCTGTATTCACATGAAATCTCAGAGAATTGCGAATTCTTCTTGTGTGATTTGCGCTGACCCTAAGTGGGTATTTAAAGTGGTTTGTGCCTTTATATTGAGCCGATGTGAATCCATGAACTGACATGTGTATTTCCTTGAGCCGACATGACTTCCATTGATCCAATTAATTCTATTTTGTCCCGACATAAAGAATTCCTTCTTGTTTTTGCTTGCAGACTTCTTGGAGGATTATGCTTGGTCTTTGGAGGGCTTCTACACATTTTGTAGACTAGAGTATATTACACATAGGCTCATAAAGAGAGACTTTTGCTTGTTGTGATCATGCCGAGGTTGTTAGTGCTCCTGTAGGATTCCAGAGATCTCTTTATCACCAAGAGATAATGATTATGTTTCCTTTTGTTGAGGGGTACATCACCGAGGAGGAGGTGATTATCATCCTTCCTCACTGTGATCATTACGCATCTGATGAGGCCTTCTGAGATCTTATACCCAACTGAGATCTCCCTCTTGCACCTCGTATCTATCCGTAGTTCAAAGAAATGCGAGTTTTGTATCTTCTTGATTGCAGATCCCTGCACCCGTATTCACACGAAATCTCAGAGAATTGCGAATTCTTCTTGTGTGATTTGCGCTGACCCTAAGTGGGTATTTATAGTGGTTTGTGCCTCTATATTGAGCCGACGTGATTCCATGAACCGACATGTGTATTTCCTTGAGCCAACATGACTTCCATTTATCCAATTAATTCTATTTTGTGCCAACATAAAGAATTCCTTCTTGTTTTCGCTTGCAGACTTCTTGGAGGATTATGCTTGGTCTTTGGAGGGCTTCTACACATTTTGTAGACTAGAGTACATTACACATAGGCTCATAAAGAGCTTCTCAATACATGACATGACTCTTTGACATATAAATAAAATCCTAAAGACATCAAGAAGAAGTCTTTTGACCTATGACACTTCTTGCTCATGAAACCCATGTAGCAAGATATACAAAAATAATTTATTCTCTTTATTACATCATTTACTAAGGTCATGTCATTATGAAGACCAAACTTAGTTACACTTTCTTCAACACCCCAACTTGAGCTACTAGGGCCTGCTATCTGTCTGGCTGTCTTCGCTCTCTTTTATCATTCCTGGGTGCACCAATGAAGTCCTTTGCATCCCGTAGAATTTGTCGGAGTTCCTGGCTTGTTCTTCCTCTGGTAGTGGGTACATCTATCAGCTCTTCCTCTACCTGAGATTCTTCATGTTCTGAAGCTTTGCCTTTAGGAGAATTGTTGGTACTAGTCTCTGCTGGTAGATGTGGTTGGACCAACAGATCGTCTTTTGACTGCTCCTCGGAAGGCATTTCTCGGGATTTCCTGAAAGCTCTGTCCTCCATGAACTTTACATCCCGTCGAACTACTACCTTCCTACTCCCTGGAAGATAAACTCTATATGGCTTAGCATTTTCGCTATATCCCACAAGATATCCTTTCTCAACAGTTTGATCTAATTTCTTTCTCTTTTCTTTGGGTATACGACAATACACCAAACTCCCAAATATCCTGAAATGAATGACTTCAAGGGTCTTCTTAGTGAAGACCCTTTCCGGAGTGATTTTGCCCAATGCCCTGTGTGGAGTCCTGTTTTGGACATAAATTGTCGTGCTGCATGCTTCTGCCCACAGGAATTTGGGCATATCCTGATCATATAGCATTGCCATAGCTACTTCCACAATAGTCCCGTTTTTCCTTTCTGCTACTCCATTCTATTCCAGATTGTAGGGCGCTGCCCACTCTCTTTTGATGCCTTCCCTAGCACAAAAATCGGTGAAGTCCTTGTCAACGTACTCTCCACCATTGTCTGAGCGCAACACTTTTATCGTCTTTCCTATCAGATTGTCTACTAGAGCCTTGAACTCTTTGAATCGACCAAAAACCTCATCCTTGTTTTTCAAAAATTAGATCCAAGGCTTCCTGGAATTGTCATCGATGAAGGTGGCAAAGTAATCAGCACCACTAAGAGCTTTTGTGGACATAGGTCTGCAGATGTCTGAGTGTATCAATCCTAGAACACTTTGAGCTCTATTGTTACTTCTGGAAAACGCTGCTTTGGCATACTTGCCTAGAGTGCACCCTCTGCATACATCATCTCGTTTGGTACTTAATTTTGGAACTCCTGATATTGCTTTCCTGAGAATTCTCAGAGCCCCATGGTGTAAGTGTCTCATCCTCTTGTGCCATAGTTCATTCAAATATTTATCTCCATTGCTGCTTATCAGTGCCATTGGAGATTCTAGTTGTAATCTATACAGCCTGTTACTTCTGATTCTGATCTGGGCCTTCCTTTTCCAACTCGGGTGTTTGACATATACTTTCTCCTTAATGAAGAAAATGTCATAGCCCTTGTTTTGAAGTTGAGATACGAAGAGTGAGTTCATCCCCAATCTTGGCACATGTAGCACATTGGTTGCTCGAAGCCACTCTCTTGCTTCGGTCTGAAAGACTACACTACCTCTTCCTATGGGGGTACATTTTGCCTTATTTCCCACGGTGATCTGAAAATTCATCCTTTCTTCTTGATAATTTGAAAAACATTCTCGAATTCCTGTCATATGCCAGGAAGCTCCACTATCTATATAACAAACCTCAGACGAGGCAGAGCTTGTTAGGCAAGCGACTTATTCTTCCAGTTTGGAAGCTAACATAGAATAATCGTGATCCATGTCCCTCGTGCTTTCTTTTGGAAATCCGCATGAGTCCCTTTGAGTTGATGCCTTTGCATCATGCTCCTGACCCATATCCGATTCTTCTCTCCTGTTGCCGAATCTCTGCTCTGATACCATGTGAAAATTTCTAACCCGAAATTCTATTGCAGCAATTGAGTTATTTCACCTACTTATTGTTCACAAGAACCAATCACATCAACATAGTTTTTTTTGGACAATTGTCTCCAAAAAAACCCAATGTGGGAAAACTAGTGCAACAGATGAGGGTTTTATTAATCTTCAACAACAATCGCTTTAAAAGGAATGATTTTACAGAGAAACCGAGAGAAAACACCAGAGACTTTCCCCTGGAAACTTTCTGACACCCTAGAGACCCTTCTCCCACTTTTGCGTCACTTTTGCATCACTCTGCATGGTTCTGCGTCCCTCTGCGTCAGCCTGCATGAGGGTTGCGTCTCTCCTGGACTGCGTCTCCCTCTATGCTGTCTCTTAATGCCCCCGCGTCAACTCCTCCTCAGTCACTGACTGGTGTTGATGCCCTCCTCTTCTTCCACCTTGCAACTCTCCCTCTGAAATCTATCCCTCTTTGAGAATCAATTTTCCTTGGGATATTGAGTATCTATTGGTGTGTCTCCAAATGATCCTCAAGTCTTCTCTTATACTTTTTCTCTTAGGAACCCATTAAAAATATTAATTATTTTAATAACTCCTCATCCAGGTGGAATTTCTCCAAACGATTTCCGGGTCTTGGAGATCTCATGTGCCTTAGCTTCTCCACCAAATTTCAAGGCTAGAGCACATTTGATGCTACCCAAAATCAGGAATTAAGTCAATTTTTTAATGAAGTTGCAGGAAATTGTGAGTTACATACAAGAATTCCAATTGGTGTAATGTATTAGTTTTCACACTAATTTTGGATCAAGGCAAAGGCTAGACCATAGTTTTAAAACTCCGACTCCGACTCCGACTCGGTCGAGGATCGACTCCGACTCCGACTCCGAAACGGTAATGACTCGGCCGGCTTGATTTCAATGACTCGGTCGTTGTAAAAAATACATTAAATATTTATTTTTTTTATAAAAAAACATAATTTTAAAGATTTTAAACATAGTTTTAAGATTTTCATTCATGTTTCCAAACACACAGCATTATAATATAGATGGAAAACAACATATGATCAAAGTAGGCTCATGAACCAATCCATTATATCAAAATGGTACCCAATGGCAATACATAGTCAACTGTCATACATGATTAAAGACTCAAAACAAAAAACACATAACCAAGGAGGCTAGAAATGGCCTCTACAACAAAAGTAAACTGTGACCAGACTCCAGTACTAGTACTACAGCTACTGGCTAGTAGCTACTGCAAGAGGAGCCAAGATCATGTCGATCAATCTCTGGATCATCATCAGAGTCAGACAAGGGGCCCCATGGCTCCTCCTCATCATCATCATCTCCAACTGCAGCTGTAGAAGTGGTACCACTAGCAGGCTGTGCAACTGCAGCAGATGCAAGCTGAGATAGAGTAGATATGCGGTTGCGCTTCTGTCGTGGCTGAGCAGAGGAAGCACCTACAACTGGAGTCCTTGCTGGCTGTGAGACTGAGGCTGGTGGATTGGGATCTGCATTCAACTGAACAACATGTTCAAGTTCAACTGATGTCTCAATATCTAAATCTAAATCAAGATCCTCAGCAGGATAAAACTCTTCTGGACGACTCTCCACTACCCAATCTGATGTTGGATCAATGTCTTCCAACACAATGGGATCTAAATCAGGTCTTTTGTTTAGCAAATGGTTTCGTCTGAGCCGGAGGTTGTATTGGACATAAACTAGATCATTTAACCGTTTTTGATCCAAACGGTTTCTCTTCTTTGTGTTACTTGGGAGCAGGAGTGAAAACGGGAGCGGGAGCGACATTTTCAGAAGCTCTTGGTTTGGGAGCGAATCCCAGAGGAGTTCGACAACCAATGTCACTAACATCAAGGTACATAGAGGGATTGGTGCTCTTGATTAAATACGAGTTCCATACCCTAATACATGACAAAATTCAGTGGAAACATTGCAATCCTCCAATCCTGAAATCCTGAAAAACTGATAAGTCTGCTAGATTTTGAATGAAATCTAAAATTCTACTTTCTCCATATGAAATCCAATGAGGCCGAAACTACTCTCAAACATCCTGAGTCATTTCATGGTAATGTTAAAAATTTAAGTAAAAGGATGAAAATGAAGATTAAGGAGAATGTCACTTTTACTTTAAGAATTTAACATTACCATGAAATTTGAATAGCATATCAATAGTAGAGAGCATTTGAGTGTGTTAAATAGGGTTTGGGAGGGGGAAATGGACCCCAAATAACATTTAACTAATTCATAAAACACATTGGAGTTCAAACGAATCAGCGAACACTTCAAAATTTCATTAAAAAAATGTCAAATCGCTGTTTTGATGGGGTTACAGGGCACTGGTTATGACTCGGCCGAGTCATGGCTGACTCGGCCTACTGAACCGTTTCCTCCACCGAGTCACATTTTTGGGCAATGAAATGGATCAACTCGGCCGTTTCCGTTTCGAATCGGTTGAATTTTAAAACTATGGGCTAGACAAGAAGCAAAGGGTGATACTAATGGTGAGGATCCTAACATAACCAATGATGGAACATTACTTGTCATTCATGTTTGTCATTAATTGTTCTCTATTATTTATTCATAATGTTTTCTTTCAAAGTTTCAACCTAATGTGCTATTTATGAAATAACACATCACACGCATACACACACACACACACAATCTAATGTGCTATTTTCTGTTGCTTGATGTAGCTCAAATAGTTGTTCTAACCTTAAGTGGTGTCAATGAGGCTAGGAACACAAGAGTGGAAAATATCTATAAGCCCAATTTATTTTATAAAGTGAATTTGTCTTAATTAAATTATATAATCAATTTTTAATTATTTTCCAAAGTTTTAACTTAGGGAAATAGATTAATTAATTAGTCATAATTGAGACATGGTCAATTTTCCTGTAGAGACTTCTAGTAAAGTTTGTAGAGACTTCTAGTAAAGTTTTTAAGTGATCTTAGCCATTGATTAGATCTTTTCAGATTGATTTCTCAACAAGAGATTATAAAGGAAATCAATGGGCAATTGAGATCAATTCATTGCAGTGAAGAGAGCGCAATGATAATATGGGGTTCAACACCAGTGAGGGTTTCAGCAACAGTTGAAGCAGTAAATATTTCCGGAGTTTTCTTTCATTAGTATTCTTCTAGTTTTCGAGATCCAAAGGAGGAATTCTCCCAGAGTTATTTTGCAGACAGAGAGGCCGAGATTGCCAAGAGAGGCTGTACGAGTTGCCAGTTTAGCAGATCGATATTTCCAGTTGCAGAGCGAATTGCAGGAAATCAGTTTGATAGCAGAAAAGGCGTATTGCGCCATGAGCCTTCTAGTGGTCAGATCGACTTGTGGAGGTGAAGAAATATTTTGCTGGAGCTTTGTTGTGGTTTGGCAAGCAGTTGTAATATTTATCAATTACAGAATTTGCTGAAGATTAATAACAAAACTCTTAGATCTGAAGCACTGGTTTTCCATTCAGTGTTTTTCCACAGATGTTTTGTCAAAAAATAGTGCTCATTTTGTGATTGGTTTTCTAAAGTTTTCTATCTGTAGAATTTCCTTGAAATTTTGAAGCTACTTGATGAACCAACTGAAATTGGGTTCGATTCACTAGGACCCAGGATTTCTCTACTAAAAAAATTGCAGTGGAATAAAACAAATAGATAAAGACACAATAACACAAAACAGTGACACAATATTTTCTAGGGAACCCAACTGGGAAAACCCTCTGCTAGCTGTAGAATTTTATTGACAGAAAATAGAGCAATCTGATCTCTTTTACAAGGCAATTGTTTCAACAGAGAATACAACTTTTCTCACTGCTTGGACTAAGCTAGAAACCTCCCTGCAAGACTCGACCTTCTGCTCCCTATTTCCTTACGCGGAAATATCCTATTTCCTAGTGCTGAGCAGGCCCCTATTATTTAGGAATTCTTCCTAAATCCTAGCGCACTTCTGCAAGGAAATTATCTGCCTCAAATCTGCGTCTAGGTTGCTCCTAGATACTCTCTTCCCACAACAAGCTCTCACACACACAACCTGTGCATACAAGAATGAATTACAAAGGTGCCTTCATCCTCCTTATAAATTTTTTAATCATGCCAAATCTGGTATTAATTTTAGAACTCGGACTTGTGATTGATTAGTTAACTGAGTCAAATTGACTCTTGTAACTTGTCCTAGCCTCAATTAGACATTGAGACTCTCACTCGTCCCTTTCCAAAAATAAACTAGCACTTGGAGACAAACAAAACTGAGCCTCCAAATTCCTTCATGACTTGTCCTGATTTCTAGGAATTCATGCATGCTAAGGAAAACTGTTTGTGGCCATCTTGACTAGACACGAGTCAAGAACACCTTCACTTGCTACTTTTCAACACTATCAGAGTTTCTGTAGTTTATTTAATTGGTGACATTAGCAGTTGTGTTTTATTTGTTATTTGCAGTAAATAATTTGCCGGGACAAATAATCTGTTTAAAAATAGGAGAATAATAACCAGATTAACTGCAATAAAATTTTCACATTTCTTCATTTCCAATTTTTTTGGGAGTCATGTTTTAGTGCGTTTCCATTTCAGAAGCTTGTACCCATTTTCCCGTATTGTGCAACTTCATAGAAAACCGAAGAGATTCAAACATGCAGGTAGAGAGGAGATTATTGTATTTTACATAGATGGTGTACTCTATGACATTATTTCTGTTTATAGAGGTACAAGATTGGTCGAGAGTGATCATCTTCGACCAAGTCTCCTATGAATTATGTACAATGAGATAAGAAAAAATATAGTGGAAAGTGTAAATTACATTTATAATATATAGTGCGATTTAGTTCACTAGGAACATTAATGTTGGACAGATTTTGGTTATGATTTGACTTTTGTGATACCTCCTAAGACTTTTTTTAGGAAACATGTTTCCATAAATCCTTTGAAGAGCTTTTCTCTTTTGGTAGACAAATGGACCTTTTTCCATAGTAGGTTCTGCTTCTCTTTTACATTGTTGTTAACAATTGATAAAAACCTTAAGCATGGTTAACATGATTGAGGGGTATCTGTTCCATCGAAATCACCTAGGACTTGTACCTGGCCTTATTTGCTACAACCACATTAATGCAAGGAGCATGCCTACTGAGTTTTGAATTGGGGTTGTCACTGCTGTCAGCAGTCCAACTTGTAGTAGACCTCAGTGGACCAATCCTTTGAAGACTTGTTCATGCTTTGACCAAGTGACATTGAGCTCATGAGAGTTTCAGTGGTTCTTACCATCAAAGAAGCCTAGGTTGGTTGTCAATGAAACAAACATTCTCCTATATGTGCTATTCATGGGCTGAAAAACATCTCTATGCTCAAGATATTTGCCCACGTTGAAGTCATTATAGGTCTCCAATAGGTGAATAAGAGGTCATTTATTATCCATTTCAGAAGTGTATCTTTCTTTCGGGGGATTTGGTGGGATCTTGAAGTACAATCCACCTGAAATTACAATTGGGAATGACAATGACATACACCTAATAAAATAGAGTATTGGTGCTCATGAATTAAATAAATAAGATAAAGGAAAGAAACAACCATAACATCCTTCACAATTGGGATTATCGTGCAACTCTTTATTCAACCTGTAGTCTATTTACATATATGTACACATGATCAGCAGAGATGGGGGTGACTCACCATATACAATAATGATGCCTCCACCGGTGTCAATAATTAAATCAAGATAGGGTGCCTCCATATTTACAAGACAAAATCTGACTTCATGACCAACTTTGGCCTAAACATGGATTTAGTTTCAGCGTGACTTTTCTTCACTGTAAAGAATGATAACAAAAAAACATGTTGAGAAGAAAATCAGAGAGGTCAAGGAAAGATGACATGGTGTGTGGTTTTACTTAGATAAACCACGTTACTTCTTTTTAATTTTTTGAACAAGTGGTAACTTATAATTAAAAGTGAAGAATGGGGAATTTGAACGGTGATCTTGTTTTTGCGTTGATTTTTGAATTCTTTTTAATTTGTATTTTTTTTTTTCAAAACAGATGAAAAGGTGTTACAAAGCATTCTAAATTGTATTGTATATATATTATTCAATTTATAAACAGTGAAAGATGAGCATGAGGTCTGTTATTATTCTTGTGATGTTTGGAAGCTGATATCTGAAACGAAGTTGGTTACCATCTCTTTGGGCATATAGAAAATAATTACCATTCATCCTATAGCATTTCAAGTGCAGCTAGGTCTGATTTCTACGTTGTATTAATATTTTAGATTCCTCTCATTCAAGAGTTTGAAAACTGCATGAATACATTCACAGTCACATGTACATACGCATGCATACATGTATGGATATTTTTTTGTTTTTATTCGGTTGAAAATGACATGAAAATTTTGTACTTCTTTTCTGGACATGGAGCTAATTTGTGTCCAAGGTTTGGAATGAGAGGAATGATAATATGGATGTAGGAATGTAAGTTGCTAGTTATGGCTTGTTGGGATAAGGTTCATGAGTCACTTGTGTCTAGTTTATTAACAAAATATCTTTTCATATAATAATAATACAAATGGGTTTCATTAGAAAGACTAGGATATTGGGTTTTTTGTGGTCATATTGATGTATACATATAGGCTAGGATATTGCTTTTTATGTGGGCATATTGATGGATATATATGCTCCTTCTGAAAGGAAATTCTTCTTTGAGTTTAAGCTTACAGTGTGCGTGAATACTTACTGCATAATCTTCTATATCTTGTGATTTATTCCTGCCAGATTTTGTGTTCGTATCTGTAACCAAGCTACTATCCTTCCGTGACTTTAACTGATAATTAACACTGACATCTATATTTGCCTCCAGCAAAAACCATGCTAATGCTCATATGTAGCATTTCTTGAGCATTTTCCTGTATGTAAAAATGGTGTACACAAAAGCAAGTTTGAATGGTTGAAAAGTGATATACGAGATGTAATTGCATTGAGAGAAGTGAGGTGCTCTTGCAGCCAGGGGTGGGAGAGATCCTCCATGTATGTATGTATGTATGTGAGCAATGCTAATAATATAAAATAGAAAAAAATGATGCCTGACATCTAATTTCAAAAAAAGGAATAGCCCAAATCAAAAAATAAATAAAGGAAATAAACTAGTGTAGATCCATCTGAACCCCATGTATTTCAAGCACTGAGAGGCTTGTTCCTAGGTTTTTTTGATCTCTCTGGGTGCTTAATAGATCTGGTATTAATACGGATCTGTTTTAGTTTTATTTATTTATTTATTTTTATATTTTTTTTTGGTTAGGCAAGTGGGACTTCCCACAGGTTTTGAACCAGTGACCTTAACATCAAGGAGTGCCTTTACAGTACACCCAATCACTGTTTATTCAAAGCAATGTGGGCTATGGATCTGTGCTAATTGCAGTAGTGCGTTTTTATTAAAATGGGAATAGAGTAGATGACTGATAGGGACTTGGAATGAGCTTTGCAGATTTTCACCTCATGTTAAAGCTAATCGTTGGTTATGAAATATGTTGCTTTATAGGGACTTGGGAAAGATCAGAGTGATCGCCAGTTTTACCGTAGCTGTTTGTATGAAAATATTGAAGGATGTAGCCTGCAAGAAAACCCAGTAATTAGATCACCCTTACCTAGTGATTCAGAATCTTGTATGGGGATCAGATCAGTACCATCCATGGTAGCACCAGGAGTGCGAAAGATCAGTCATCTACCAACCATTGGTTATAGGCCCATACGGCCATCTGACTTGGAAGTTCTCAAGGAGATTCATAAAGCTCTATTCCCAATCAGGTTTGGATCAGTTATCTATCTTAGGTCCTAAATTATGTTTATGGTGCTATATAAATGCACACTTCTTTTATAGTTAAGGTGAGGATAATTTGTGTGAAGAATAATCGTGTCAGGTATGAATCAGAGTTCTTTTTGAATGTGGTCAATGGTCGAGGAATTGTATCATGGGCAGCAGTTGACACTAGTAGGCCTGATGCTCATAGGGATGATCCTATCGGCTTTGTAACTGCACGTGTTGTGGTAGCAACAGAAAGTGAGGTACAATTTTTCTGATCCATATACTGCCTTCAGATTTTTCTTGATCAGTGAATATTGAATTTGCTTTTGTATACTTCACTGCAAGAATCAAATGTCCAATGAAGTTTTGGTTTCTGATAGCTGGATAAAACTTGAGAAGCTGTATTTACCTGATTGTGTAGACGGAAGATATGCTGGGTTATGATATATTGAAGACAGATCGAACACTTGTGTATATCCTAACTCTTGGTGTTATAAACTCATACAGAAATCTTGGAATTGGTAAGTTCCAAGAAAATTAATTAATTTTCCTTTGGAATTGTTCTGTACCCTGATATTTCTGTTCTTCTATTGCAAAGCATCTTCAATTTCTCTTTCTTAGTTTTGACATTGTACATCTGTTTTCTAGCTTCAAGACTGGTCTGGGAGGTTATCGAATATGCATCAAGCATACCAAGTTGTAGGGCAGTTTACTTGCATGTCATCTCCTACAATCAGTCTGCTATTCTTTTCTACAAGAAGAACAACTTTCAATGTTTGCGGAAGCTGCAAAATTTTTATTACATTAATGGATACCATTATGATGCCTATTTGTATGTGTACTATGTAAATGGTGGGCGTGCTCCTTGTTCAGCTCTGTAAGTACTTACTACTGATTCACTTAAATATTTTGTGACTGGAGGCATTTCAGTCATGTTTATTTGAGCATTATTAATTGAACCTACCTCTGTGTGTCTTTTTACAGTGATTTTTTGGCAGCAGTTGGTACTTATGTAAGGAGTCTTTTCCACTCTCTAACAACAAAGATATGGAAAAATGAAGAGAACAAAGCTACAAAATGGCCAAAGTGTAAAGAGGCTGGTGGGTTACTAAGCTCAAGTCGCCGACTTCATGGTACAGACAGTAATGGATGTCAATGTGTCTAATTTATTCAATGGATTACCGACCTGAAATATTGTTTGCATTCTTGTTTCCTTTTATTAACAATGTGGTAAGTGTAAGCATAAACTAAGCTTACCATATATATGGGATTTTGTCTAGCATCTTTTAGCCCCTTGAAGCGAGTAAATGCAAGTGTTCATGAATCAACACTTGAAGCTTATGTAAATAAATTTATTTTTCTATGCTAAAGAAGTGTATAGAACTGGATGTAATCATTTGTGAGCTTGGCTCAGGAATCACTTCCATAATTAAGTAACAAGTTGCTTCTTGGTATAATTATTTTGTTTGGTGCATCTACTAAGTGCTTTTCCAAGCACAGTTCTTCAATTGCATTTGAACTTGCCGATGGAGAATGGTAATGGTTTATTACTGATCCTTTTTTATTGTAGCATTTACAAATTACAATTACAGCAAAGTAATCAAGCTCATGCAGTTTAGCATTAGTAACAGAGTCCCGAAGGAGCTAGTTCCTGTGCTTAAAATGTGATTTGACATTAGCAATACTGGAAGCCCTAAAAGAATTTATATTTGCTATTAAATTGGTATTTAGTATTTCTTTTCTAGCTTCTGGGAAAAGGTCTTCCACAAAGTCATTGAATTATACTAGAACTCTTGATTTGTGACTTGTTCTTGTACCTTATGTTTTATCTCTAATTCCATAATATTGACATATTCCTAGTTGAGTTTTCCATTTATCATGATTCATTAATACAAGTAATTGTGGAAGTGTCGATATGTAGCTTGCTCTTGTACATATGATATCTTTTCTTTCCACTATACTGTATTTAGCCTTTTCCTCTTCTTCTCACCATAATCTAGTTCTCATGAGGAGAGGCCGTGGGTTGTTTTTCCTGGCTTTTGATAGAATGGCTTGGGTCAAACAATAAGAATATTTTTCTTTGATTTGTTGGAATGGAAGAGAAGGATCAGAAGGGATTTTTGTCTCTTTTCTCTGGTTTTTTCTTTGATTTTGCACCTTCCCATTATGTGGCCTGTGTGCATTGAATTTAACTATTCTTTTAGCAGGACCAGAGATGAAACCATTGTGGCTTCAGAGAAGTCCGATTGTTTAGGTTTCTTGTCACTTAAAATGGGGATCTCAAAGGACTCAGGAGACTGAAGGATTTCAAATTTGGAAGGGCTCAGTTTTATTCAAGTCCAGAGGCTGATTTTGCTAAAAGTGTGTTTGGGCTACTGGTTTGCCAGATTTCAAATTCTTTGTGATTTCCCAAAATTCTTAGTAAGTAGAATACTAGCTTAGGGAAGCGTCTGTTTCAAGTTGGTAACAGTGAAATTCTGGAATAAGGAGTGTACAACGAACTGGATTGATTCTAATGTGCTGGACATCTGTTCGATTTCAGTGTTCCAAGGCCAGTCTTCAACTTTGACCAAATATATTTTTCTCAGGTAGAAATAAAAGAGTTTATTACTGGTACCCCAACCACATATCGGAAGAAAGCCAAGAATGGCAGCAATAATTCTGGACTTTTTCCTGTCTGTCAACTCTTAAGCTTGTTGAGACTGTTAGCAGAACAAACCTTTCCATGAATTTCGATTAACTACAGAAAGATGATCATGTGACAGAATATTTCATATCCATTGGTTCCACCGCCTTGTCACCTGCAAAGGGGAATATGAAACTAGCATCAGTGCAAGCTGAACTAAGCATTGTACCTGATAGTGCATCGAATATATTTGTTAGCAACAGCAAGTTGTTTTCCCAAGGAAAACGCAATCTATTTCTCTTTCAAAAACGTTCTTATCTTGTGACATTCATTTGAAAGCCATAATTGAAAAATCAGGTGCTGGTTGGTTGAGGTTTGATGAACAGAGATGGAAGACGGCATATCAAATTCCAGGTTGAAGCAACTCAAGGTCTGAAATGTCCTACTGGCAACAGGTAACAGCCAATACTTGTGTGGAAAAACGATCCTTTAAAGATGCCCAGTGAAAGCACAATCTGATTCTCTTTAAAAAGCATTTTTGTCTTGTGCCATTGATTTGAAAGCCATAATTGAAAAATGAAGTGCTGGTTGGTTGAGGTCTGAGGAACAGAGATAGAGGACGGCATATCAAATTCCAGGTTGAAGCAAGTCAAATTCTGAAGTCTCCCAGTGGCAACAGGTAACAGCCAATGATTGTGTGGACAAACGATCCTTTAAAGATGTTTTGAATGCCAATGACAGCATTAAAGGAGGACATTCCCTTGAAGCTATACATTCTCAGTTCTGTTCTCGACCATAATAAAATTTCTCATTTGATTGTCAGAGGTAATTGTTGCTTAACCTGTCTGAAAAAATGTGTAAACAAGCATGAATCCACCCTTTTCTTGGGATGGATCCTGTCTTTCAGAGACATAAAAAAATAAAGAAAAAATGTGGGAACCTAAGGGTTGAAATGTTTGACTCTTATGTTTATGCTTGGAAAAGGATACTTGCAATTCAATATTTCTGAAGGAGCTGCTAAGGCCATAGTGATGAACAGAGTATGGACAATATCTCAAATGTTTGCATATCTGCAATATTAGAAATTTGACTTCAACCTTTTGGTGATATTTAAGCTTTGTAGCACTTTGTGGATTGAATTTTCCATATCTAGGTGAATGCATCAAGGAGGCTGTGGATATTATAGTCAAACCTTTTGGAAAGTTGCTTTTCAAAGAAATAGACAAAGCAATCACACTCCAACTATGTTTTGCTGAGCTTTGACGACGGGCGACAAGTTTTGGGGATGACTCGTGACTCAGCTAGAGTGCCCAAATTTTAGGGATGAATCCAAAAAATATTAAAAGACTACAATTTTTAGTTTTTTTTTTTTTTTTTTTACCTAGCACATAAAGTCAACACGAGCAACCGATCACAGTTCTATTTTGAATATTCAATGGACAAATATCCTGCCATGCTATGGAGGAACCCTTGAGCTAAGAGACCACAAGCAACCGATAACAGTTCTATTTTGAATATTCAATGGACAAATATCCTGCCATTCTATGGAGGAACCCTTGAGCTAAAAGACCACGAGCACAGGAGTACCTATCTCTCCAAGGCTGCTGAGGACTAGCACTTGGCCTCACCTGTTTTTCACACGCACACGCAGACACATGAGCATGAGCATGGCATTGTAGAGACTTGAACCTTGGTGGAGATAATTGCAACACCTCGATTTCACCGACCCAACAAGCCATTATTGAAAATATTATTATTTTATTGACCGACTTGCAATTCAAGTAAAATTTAAATCCATGCATTAATAAACGTAAAAGTTGAAGCACAACCTGCAATACATCCATAAACGTAAAAGTTGAAGCACAACCTGCAAGGGTTTGCTCGATATTGTGAACCTTGGTGGAGGTAATAGCAAAACCTCGATTTCACCGACCAAACAAGCCGTTATTGAAAATTTTAATATTTTATTGGCCAACTTGCAATTCAAATAAGTAAAATTTAATCCATGCATTAATACGTCATATAACCTACAATCCATACATCCATACATCCATAAACGTAAAAGTTGAAGCGCAACCTGCAAGGGTTTGCTCGATATTGTGGAAAATCCTTTAATTGTCATTAGCCTTGTTATGGTAGTGTAAATGTTAATTCACTTCCCTTCCATTCTATGTCAATTTATATTAGAATTTTGGACTTCACTTGTTTTTGCTAGCTTATACCTTTTTCCACCTTGGGATTCCATTCTATGTCAATCTATATTAGAATTTTGTCAATCTATATTAGAATTTTGGACTTCACTTGTTTTTGCTCGCTTATACCTTTTTCCACCTTGGGATTTGACACACTAGTCTCTTGGTTGTTGACAATACTTGCCCCTCCCCATCTTTTACTAAAAAACTAACGTTAAGTGATTTTGGTCATTTTTTATTTCCAATTTTTATCAATGACTACCATTTTTAGTCGTAAAGTATTTGGCAGGAAAAGGAGGGGTTTTCTATTGTATTGCCATGTGGCTCACTTTACCATTTCTTTGAATAAAGGTTTTGACCTAGTGACAAGCATGCCTAGATTAATGTAATTTTCACATTTGTGGTTTGACCTTTTGCTTTTTCTATGTTACAAATACAAAGACACAATTGTGGCAGTGGATCATTGATGACTTCCTACTTGTGGATTCGGATTTACAAAACCTTACTTCATGGGAAAGTTATAGTGTTGCTTAAAGACGAGCTTGGAAATGTCGTAGACATCTTCACATACCATGTAAATTGGAAGCAAAAACATAGCTTAATTTGGGCAGTTTACTTGGTCCAACAAGTTAAAGGAAGCTCGATTGTTGCTAGGATAGATAGGTTTTGTAGTGAAATTGTTTTTTCCTTCTCCATTAATTATGTCCATATTATGTTTTTACCCTGGAGACATGATGCGTTGTGGACAATCTTTCTTAATTAATGGGATCATATAATTTTCCTTTGTCTAGCTTCATGTTGATAGGGTAGGAATAGGGCAAAGAGAACACTTTCAAGATTAATTTCTCACATCTAGAGTCCTTTGAATGTAGGAAAATTGCGCGTTAAGTTATTTTAGTTCATTGCCTTTTACATGATGTTAGAAGGTGAAATCTGAAAGACAACCTTATTTTTAAGAGGGTGGGGCAAACTGATTGTTGGGCAAACACTGGAGGGATGCACTCATTTGCAATATGAGAGACATTTTTTATTATGTTTGAGCTAATGGAGGAATACACAACTACAAATAATAGAGGAATACACAACTAGAGTAAGAATAAAGGCTATAATTAATTGGGTAAAAGTTGGAAATGAACCTTCAAGTTTAAAGTTTTTTGGTCTAAAATGAAAGCATTCCTTAAGGTTTATTTCATTGTTGTACCTTCTAGATGATAATATATGAAATGAAATACACTGAGATATGAGCAGTGTTCTAGGGTCTTTTTTAAAATATATTGCCCTCCCCTTAAAATTTTGGAATATTGTTTTTGAGCCAAAGATAAGCGTTCAATTGGTTGTCCCTTCTAATTTTGATAGATTGGGAAACCAAGTCTCTTTAACTCTACCTTATCCCTTGAAAAGGTGAAGGTCACAGTTTGGGTTCTAAAGAATGGCAATTCTCAAGGTGAAGATGGATTTTTAGTTGAATTGTATAAAATGATATGGAATGTCATTAGAGAACATACTTCGGATGTATTCAAGTCTCTTCAATCAAGCTCTCTCTTGGGAGTCATATTAATGCAAAAATGATCAAATTCTGTAAGTAGTTGGACAATAATAGTCCTCATGTCAAGGTTTTTGTTAGGTTGCATATGTAGAACAATTGGCATTGCTAAAAGTAGATTTATTATTGAGAACATTCTTAGTATGAAAAATTATTTTGTGGGTCAAGAAGATGCCATATAAAGCATTGTTTATGAAGATTAACTATGACAAATCACACATTAGAATTGGGTGGAACTTTCTTATAGGTATGCTAAAGTGATATGGTTTTGCTCTAAAGTTCATGCAAAAAATTAATGTTTTATTTTGTAAAGCATCTTCAAGGCACATGCTAATAGGCAATTATTAATCCCATTATTCCCCAGAGGTTGATTAGTGATCTAAAATGGGGGTTTAATAACTTGTTATGCTTACAAGAACCTTCCACTCAAAGCTTAACAAATAAATGACCTAGCTTATGTATGATATTTGCAGAATTAATTACTTGAAACATGTGTGTGAAATTTCTTTTAATTGTTTAAGTGCTTTAAGTCCATTTGTTTCTGCTTATATTAAACATACATAACAGCCATATAATGCAACAAATAAACATCAACACATAACAACAAATTTAATCTAGGAGTTCACCCGAATATCGTGGGCTATGTCTCCTTGAGCTTTTGTCATCTTGACTTGGCTCTTTGGGATTATGGCAAAGTTTCTTTTACAAGTTCCACACTTAACTCCAAAGGTTACTGAACTGAACCAATGGGCTTAGAATACCATATATATCCCTGTCATGGCTGTCATCACTCTGCAAACAGATCCAAGCTCCCTTAGACTTGATTCCTTCAATCAGTGGTCTGAGCTTCCCTGAGCTTCTTAATGGCACTAACTCCTTTAGAATTCTTTAACTGTCACTGAAACCTCTTCTACTGTTTCCATCACGTATTAGACACCAACAATAGATTGATCATTTGCTCAAAATGAGCACTGCATCATCAAACTAGGCCTTCCTCCATAGCTGGCATTGGGCTGCCTGAAACTTTCTTGTAGCATCTCAGCCTTTAGAAGTCTCCAAATACTTATGCAAATCCTTGAAATGGATTCAGAAGGTTCATTACAGTCAGGAATGACTATTGGTTTGCTGAGAATGAGTACTGGTAGCTCCTACCACTGCGTCCAACCCCTGGTGGCCCTTAGCTCCAAAATCTCCCTGGATGAAAATCTCTATGAAGATGACTTCTTCATCTTCTCCGGACTGTTCCATTGGCTTCAGAAGGCTCCTGGAATGCATTTAGTCAGTATACCCTAGGAATACTCCACCAACTTTGGTGAACTGACACTTAACTCCAGTTAAATTTGGCATAACTGTCTTTAGCCACTTCGCCAAACGGAACCGTCGGAACTGACTGTTACCATTTAATGCTGGGCGCGCATGTGAATGGTTAATCCTCCGGTGGTTAGGGATAACTGTGTAAATCTGGCTTTGTAATCGACGGTTATCTCGCGGACATGTGAATAGTTCTTATGGGGCCGCTGGTGGTCCTAACCCCCAAACTGTGACTGGTTATAACATAAATGTACTATGTGCCCATCATATGTTAAGAAACAACGGTGGCGGAGGTGGTAGCGTGCTGTGCTAGCTTGTCGGAGGTCACAGGTTCGATTTCATTGGACCCCCAACAAAATTTTACATAACCATTCCAGGGCCACGTGGTGGCCTCAAATTATTCTTGGTCAAATGTCCATAAATTGCAGTTTACTGGAATTTTCAAATTATGATAATTCCTTTATACGGTGTCGGTTTTTTGAACCGTTCGCGGCGCCGGAATCAGGAAGACGATATCTATCCGGTTGCTCAGGTTCGACACTCTTTCGAACACTTTGAAATTTGAGCTATCATTAAGGTCCTGGATCAATATCTGATCACTCCTCCCCATTAGAAATATTTTGGATCCCAAAAGACCGATATATTGATCTGTACAGTAGATGAGAGTACAACACCCTCTTCTTTCAGCGTCCATACACTTGCGTTGTATGGCTAGTGCATTTGAACCAAAACTCGAAGGTAGTCGACACTTCCTCTCCTGGATGCGCTTGTCCTCCTGTTAAGGACTGTCTTCCTTGAACTCATTCAAAATTTCTGTTGAGAAGGTTTACAGAAGGTAGCTGAACATCGCTTCCTTGATCATCGATCCATGGTGGCTCAAACAAACGTGAGATTACATCATAAACACATGCATACTTAACTGAAATTTGCATATGCACCAATAAAAGTATGTTTTACTATGTCAAGAAGTCAAGCCACTTCTTACCAAGCCACTTCTATGGTGACTTTTGCTGCTGCAAATCTTCTTCTGACATCTTGTAAAAAAAACAACATAATGCAAGAAATAACTTGACGACATAAACTCTTGCTCCATCAAAAGAAACAAATTTCACATCATGTGAATCATCATCATGTCTTTACATCTTGTATACAAATGATTGACTAAACCATAAGCCGACAAAAACATGCCTTCTTCAAACAACTGACTCTCCAAGTCAAGCATATACAAAAAGAACTTGACGATTCTTTTTCAAAGTAGAAAGAATTCCACCCCTTGTGAAACACTTCATCATTATCTCCCTTTTTCAATTTTGGAGACAAAATCAACTTTTCTAAGTCGATATGACATTGCATGCATGTTTAAACAAAGCAATCGACCATCAAGTCAATTACACATACATGTTCAAATACAAGGAAATCATCAACATTCCTTTGTTCATACATACCATTCTCATGCATGTATTCCATTCTTCAACTTTCTCTCAAGCACAATCATAAGTACAAGATCCTCAATCATATGTACATGTACTTACAAAGTTGAAATGAACATAATTTTGCTGCAATAAAGCGAGTCTCATACTCAACTTTTCCATTCACCTTTTTGGTAAAACCCTGCAACTTGCATTCCATTGGCAAAGAAATGTTTCAAATCAATAGACATGCAACTTTAATTGGATAAGAACTCTAACCCTTTCTTACCAATCCACATCAAAGGCGCTTCCCTTAATAGCACATTGATATCAACATGTGAATCATCCTGAAACACATAAATTATGGAAACTTCCTTTCCATTCTTGCCATATTCTTTTTCCACTTTCTTCAAATTTCGTGGAAGCGTTGTTGGATTCAAAATCCAACACTTTCAACAATATGTCCTTTCTTATGGCAATAAGTGCAACACATGTTCACCCTCTTTACAGCATAATTTGCCTTGTCCAATGGACCTTGCCTCCTTTTCTTCAAAAATTTCCTGTATGTGGCCATTTTCTTCCAACATCTAGAAACACTATGGTTAACCAAACCACAAAAGGAACATGCAAATTTTTTCTAATGCTTATGTGGAAATTTACCATGCTTAACATAATCAAAAGAAGTGTGATTGAAATCAGATTTATACCTTTCTCTTTCACCTTTGTTGTCTTCATGAGAAGGTGAATCGAATGAAGAAGTGGCTCCCTTCGGAACACCATCAATCTCTTCAATGATTTTAGAGCTTTCATAACTCTCTTGTTCGAGTGCATGCTTATGAACACCTTCTTCTTGCAAAGTATGTTTCAAACAATTGCATTCCCCATGAATACAATCTTTACAAACTTGAGGTAGAGAACCTAAAATGAAACTCCTTCTAGGAACTGTTTCAATTGCCTTCATGGTTGCTTTGGAACTTTCTCCATAAGATTGTCTATAGCCAAGACCCAAATACTTAGGCCTTTCCTCAACCATTATTGGCTCAACTATGCCTTGTGCATGTTTTCCCAATCCTTTTCCTTCATAGCCCATTTTTGACATCAACTTGGACTCTATGCCTCTTGTATGTTTTTCAAAAGAACCAACATAAACATTCTTAGAGGAAATTGAAGACAGACTAGAATTGTTTACTTCTTTTTCAAACTGATACTTGACTAAGGCTTCTTTGGCAGCAAGGAGCTGTCTCCAACTCATGCATCCTTTCTAGGTTCATATTTTCCATTTGAAGTTGGCTCTCCATTTCCTGCAATTTGTCAAAAAGCAACAACTTCTCTTCCTTAATGGAATTCAATTGCTCTCGAAGTTTTGTTCTCTTCCTTTCATCTTCATACATTTGTTTCACCATATCCATCATGATGAACAAATATCGCTTCATGTCTTCATCAAATAATCTTGTGAAGGAGGAGGATTTGGAAAACTCACTTGTAGAAGTTGTCATTATAAAAATGAACAAAAGAGCTTCAACAAAATTCACAAAGCTTTCAAAATCTATTGACAATTTATGAACTAAATGGCATTAGAATCAAATTCTTATTCAAGCAGCCTTTTGTAAACAAACCCTCTTGTGCTTCAAGGGTTTCCTTGATGTCCTTTCAGTAAGGAGAATGCCTTCAGCCCTTCTTCCTTCTTTTCCTTTCCTGGACTTAGCTATCAGTAGCTTTCCCTTCACCTTCACAAACTCAAGCAATAGTCAGTTTACAGACAGTCAAATTCTTTATACTTTCTAAACACCTTTCAAGTCAAACAAGCAACCTTTTGCTCTGTCAATCAACCATCTAGCTCTGATACCACCTGATCTGAAATGGGGGTTTAATAACTTGTTATGTTTACAAGAATCTGCCACTCAAAGCGTAACAAATAAATGACCTAGCTTATGTATGACATTTGCGGAATTAATTACTTGAAACATGTGTATGTGAAATTTCTTTTAACTGTTTAAGTGCTTCAAGTCCATTTGTTTCTGCTGATATTAAACACACATAACAACCATATAATGCAGCAAATAAACATCAACACATAACAACAAATTTAATCTAGGAGTTCACCTAAATATCGTGGGCTACGTCTCCTTGAGCTTTTGTCATCTTGACTTGGCTATTTGGGATTATGGAAAAGTTTCTTTTGCAAATTCCACACTTAACTCCAAAGGTTACTGAACTGAACCAATGGGCTTAGAATACCATCTATATCCCTGTCATGGCTAACATCGCTCTGCAAACAGATCTAAGCTCCCTTAGACTTGATTCCTTCAATCAGTGCTCTGAGCTTCCCTGAGCTTCTTGATGGCACTAACTCCTTCAGAATTCTTCAACTGTCATTGAAACCTCTTCTACTGTCTCTAGCACATATCAGACACCAACAATAGACTGATCATTTGCTCAAAATGAGCATTACATCACCAAACTAGGCCTTCCTCCATGGTTGGCACTGGGTTGCCTGAAACCTCCTTGTAGCACCTTGGCTCTTAGAAGTCCCCAAATGCTTCTGCAAATCCCTAAAATGGATTCAGAAGGTTCATTACAGTCAGGAATGACTTGGTTTGCTGAGAATGAGTACTGGTAGCTCCTACCACTGCCTCCAACCCCTGGTGGCCCTTTGCTCCAACCTCCTTGGATGAAAATCTCTATGAAGATGACTTCTTTAGTGTCTTTGGATTGTTCCATTGGCTTCAGAAGGCTCCAATTAGCCTAGCTAGCCTCTTGTTTCACTCTCCCTAGTCGAAAACTGCTCCTGGAATGCATTTAGTCAGTATCCCCTAGGAATACTCCACCAATTTTGGTGAACTGGCACTTAACTCCCGTTAAAATTGGCACAGCCGCCCTTTTTAGCCGCTCCGCCAAACGAAACCGTTGGAACTGACTGTTACCATTTAATTCTGGGCGCGCATGTGAACGGTTAGCACTCTGGTGGTTAGGGATAACTACGTAAATCTGGCGCTGCAATCGACAGTTATCTCGTGGACATGTGAATAGTTCTTATGGGACCGTTGGCAGTGCTGACCCCCAAACTATGACTGGTTATAACATAAATATACGATGTGCCCATCATATGTTAAGAAACAACGTAGGCGGAGGTGGTAGCGCGCTGTGCTAGCTTGATGGAGGTCACAAGTTTGATTTCTTCGGACCCCCAACAAAATTTTACATAACCATTCCAGGGCCACGTGGCGGCCTTCAGGCTTGCCACGTGTCGACACCTAATTGATCACCCAAAAAAGAATATTCCTTGGAATATGCTTTTTATAATATTTTCAAAAATCAAATTATTCTTGGTCAAATGTCCATAAATTGCAGTTTACTGGAATTTTCAAATTGCGATAACTCCTTCATATGGTGTTGGTTTTTCGAACTGTTCATAGCATCAAAATTAGGAAGACGAGATCTATCCAGTTGCTCAGGTTTGATACTCTTTCAAACACTTTGAAATTTGAGCTATCATTAAGGTCTTGGATCAATATCTAATCAATTAGGCAATGTTTTCCCTTGGCTTCTCTTCATCATGCTATTGTTATAGATGCTCTAGGCTATTACTGAATAGGGCAATGTCCATTGGTGAAGTTTTCTTAGGCATCAAATTAGCTTAATTTCCCATTTGGTTTTGGCTCTAAAGGAAGTTTTAGCTTGATAGATATTGTTTATAATACATTGGATTTCACCATTCAAGAGTCTCCTATTTTTATGAGAATTAGGAGAGCATTGAAACTGATTTCACAAAATCTTCCTTGTTCAAGTCATAATGGTAAGGACTTGGACTCCATTTCCACTTATTGCTTCAAATCAACAATCACGTTCCCTTGGATTTAATGATAGAGGGGAATGTCATTAGAGAACATACTTCGGATGTATTCAAGTCTCTTCAATCAAGCTCTCTCTTGGGAGTCATATTAATGCAAAAATGATCAAATTCTGTAAGTAGTTGGACAATAATAGTCCTCATGTCAAGGTTTTTGTTAGGTTGCATATGTAGAACAATTGGCATTGCTAAAAGTAGATTTATTATTGAGAACATTCTTAGTATGAAAAATTATTTTGTGGGTCAAGAAGATGCCATATAAAGCATTGTTTATGAAGATTAACTATGACAAATCACACATTAGAATTGGGTGGAACTTTCTTATAGGTATGACAAATCATCCATCCCTTTTTAACTAGGCTATACTGGGTAAAATATAATATTATAATATTATATTTTACCTAGTATTTCCCCAAAATAGGTTCACTTATTATCGTAATTTTTCCTTTATATTTGAAGTTTAAAAGTAAACAAACTCAACTATAAAATCAATAGGGGTGAGTGGAAATATTGAGTAGAATGTAATATTTAGGTTAGGGTGTGACTAGAAATAGTAGGTAAAATGTAATAATATTGCATTTTAATTAGTATTTCCCCCCACCCTTGTCCACTTTTTATTGGGTTGGCGTGGTAATAAATATTGGTTAACATATAATATCCATCACCCGATTCACTACTTTTTATTAAAATTTTTCTTTATATTTGAGATATGTAGAGATGTATTTTTTAACATTTTGACTCGATAAAAATAAAGTAAATGAAAGAAATTCAAATTCATTGAAGAAAAATGAAATACGTCATAAGATGAGAAAATGATGGTTAGGGTTGAAAAAGGAACAAACAAGGGAGACATAAACAAGAGGGTGACAATGACAATGACAATAAAATTAACTAGGATGAAGTTGAAAATGAAGAGGGTTGAAAGGGGAACAAGGTCTTTCTTAAGAAAGGGGTAAGGGAAATGATAAAATGATTGAAAGAATTCAATTAAATAAAAAATTAAAAGGAAAAAAAGCAAGGATCCTAGAGATAGAGGGGAGTGGAAAGTGTCATAAAAAAGGCTTGGAAAAATGGACAACTAAAAATAGACATAGATGAAGAAACATAATAAGAGGGTGGATGGTAGAATGGATAAAAACTAGAAAGTACCAAGGCCATACCACCTTCACCCACTAGAGTTCAATAATACGAGGAGAGTTCTTAGCAATTTAGAGGATGGTTCAACAACAAACAAGCTGCCATGGGAGTGTGGAGATCACCCATCTAGGTAGTTCCATAGAGAGAGCAAGCATCAGTGTTCCCAACCCGGGGCCACATTTGGTGGTTCAACAACTACTTAAGTACCTAGGTGTTTCTAACTTCTAGCTAGCAGGTTCATCAATTTTCAAGCTTTCTAGTGGGTTCAACAACCCCTGAGCAAGCCACACATAGTGGGTTCAACAATCTCAACGCAAGGCACTTACTTTGTAATTTCTATTATCCCAACCAGCAAGCCACACATAGTGGGTTCAATAGTTGCATTGTTATAGAGGGAACTCTTTCAGTAAAAAATAGAACTTGATTTGGACAGAACCAAAAAATCCACCCCTTCCCTTGTGCATCCCTCTTTTAAGTAATTATGTTTCATGCTTCTCTAATTCCACCACCTGTCCCTTGATGTTACATACCATAGTGATTCTTTTGGGCATGAATATACTTGCCACTTTAGGTTATGCAGAGGGAATTCTCTTCATTTACTCCATTCACTAGAAGCTGTTTACCATTGCCTCTGCACGACAGCACGGTCATACTTCATTAAATTCAACATTATTTCTTGCAAAAATTTTTAGAGGGTTATGTATGGTTACCAACCACTCCTTTTTCGACTGAATTTATTTAAAATCGGTTCATTTAAAGACAAGGTGTATGACACTTTTTGGCGCTTGGTGTTAACAAATATGAACACCAATATACCATGAATAAGATGCACTTGACCTACTTGTTGATGGTGCACACACTCAGCCCTTTTAGTCCCCGTACCTTGAACATATCTAGCGGGTCCTTTGCCTCCTCATTTGCTGATCACTGCAACTACATCTTCAGTGGTCCAACTTTCCGCTATCAATGATCACTGCTCCTTTAGTGTCACTCAATTCTAGCCCACTGATCTTCCCACTAACAACCCTCTTTCTCCACTAAGAGGTCTGCTCATTCGGTCTTCTGGATTTGCAGTCTAATCAACCAATTGTATCCTTACATCATTTGAACTAGGGATCCCATAAGTCTGCCTCCTGACAACCCATTGCTTCCTTCCATGAACATTGTACTTTAGGTATTCATGCTACCCACTTTTCAACGTCTTGGCTGATCCAAACTGCTTCTCCTAAGGCATACAAATCTACCCTTTCTGTGACACATTAGTTGCTTTGTCGCTCTTCTATTCACATAAAACTCATGTTTCATCCCTCTTTAGGTTAGTTTACCTAATATAACTATTGTACACAAATATGAAGAATATAACACAATCACAAGGCTAAATGTCCTCATCCTTAATGTCTCGACCCTTCCTTTTGTGCACATGACTAGGGTAATTTTACCAGATCTCAGAGCTGATCTTGGATGACTAACCTTGCATGGAAGAATCCTCAACTAGGGCATCAACATCGATCCTCTAACAATGGTAAGAATTCCTTCTTATCAATTGTTCTTAGGCATCACATATACTATTGTTCCAAACCATTGAACAACCTCTCCACTTAGCAAAGCATGTCACTAGTCTCACCCTTCTTCTAACAACCCTTGCATAGACCTAATTGTTTGACCTCCTTGTCCAAATGTACCAACAATCTTGGATAGGCTTGTAAACTTCCTCACTATGATATGAAGGAGTCCGACCCTCCTCACCACATTTAGCATTGACATCTAGGCCTCTTCCCTTGCACACTAATGCCTACGACTCCCTCTTGCAACACTGTATAGATCAATAGGGAATTCGACCCCTTCTCTTATAGGCAGCAATATACATGAAGTCTGGCCCTACTCTTGCAAGATCTTTAGATATTTTGGCCCTCCTTTTCTCCATCAAATAATCTTGCGGCCCTACCCACATATTAGAGACAAAACACTGAGATGAATCGACTACTAGGGCTGAAGAAGATGTAACAACCCTCACCTTAACCCAAGGTGAGATTGTTCACTTGCTAATCCAATCCCTCTTGAATGATTAGAGAGATGAGATATATATTTGAATTCAAAACTTGAAACAACTGTGGCCATTGTGTTCATCTCGATGAGGCAGTTATGGTGATATAATATTTCACGCAAACTGAACTTTGGATCAAGAGTTATAAAATTGCAAAGTTTTCCACTGCCTCATCCTCCTTTTGCCACGTGTCAACCATGTGGCAGCCTAGTCAACCATTTATCGACACTTGGCATGGTCATATTAGCTATCAACCCATTCTTGGAATGGGTCTCACCATTCCCACACTATGCATTAGTCCAAAATATATATACATTTTAATGCTTATGCATTTGATACCCATATCTTCCTCCTTTGCACTCTTGTACATCTTTTGGGGTCGGTCTGCTGGGTTGACTTGGAAGGTGGGTCTGCCCCTCAAACCAATAGTGGGTTTGTTGGTCTTGTTGTGCTCTACAACAACCCCCCATTTCATATCATTTTTATTCACAAAACTATAATATGAAATGGGTCCCTTTTTATTTTAATTGGTATCAACTTTGTATTATTCAAAAAGGTCCGAAAACAAAATGAAAACATTATAAAACCTTTTTGATAAACCAATTATTTGGTCTTATAATATAAATGATTAATATTTTATCATTGCGATAAAGCGATCGCAAGATCACATGTCGCAATGACAAAGGAGACATAACTTAAAGACCCATTGGTTTTCTCCGACGCGACAACGCGCAATAGGCTATCAGATATCGGCAATAATAAGTTATCATAACAAAAGTGCCTTTCGCTCCGATGCGATGCGATAAAGTCCCTTTCGCTCCGATGCGATGTGATATCGCTATCGGCAATCGGGGATTCCAAAAGGAACGAATATAACGATTTAAGTTTTCCCCCGACGCCCGATTGCGATAAAGCCAAAAGCGCGAATTTCAAAGAATTGTTAAAGAAGGGATATTACGGTTAATTCGTATTAAAGGCCTTATCTTCCAAACAGTGATTCACCTGTTCTCAACCGCCAAAACATCCAAGGCACGCTTAAACAAATCTTTCGGCCAATAAACGATATGATGGGCATTTAAAGGATTGGCAGGTTTTAACGGCCATTTAATGAAATAATAAGCCTAAAAATATTTTCACAGATTGTATCCGCAACCACTTTAAGTTAATCCTTCATCGTGCATTGATCAATATATCTCACTCATATTTGGTTTGCGCTATCAATTCTCTGTATTACGTTCATTTTCACTCCTGTGCAGAATTCTTCCAAAGTCAGAGATTCAAGCAGAATGGGGAGAAGTCTAAGAAAACTGCAATCGCTTCTGCTTCGCTAGCCACAGGACAACTCATCACTGATTCAGGAACTAAAAGAAAAGGATTGATATCCGATACTACATGTCTAGGACTCGGCAGAACTACTTGGCAAAGTACCTATAATTTGATTAAGGCCGAAGAACCAGAGGTGACAGTAGTACAAGCCACAGTAGATACCAATCGAAAATCTGATGCTACTTTAAAGGACTTAGCCAACTCTTTCCTTCATCGGATAGTAGCTCGGGAAAAAATTCTCCCATATACGGATGCAGTGAGGTGGGCAATTGAGGAAATCCCAATCACAGACAGAACCTTCTGCACCAGAGATGGGAGAATCTTTGGTTCATTTCAGTCTAATGATTTGAGGCAAATGTATCATTTTCCTGTGCCAGAGAAGAAGTACAACAAGGCATTTCTGGAGAAATTCCGAAAAGAGAACGAAATTGAATCCGAACCCATTCGGGATTGGAGACAAAATCCGGCAAAACACAAGCATGAATCTTCGGGTAAGTACTCTGTTGATTCTCTATGTTCTCCTTATTGTTATGCTGGGATAATGATGTGTAGATTGTGGGGGTTGCACGATTCCGCTAATTTCACTATAGAAATGGTTCCCTTGATGGAAGCGGCGTGTAATAGTGAAATAATGGATTGGGAAACTATACTGTCAGATAAGCTAGCAACAACAGTTCTTGATTTTAGAAGCAAAACCCGCGTCACTGAAAGGCTTATTCCCCCATTCTACTACAGTGCTTATATACTAGACACCCTGTGTTTTAATTCTGAATTTCCCGTGCTCGGCTGGAGGTGGACTTCACAAGACCCCATGCCCATTCACATATACCATCAGAAATTGTGGAAAACTTCCTATAAGCACCATTTATACCAAGTTTGCAATGGCTTTATGTTACCCATTCATTACTCTATTTTTGATAAACCTGCTCCCAAGATTTCCTACCAAGCAGGGATTGATTTGACAACAATAGGAAGATGGTTCGGAGAGGAAAAATTTACTTATATAAGAATTTTCGGCAGCCAAGCCGAACCTCATGTCCTTCCTTTGTACATACCTGATAAACTACTGGCTAGGGAAATAGCCTATCAGATTATCTCCGAAGGAGTTACACAAACTCTAAAGAAAAATAAGAAGCAGGTCTGGCCCTCTTTTCCTCTGAGATGTGGTGTCTACACTTTGCATGATTACAAACATGCAGAGAAGAATCTACAAAGATGAGATCATTAACTCTAGCAACTCTCCCTAATAGGCGATTTGACCCAAACAAAGTCGCCTATAATGCACTTGAACAGGCCAAATTGACAAAGTTTGATAATAAAGAAGATAAGTTTGATGACCTGTTCTCCTCAGCCGAGTCGATGTCCCAAGTTAAATCGCTGGCCAGAATGGAATACAAAGATGAAGGGTTAGTTGAATTCAACAGACTTAGAGAACAGAGGTTGCAAACTCTGCCTCTAGATCTGTTAGCAACAACCCCAACAACAGAATCAAGCGAGCCTGAACAACGACATACTAAGGAACCTCCTGTTACATCAAAAGAATAGGAGGAAGTGCATATGAAAAGACAAGAGGAAACCCAGATGAAAGAGCAGGAACAGAGCAGCATAGAGGTGAATGTAGATACTCAAATTGACCCGAAATTGCTCCAGGAATGGCAGCAATTCGATTCAATTATCAGTAATCTTGAATGCTCCAAAGATGCCGAGACATCAAAAGCGGAAGACACGCAGGAGACCACTTCAAAACAGGTTCCAAGTGGAACCAGCGGCCTACCTAGTTCGAAAGAAGTAGAGATAATCCCAAAGGATCCCTCCGATCAGATTATTTTGCAAATAGAAGAAATTCCTCCCTTAGATGTCTTCTATAGCCCAAGACACAAAGCTGTGGTAAAACGACAGAGGAAGAGGAGAAGGACTGATCAACCTTCCCTATTCCCAGAACAAACAGTGACGGGCAACGTGGTTTGGAAGGAGGAATTTGACCCCTCTGATGACCTAACAAAACTATCACAATATGCTGGAGCCTATTTGGTAGCAACAATAGACAAAGCATCAGAGGTTAGTATTTTATTAAAAACAAAAGACCACGAGATCTTTTCACTACAAGCACAACTATCAGAAGCACAACAAAAGGTGGAGCAAGCAGAACGACAATTGTTAACACAACAACAAATAAATAATCAATTAACTAAACAATTGCAGGAAGAGAAACAAGGATTGTTCACAGTGCAGTCCAAAAGCAGAAAGAGTTGTCTGAGGCATTGGCACAACTGAAAGCAGCGAATGAACAAATGCTGAAGTCAAAAGATGAGCAGATTGCTCAACTATCAGCCCAGCTAGAGAAAACAAAGAACCTTCCACAGATAGCCGAATTCAAAATAGAGGCATTACAGATAAACAAGGCATTGATAACAAAAATAAAGCTTTTATGTCAACAAATCACCCAGGCGGAACCGTTATCCGATTTGACGACATCAATAAGTGAAAAATTGGAAAAAGCTAGAACAAACTTGGATCAAGCCGATGAAACATTAACTAATTTTCTTGAGTGGCAAGATATCGATCAGGGACAGGCGGCTAATTTACCAAAGATTTTAGAATCACATAAGGAGATATTATTTACAGAATGGCAGTCCTAGTTAATGAAAGCAGAGAGAGAAATTTCAAGATGCAAATCAACCACAAGTAATCTGGTTGAATTCGTTAATAATACTCTCTACTTGTCTAACATGATTTCCCAATGTACTCCAGGTAAATTGATAGCGGCGAAAACATTGGAGCAGTCATGTTATCCAGAACTAGAGAAAAATGGGAGATTAATCGCAGGAATTAACAGTTTGACATGGGACACCTATTGGTTCTTCTTCGTCAAACCACACAGCCAGAGAGCCGCCCTCAAATGCCTTACAGATGCAATCGGGTATATCATTCCCGATATTTAGGATGCCACCTATGCCGCCCAACTCAATTCTCGCCTCAATAGACCGCCCGAAGTGGAGCCAATGCTTGCGATATGTCAGCTCAGGTTTAAAGGCAAACAGCCTAAATGATGATTCATACCGCCGACTGCCAGATTGCTGAACAGGAGATATTCAAGATCAATTGATACCAATTAAGTAGGATTTCAGTTTCATAGATTGTTAGCTTAATTAAGTATTTATAGACAATTTCATTGTATTTGGAAAGGGTCGTAAGTTTTGTACATGACTTAAAGCCTGAAGTTGCACTATTGTACTTCAGGTATATTCTTTTATAAAACTGGACCAATCATTCTGATTTTGGCAAAGAAACTTTTATGCAAATGTGCACTACTGTCTTTGTTTGAAAGTATTTCTGCATTGGAAGAAGAATTTCAAATAGCGATTGATATTGGGAGTGATAAGCAGCTCATATGGTACTATTATCTATGTCTGAATTCATTCTTTTTATATGAATTGTCAATTGATCGCTTTTGCTATTATCAAATATATGTATGTGTTTTAACAACATTATTTATTCCTTCCACTATTGGATGTTTACAGTATGCTTTTCTTCTGATCATATATGTATCGATGATATAAATGATAAGTGTAGCAATATTGTGTTAATCACTTTGTTTAACTATTTAAACAAAGTAATCCTTGAATGAATGAATGTCCATGTTTATTAGATAGAGTCATCTATATGTCTGTCAATAGACATAGATCATCAAGCGCTACATTCCAAAGAATAATAGTTCCCGGGATTAGTAGTAGTTCTTTTATTTTGCTGATAGATTAAGTTATTCGCCTATCATTAGATTAGATAATCAATCATTCATCCACCCCTTTTATTCATTACTGGGAAACTGGTCCCATTATCCCCAGTCGGAGCCACCATTCCAAACGGAAAAGGAGCTGTATTAAGGTCCGGACCGGGTGGTTATCCCCCAATGTTGATACAACGATTTTCAGGGCATCAACATTTTTGGCGCTAGAAGGAGGGCCATCAACTGTGAATGGCAAGTAAACCCAAATCTACAAACCATTCTAAGAGTAATTCTCCCTCCACATCACCTCGTACTTCCCAATTGCATGCTGGTTCTCCAGTATCCAAACAAGAAGAAGAGGAATCAACTACCACTGCTCAAACCCACCATAATCTAGAACAATTAAGTCTTGAATCTCCTGAAGTTCAGTCTCTCATCCATAAACTTCAGAGTTTCTCGATATCCCCATAGAAATCTGAGGTATCTCAAAGCAGTGTGACTTCGCAGTTCAATTTACCTCACCCTCTCACCAGACTTTAGAGTGGAAAGCTCGGTATTGAACCTACTAAGTTCCCTTTACCCAAAAGGAAAAAGGCGAAGAAAAACACTGAAGGATCTGATAGTGAAGAACTTTCATCCACATCCTCCATCTCACCTTCCCCGGTGCGAAGTCAACCATCCAATTCCTCATCGCACATTGTTGTTCATCAGGGATTAGCAACTTCAGCATCCCAACCTGCACAATCCTTAATATCAACTCCTTCCCAGACTTCTGGAAGTTCAACAGTAATATCATCCACTACTGTGGTTACAATGGCATATCCATGGACCAGGCCTGGTGCAGTCAATATGCCTGCTCCATTGCATGCATTACCTGATGCACCTGAGAAATGGCTACCCAAGTTTAATCCAGATGATGGAACACAAGCTGAGGAACATATTAATAACTTCATGTTGGCAGTTAATTTGAAGGGAGTAACGGAGCAAGATGTTGTCGTTAGGCTTTTCCCTTATACTTTGCAAGGATCAGCAGGATCCTGGTATTTTTCCTTACCTTCTGGTTCCATTACCAGTTGGATGACTTGCCAAGAAAAATTTCTTACTAAGTACGGTGATGATAGGTCTTTGGCTACACTAATAAATGATCTCTCCAATCTTAGGATAGAGCATAGGGAACCAATTAAACAAAATTAATGCACGATTCAATAAACTCTTGAATAAAATCCCAACCGCCTCCAAACCAAGTGAGCAAATCCGAAGCGAGTGGTATATAACTGCCCTACCTGCCAATATAGCTATTTTTGTAGACAGGGCTGGAAAACCAACTTTAGCTGAAAACATGAAAGAAGCACTTGCTGTGGAGAAACGTATAAATGCTCTAGAGAAGAAAGCTGCTCTTGAAGATAGAAAAACCAAAAAAGTTTCTTTTAAAGATGATTCAAAGAAGAAAACCCCTAAAGATCCATATGACATGGAGGGCCTACAAAAGGTCCTCAAGACTATGTCAAATGAAATGGTTGAAATCAAAAAACAGGTAGCTGAAACCTCAACCAAAAGACCCTTTAGGAATTACAAGAAAACTGAATCAAAACCACCAAATGTTATATCTAATGCAGATTCAAATCTTGAAGAAGGAGAAGAAGAAATAGCTTCACCTACTGATGAAGAAGACGAAGTTGTTGAATGTCATGGAATGTGGGATTTTATATTGCCTAACTCCGATACAGAAAATGAAGAAGCGTTTCCTGTCACTACTAGGAGTAAAGGTACCTCCGAACCTGTTTAGACAACTTCGAAGAAAAGGAGTGCAGGTGCTACTACAACAAAGGAAAAGGTACCCCCGAAGAAGCCACCTGTAACAGTTCCACAAAACCAACCTTCGACCTCAAATATCCCATCAACATCAAAGACATTGGTAGTGTCCGATTCAATGGATTACAATATTGTTGATGACATGAAAAAGACTAAGGTAAACATTACCATGTTTGAACTTAGTAAATTGAAACATCAGCGAAAATTGCTTCTCAAAGAATTAAATGCTGTTCCTACTTCACCCCTTCCCAGTGCTAAAGCTGCAAATGATACAGGTCAACCACCTTCTGGTATGGTCAAAGCTACTGATGCAGTTCTGATAGGAGATAGATCAAATTCTCATACTCCACCTTTCCTTCTAACCTACGAGATCTACAATAGAAACCTGCACAACTGTTTGATTGACTCAGGGGAATCCTCTAATATAATGCAAGCTTCAGTTTGTTCGAAACTGAACATTGAACCCAAAAAGTCCGCTATTCATATTGTGCAGTTGGACAGGACTAAAGTACAGGTTTTAGGGGAAATGAACTCAGTAACTATCAGGCTATCATCTGATCCTAGAGTAGTGCAAAGAATATATCTTAATCGCTGATATACCTGAATCTTATGGTTTGATCTTGAGTAGGGATTGGTCTGAAAAACTCCATGGGTATATTTCTACCGATTGGTCCCATATGTGGCTTCCCTATAAGGGTAAGCCAAATCAAATAAAGATTGATCGGGAGAAACACATGACCCATACAGTTACAGAATTTGAACAAGAAAACCAACCAATAGCATTTAATAACAACATTTTGGGGAATTATTCATCAGAGTCATTCTTTGGCAACTTCGCTGCCCAACCATCTCCTTTCTCAGGAAACAATTCCACATCTCAGATTGAAAATTATTCACAAACAGATAGGTCAAGATGTTTTAATGATACTGAGGAAACTATAAATAAAATTGTTAATACTTCTTTATTTTGGTCATATTTCGATGGATCCAAGTCTAGCGAGGGCTCAGGAGCAGGATGTATTTTGATTAGCCCACAAGGAGAAAAAACAATGCTGTCCTGTAGGCTAGAGTTTGAATGTACGAATAATACAACTGAGTACGAAGCCTTAGTCCAAGGACTATATAAAGCGATTGGCCTCAAGGTCCAATATTTGAAAGTGTTTGGAGATTCTGAAATTATTATCAAACAGGTAAGGAATACAATTCATTGTCTTTCTAGCCATCTCAAACATTATCAGTCGCTGGTACAAGAACTCACCTGCCACTTTTCGGCATTCAATATTTCTTCCATTCCCAGGTCTCAAAATTCAGCAGCCGACCTGCTAGCCAATGTTGCTTCCAAGCTCCTACCTTCCGAAGATTATAGCCCAGATAGATTTTCAGTAGAATTACTTTTTAGGCCATCGATTCCTGACAATATCACTAATTGGAGAGTATTCAACCACGATGAAGACATTTTACAGTTTTTAACTTCCGAAAAGTCCTATGATGATCAAATCATTGAGGAAAACGAGCATGACCTTCAAATGCGAGGTAAACACGAGGAAAATTCAATCCCAAAGCTTGTGGTGAAGCTTGAGGATCTTTATGATATTAAAGACAGGTTTAAACCTGTGACCAATACAAAGCTCCAGAGTTCTACCTTAAGGTTTGAATTGATAAAACTTGGCACTGACCAAACTCCTCAAAACATTAATTTAGGATTAGGACTTTCCGTGGAAGAGAAGGAAGCATTCATTAGACTGTTACAGAAAAATAAACATGTTTTTGCTTGGAAATATGACGATTTAAAGACATATGATACATCCATCATCTAGCATACCATTCCAATGCTTCCCGAACAGAAACCAATTCAGCAGAAGTTGAGAAAAATACATCCGAACTTAGAGAGTCAAATAAAATCAGAACTCAATAAACTCTTGAAAGCTAAGATTATTTTTCCCGTTCGACACTCAAACTGGGTCTCCAATATGGTGCTAGTCAGAAAGAAAAATGGCGACATCAGGATTTGTATAGATTTCAGAAATTTGAATAAGGCGAGCCTAAAAGATAATTTCCCATTACCTACTATGGAGCAGATACTCCAATCAGTGGCAGGCTCTGAGTTAATGTCCTTTTTAGACGGTTTTTCAGGATATAACCAAGTTTTGGTCCATCCTGATGACCGACTCAAAACCACATTCAGAACAAAATGGGGAACGTATGCATATCAGAAAATGCCTTTCAGACTTATTAATGCAGGAGCCACGTTCCAAAGAGCGATGGATATAGCTTTTAAAGGGTTGATTAACAAAACAGTGGTCGTCTACTTAGACGATATTACTGTATTTTCTAAAGAGAAATCTAATCATTTGCATGATTTAAATCAAATCTTTCAACGCTGCAAAAGGTACGGTATTTCACTTAACCCTAAAAAATCCTTCTTCGCTCTTGACCAAGGAAAGCTCTTAGGCTTTATTGTTTCTAAAGATGGCATTTATATTGATCCGGACAGGATCAAATAAATCTCTGAAATCCCTTTCCCTCATAATAAAAAATCCATGCAGTCATTTTTAGGCCAAATCAATTTTGTCAAAAGATTCATTCCAGACTTTTCTCAAATCATTTTGCCACTTCAAACTATGATTAAGAAAAATTCAGTCTTTAGATGGGGATCAGCAGAAAAGGAAGCGTTTGATTTAATCAAACAATCAATAATCCATACCCCCGCTTTAAATACTCCTATTTTTTCTAATCATTTCACATTGTATACTATCGCATCCAATTTGTCTTATGCAGCAGTACTCACACAGATTAACAATCACAATTTGGAAGCACCCATTTCATTCTATAGTTCAAATCTTCAGGGTGCTGAATTGAATTACTCCGAAGTAGAAAAACAAGCCTTTGCTGTATATAAAGCTGTCAAACATTACAGACCCTTCCTTTTAAAAGCCCATACAAAAGTTATAGTTCCTTTCCCTGCAGTAAGGCAACTATTAATCCAAAGGGAATTAGGTGAAAAAAGGGCAAATTGGGTTACAGCACTTCTAGAATATGACTTAGAAATTAAACCAGCAAAGATTGTTAGGGGCCAAGCTTTTTGCAGGTTATTGGCAGGAGCATCCAACATTCCAGAATCAGGTGATACAAATCAAACCGAAGAAATCAACCAGATAAGTATTACTGATTCTGAATCACAATATGCTGACTTAATCTTTTATTTGAAAAATGGATATGCACCCCTAACCTGTCTTACAAAAACAAAAGGGCCATTAGATTAAAAGCAAAAAATTTCACAATTATTGATGATGTGCTTTTTAGGCAAAATTATGATTCAATCTTATTAAGATGCCTAGAAAGACCTGAAGCACAAAAGGTTTTGCATGAATTACATGATGGACCAGCAGGAGGACATTTTGGAGCTGATACAACAGCCCACAAAATCATTCATGGTGGATATTATTGGCCCACTCTATTTAGAGATGCTCATGAATATGTAAGGAAATGCCGAAATTGTCAAACTTCTAGTGGAAGACAAAGAAAACCAGCTTTCCCTTTTCAACCAGTCAACATTGAACAACCATTTGAGCAATGGGGATTGGACATCATTGGAGAAATTACTCCACATTCTTCCAAACAGCATAAGTATATCCTTACCGCTACTGATTATTTTACTAAGTGGGTTGAAGCAATTCCTTTAAAGACAACAAATTCCGAGGCAATTATTGAATTCATAGATCAATTAATCATTACCAGGTTTGGTGTCCCAAATGCTCTTGTTTTTGATAATGCATCTTATTTCTCAGGCAATGCTATGATTGATTTCGCTATTAAAAGAGGATTTAAATTGAAATATTCTGCTAATTACTATCCCCAGGGTAATGGTTTAGCAGAGTCTACAAATAAAAATCTGATTAAAATTATTAAGCGAACTATCGAACATAATCATAAAAAATGGCACAAATCCTTAATATTTTCACTATGGGCTGATAGGATAACACAGAAGGCTTCCATAGGTTCTTCTCCGTTCAACCTCGTATATGGAAAAGAAGCAGTGCTACCAACAAATCTTGTCCTTCCTTCTCTAGCCCTAGTTCAGTTTATTGAGGAAAGCCCTTCTTCTTCTATTCAACTTAAACATGACCAAATTCTAAAATTGGAAGAGGAAAGAGAAAAAGCCAATTATTCATGCAAAACATCAGCAAATCATCAAGTCATCCTTTGATTCAGTCTCATCCGGTTCAAAACAATTTCAAGTCTGTGATTTAGTTCTAAAATGGGACAAAGCCCATGAAGATAAGGGAAAACACACCAAGTTCCAGAAAATGTGGCTTGGGCCATTTCAGATCTGTGAGAAGATAGGCCATTCGACCTTCATATTACAAGATTTATCAGGTTTGAGAGATTCTCTCCCTGTTAATGGCCTTATCTTAAAAAAATTCTTCAATTGAGGAGGTAACCCCTTCTCCTTTTTTTAATAGAATTTTGTAGTTTGTAGGACCATTAGAAAATAAATTTGTAAGGTATCTTCCATTGACCTTTGCTGTACTTAAAAGTTGCTCAAAACAAGTAGGGTTGATATTTACTTTTAAAATAATAGAAGTCTTAAACAAAAGGGATAATTTCTAGGAAACTAGGTATAATTGCATTCTGAAACCACACTTCAATTTTTGTGAACGCTTCTCAAAGTTTAGAAATATTGTAAATCATTTTATGTTTTCAAATTGGTCACAAAAAGGTTATCAATATCAAAATAGGAACTAATCCAACTTCAGCATCTTTAACTCTTACCTTGTCATCCATTTACTCTTAAGGAGAAAATTGTCCATCCCACTCACCAAAGCTTATGATTACTCAGAGTGTAATTCTAAAATATTTGATATAAAAGATAAGAGGTCTTATTACAAGCCTGCTTACCATGATCATAGGGAAATAGTTTAACCGACATTACCAATACTGCATACCAAAACAGGGTAATGGCTTAGAACTATAAGACAATGGGTCTCATCACGAGCCAGCTTGTTCGGTTAAATTACTACCAGTGAATGGCATTGTCACTCAGTTGGTCACCAAACCAGGACAATGGCTTTTTATATTACAAAATAACAGAAAAGTAGAAAAGAAATGCAAAATGTGAAAAGCATTTTTTGAATTCATTATGTTAATCATACTCTGAAACGAATGGGACAATGGACAATAACATGGTTAAAAGGTATCCCTGTCGAAACTATGAACGTTTGTTGGCAGCAAAGGCTCTACCTATGACAAAGGAGTCAATTCTAAAAGCTGATTTGGAAAAGTTTTCTGTTTTATCATTATCAACCAATAGAGGCCAATTTAAAACTTAGAATGTATCTAATTTTAAACAAGAGAGGAAATTAGCAAAGATAGTTTCATTTTATTTGGAATGCATGTATACCTAGTTATATTAGAATTTTCCCCTTTAATGAGATCTCTATTTTGAAAAAGTTTAAGTATTTCCGTACTTTTCAGAGATAACTGTTTCTTCCAGCGAATCGCCAATTGTTGTGCTCTACAACAACCCCCCATTTCATATCATTTTTATTCACAAAACTATAATATGAAATGGGTCCCTTTTTATTTTAATTGGTATCAACTTTGTATTATTCAAAAAGGTCTGAAAACAAAATGAAAACATTATAAAACCTTTTTGATAAACCAATTATTTGGTCTTATAATATAAATTATTAATCTTTTATCATTGCGATAAAGCAATCGCAAGATTGCATGTCGCAATGACAAAGGAGGCATAACTTAAAGACCCATTGGTTTTCTTCGACGCGACAACGCGCAATAGGCTATCGAATATCGGCAATAATAAGTTACCATAACAAAAGTGCCTTTCGCTCCGATGCGATGCGATAAAGTCCCTTTCGCTCCGATGCAATGCGATATCGCTATCGGCAATTGGGGATTCCAAAAGGAACCAATATAACAATTTAAGTTTTCCCCCGACGCCCGATTGCGATAAAGCCAAAAGCGCGAATTTCAAAGAATTGTTAAAGCAGGGATATTACGATTAATTCGTATTAAAGGCCTTATCTTCCAAACAGTGATTCACCTGCGCTCAACCGCCAAAACATCCAAGGCACGCTTAAACAAATCTTTCGGCCAATAAACGATATGATGGGAATTTAAAGGATTGGCAGGTTTTAACGACCATTTAATGAAATAATAAGCCTAAAAATCTTTTCACAGATTGTATCCGCGGCCACTTTAAGTTAATCCTTCATCGTGCATTGATCAATATATCTCACTCATATTTGGTTTGCACTATGAATTCTCTGTATTACGTTCATTTTCACTTATGTGCAGATTTCTTCCGAAGTCAGAGATTCAAGCAGAATGGGGAAGAAGTCTAAGAAAACTGCAATCGCTTCTGCTTCGCCAGCCACAGGACAACTCATCGCTGATCCAGGAACTAAAAGAAAAGGATTGATATCCGATACTACATGTCTAGGACTTGGCAGAACTACTTGGAAAAGTACCTATAATTTGATTGAGGCCGAAGAACCAGAGGTGACAGCAGTACAAGCCACAGTAGATACCAATCGAAAATCTCGTGCTACTTTAAAGGACTTAGCTGACTCTTTCCTTCATTGGATACCAGCTCGGGAACAAATTCTCGCATATACGGATGTAGTGAGGTGGGCAATTGAGGAAATCCCAATCACAGACAGAACCTTTTGCACTTCGGTTCATTTCAGTCTAATGATTTGAGGCAAATGTATCATTTGCCTGTGCTAGAGAAGAAGTACAACAAGGCATTTCTGGAGAAATTCCGAAAAGAGAACGAAATTGAATCCGAACCCATTCGGGATTGGAGACAAAATCCGGCAAAACACAAGCATGAATCTTCGGCTAAGTACTCTGTTGATTCTCTATGTTCTCCTTATTGTTATGCTGGGATAATGATGTGTAGATTATGGGGGTTGCACGATTCCGCTAATTTCACTATAGAAATGGTTCCCTTGATGGAAGCGGCGTGTAATAGTGAAATAGTGGATTGGGCAACTATACTGTCAGATAAGCTAGCAACAACAGTTCTTGATTTTAGAAGCAAAACCCGCGTCACTGAAAGGCTTATTCCCCCATTCTACTACAATGCTTATATACTAGACACCCTGTGTTTTAATTCTGAATTTCCCGTGCTCGGCTGGAGGTGGACTTCACAAGACCCCATGCCCATTCACATATACCATTAGAAATTGTGGAAAACTTCCTATAAGCACCATTTATACCAAGTCTGCAATGGCTTTATGTTACCCATTCATTACTCTATTTTTGATAAACCTGCTCCCAAGATTTCCTACCAAGCAGGGATTGATTTGACATCAATAGGAAGATGGTTTGGAGAGGAAAAATTTACTTATATAAGAATTTTCGGCAGCCAAGCCGAATCTCATGTCCTTCCTTTGTACATACCTGATAAACTGCTGGCTAGGGAGATAGCCTATCAGATTATCTCCGAAGGAGTTACACAACTCTAAAGAAAAATAAGAAGCAGGTCTGGCCCTCTTTTCCTCTGAGATGTGGTGTCTACACTTTGCATGATTTCAAACATGCAGAGAAAGAATCTACAAAGATGAAATCATTAACTCTAGCAACTCTCCCTAATAGGCGATTTGACCCAAACAAAGTCGCCTATAATGCACTTGAACAAGCCAAATTGACAAAGTTTGATCATAAAGAAGATAAGTTTGATGACCTGTTCTCCTCAGCCGAGTCGATGTCCCAAGTTAAATCGCTGGCTAGAATGGAATACAAAGATGAAGGGTTAGTTGGAATTCAACAGACTTAGAGAACAGAGGTTGCAAACTCTGCCTCTAGATCTGTTAGCAACAACCCCAACAACAGAATCAAGCGAGCCTGAACAACGACATACTAAGGAACCTCCTGTTACATCAAAAGAACAGGAGGAAGTGCATATGAAAAGACAAGAGGAAACCCAGATGAAAGAGCAGGAACAGAGTAGCATAAAGGTGAATGTAGATACTCAAATTGACCCGAAATTGCTCCAGGAATGGCAGCAATTCGATTCAATTATCAGTAATCTTGAATGCTCTAAAGATGCCGAGACATCAAAAGCGGCAGACACACAAGAGACCACTTCAAAACAGGTTCCAAGTGGAACCAGCGGCCTACCCAGTTCGAAAGAAGTAGAGATAATCCCAAAGGATCCCTCCGATCAGATTATTTTGCAAATAGAAGAAATTCCTTCCTTAGATGTATTCTATAGCCCAAGACACAAAGCTGTGGTAAAACGACAGAGGAAGAGGAGAAGGACTGATCAACCTTCTATTTTCCCAGAACAAACAGTGATGGGCAACATGGTTTGGAAGGAGGAATTTGACCCCTCTGATGACCTAACAAAACTATCACAATATGCTGGAGCCTATTCGGCAGCAACAATAGACAAAACATCAGAGGTTAGTATTTTATTAAAAACAAAAGACCAAGAGATCTTTTCACTGCAAGCACAACTATCAGAAGCACAACAGAAGGTGGAGCAAGCAGAACGACAATTGTTAACACAACAACAAATAAATAATCAATTAAATAAACAATTGCAGGAAGAGAAACAGAGGATTGATCACAGTGTAGTCCAAAAGCAGAAAGAGCTGTCTGAGGCATTGGCACAACTGAAAACAGCGAATGAACAAATGCTGAAGTCAAAAGATGAGAAGATTGCTCAACTATCAGCCCAGCTAGAGAAAACAAAGAACCTTCCACAGATAGCCGAATTCAAAGTAGAGGCATTACAGATAAACAAGGCATTGATAACACAGATAAAGCTTTTATGTCAACAAATCGCCCAGGCGGAACCATTATGCGATTTGACGACATCAATAAGTGAAAAATCGGAAAAAGCTAGAACATACTTGGATCAAGCCGATGAAACATTAACTAATTTTCTTGAGTGGCAAGATACCAATCAGGGACAGGCGGCTAATTTACCAAAGATTTTAGAATCACATAAGGAGATATTATTTACAGAATGGCAGTCCTAGTTAATGAAAGCAGAGAGAGAAATTTCAAGATGCAAATCAACCACAAGTAATCTGGTTGAATTCGTTAATAATACTCTCTACTTGTCTAACATGATTTCCCAATGTACTCCAGGTAAATTGATAGCGGTGAAAACATTGGAGCAGTCATGTTATCCAGAACTAGAGAAAAATGGGAGATTAATCGCAGGAATTAACAGTTTGACATGGGACACCTATTGGTTCTTCTTAGTCAAACCACACAGCCAGAGAGCCACCCTCAAATGCCTTACAGATGCAATCGGGTATATCATTCCCGATATTCAGGATGCCACCTATGCCGCCCAACTCAATTCTCGCCTCAACAGACCGCCCGAAGTGGAGCCAATGCTTGCGATATGTCAGCTCAGGTTTAAAGGCAAACAACCTAAATGATGATTCATACCGCCGACTGCCAGATTGCTGAACAGGAGATATTCAAGATCAATTGATACCAATTAAGTAGGATTTCAGTTTCATAGATAGTTAGCTTAATTAAGTATTTATAGACCCTTTCATTGTATTTGGAAAGGGTCGTAAGTTTTGTACATGACTTAAAGCCTTAAGTTGCACTATTGTACTTCAGGTATATTCTTTTATAAAACTGGACCAATCATTCTGATTTTGGCAAAGAAGATTTTATGCAAATGTGCACCACTGTCTTTGTTTGAAAGTATTTCTGCATTGGAAGAAGAATCTCAAATAGCGATTGATATTGGGAGTGATAAGCAGCTCATATGGTATTATTATCTATGTCTGAATTCATTCTTTTTATATGAATTGTCATTTGATCGCTTTTGCTATTATCGAATATATGTATGTGTTTTAACATCATTCTTTATTCCTTCCATTATTGGATGTTTACAGTATGCTTTTCTTCTGATCATATATGTATCGATGATATAAATGATAAGTGTAGCAATATTGTGTTAATCACTTTGTTTAACTATTTAAACAAAGTAATCATTGAATGAATGAATGTCCATGTTTATTAGATAGAGTCATCTATATGCCTGTCAATAGACATAGATCATCAAGCGCTACATTCCAAAGAATAATAGTTCCCGGGATTAGTAGTAGTTATTTTATTTTGCTGATAGATTAAGTTATTCGCCTATCATTAGATTAGATAATCAATCATTCATCCACCCCTTTTATTCATTACTAGGAAAATGGTCCCATTATCCCCAGTCGGAGCCACCATTCCAAACGGAAAAGGAGCTGTATTAAGGTCCGGACCGGGTGGTTATCCCCCAATGTTGATACAACGATTTTCGGGGCATCAACAGGTCTCAAGTGTTTACCACCACAACTTGGCTTACATCATCCACCCACTATCATTGTGCATTCTGTTTTTGGTCCTGAGAAGTAGCCTCCAGGCTGATGTGTAACATGGGTCCACACCTCTCAGCATGGCCTCAAGCATGGTTGGTACACACTTTACTCCTGCCATGACTTCCAGTGCTGATTCATCCCATATTTACTCTCCCTGACTCCCCCTCTATGCATTTCTTATTTAAGTTTTGGGATGGAAGTCCCTTAACACGTCATCCCTGGTCCTCTTTCCCGATGCTTTGTGGTGTACCTGACCAAATATAGCTTCTCCCCAATGACGACTTTCCACAGATGCCCAACCCCTTTCATCTCGTCTGTCCTTTTCAATGCGGCAGGTGACAAAGTCTGGGACAAGAATTTTCCCTGTCGCCTGTTGCACTAAATTTTGTCTATGTGGGCCCACCTTGAGCCTTTTTCAAGTCGCGATAGACCTTCCACTTGGGTATTGGGCCATTTCGTTGACCAATACAAGGACCCTAGCTCACCCCGACATTCCCCACTCCGCCAACTCTGGCATGTTAACTCGATCCTTGCCAGCTTGGGTGTCCCTTCTATGAAACCATTATAAACATGTGGCTTTATACCTTCGGGACATGTCATCCCACACCAACCTTATTGTGATAAGACATAATCAAAACATTCAATACACCACTTCGATGAAGAGGCTCTTTTCAGGCCATGTAGATAAGGTCTAACCAATTGAGGTTATAAGGTTAAGTCTATCCCTAAATTTGCAACAACACCACTCATAGCAGGATTTCACCCATAACATGTCTAAGACGTTTCTGGTTGAAACTTGGGCCACGAGCAACATGTTTGTTCTTGCATCCAGTGGTTTGAATAAGAAGTTGCTCCCTTCCTGCAGTATATGCCATTCACAAGGGAGCTCTAACATGGCTCCACTGCTATGGTTTTACAATGTCTAGACTTGCGCCAGAGTATAGCTATGGCCACTAAGGTTTACCAAGGCACTCACTGGTGCTATACCTCATGTGCTTACAACACATTTCCTCTTCCCATGTCCACTGTGTATGTAATGGAGAACTATGGTCAGGGACTTATCAATTGAGTCCTCAAGGTTCTACTGTCCCTAAGGTCTTCAATGCTTTACCGAGATCAATTAGATGTCGTCTTATAGATCTACTGGTCTCATCCAAGGATAAAAAAATCACCATGAGCATATAAGAGTCACCATGAGGCATATTGTACCAAAAAGACCGCAAGGAGATCAACACAAAGAAACAAAGATTCCTTCCCTTGAGTCCAATTACAAACAAGAGCCTTACGGATATGCACATAATGTATAAGATCACAAATCTACAAGCATTCCCTTCTTAGGGATAGGGAATTTTAGACGTGGTTGCACAAATATATGTCAACTGCCCTCTTCTGAAGGCTTGGTGACTACTGAAAGCTTCAAATGATCACACCACACACCATAGTTCTAACTCAATGCGTATTACAACCACACGGTGGTTATCTACACATTTACAAACATTCTCTTGCGTAACAAGCAAGAACACAACAACTTATAGAAGGTTTCTAGGAAACTCACTAATATAGTTGACCAGTATATAGATAACCACTGGCAAGGTACCTATCAAGATGAGTACCATGGATATAGCTAGCCTTCCGAGCTAGGATTTACCACATTATCACAACACCAGGACAAAGAGAGAAAATATGGCTCCTCACCTTGGGACATTCAACTTCAATGCATATATAATAAAAATTCATCTTGCAGGAAGTGCAGGGGTATAAAATCAAGTCAACCCAACTCATGAAGTCATACCACACACAATAGAGGACATAGATTTTTTGGAACAAGTCCTGGGTAAAATGGATGCGTAGACCCATCACTAGGGTACACATCACTGAAGGCTGCAATAATCCCCTCATATAAAATCACAGGTCAATAAGAATGAGAGAGAAGGAAATCCCTAGAATTATCACATTGCACATAACCCATGATAATGCAGGTTGTATTCAATGTAATCATCATACTATAATAAGACAAAATTCTCATGCTAAATATTGCTGCAATAAAATCGAGATTCTTGTAGGCTATTCCGATACCTTGAAACATTTCAGTGTATGTTAGTCAATTGTGTAATAATAGTAACACATTCATGTATTTTTCACAACGACGCCATTTAAAACCAAAAATATATCACACATTTATTATTAGGAAATATACATTAGAAACAATTATCTTATAACTCCTTGGAAATTGAGTCTGGGACTATATGGCTCTCCACCCAACCGTAGATTGCTGTAGACAATTCTCTCTTGTAGCTATCACCACTGAGCCAGATTCCAGAGACTCAGATGGATTGCTCAAGGGATTGTATACCAACTACTGGCTGAAACAAGGACTCTAAAGGTCCTCCTACCTCCACCCACCAATCGAGTAGCAATCAACAAGTCTTTAGGGAATTGAGATGACTACTACCTCCACCCTTGACATATCACACAATGATTCCACCCACTAAGAGGACTCAAGAATACATTTCAGTTTCCAAATAAAACAAGAAAAGGAGACTCCAAAATTTCTTGCTAGGACTCCAAGGGCTAAACCTATACCCCAGGCTATCAATTAACTCTAGAGAAAACTCATCTCCAACCTCCAGACCCCAGGGTATCTTGATATTTAATCTCACCTAAATCTCCTCTTATGCCCCTATTGCTCAACCACAAATAAAAAAACTCCTCCGAGAGCCCTAGAACAAACCAGAAGTGCTTACACTGTTACACTGCACTATCAATCAATTTTTCCTCTATCCACCAGTGTACAAGCATTCTTCCACTTCCTAGCTTGCTGGAATACTGAGAGGGGTGTGAATCAATATTTCCTTACAATTAACAACCTATTAATCTTTTAAGAGCATCAATTTCTCTTCAAAAATATTTAACATTAATCAATATTAGATAACAAAAGCAGTTAAAAACACCATTCATCAATGCACAATAATTAAGACAGTAGACACAAAGATTTTTTAGGTGGAAAACCCCTTCTGGTTCAAAAACCACCGAATGCTTCTTAATATTTTTTTTCTTCTTCAAAAAGAATAATTACATCAAGTTTTCAGCTCCAACCCTTTGATTTACATGCTCCAACTTGTAGGATGCTCCAACACTTTACTTTACCCAGTACAATTGGGAGGATGCTCGAACGCCCTAGATCTCAAGCTCCAACCTGATGGATGCTCCAACAACCTGTGCACCAACTGCAATTGGATGGACACTCCAACGCCCTGCTGCAGGCTCTGAATTTCTCTAGTAACACCCTGCCACCCTTAAGTGTTCTCAGAATGCAACTTGAAGGTGACTCCAATCACCTGCGTTGCACCACCCTACCACCCTGACGAGTTGAAAGACCACGTTTCACAATTTTTAGACTAGACCCTCCTATGTTTTGAATCAATATAAGAAAAATGTCGTTATGCTTGGTAATGTCACTGCTGATCTTCTTGGTAAGGATATAAGTGACAAGTCTTCGTAGCCACACTGTTCAACATTGCTATAACCGACTACTGTAAAACATTGTTCACCAAACTAACATATGCTCAATCACAATTCCAAATCAAGACACTACACAAACTGCACATCAAACCCTGATTGTCAATATTGTTACATCCACTTATCACTACACAATAAATTGTCACTATTGCTACCACTGCACTCCAAAACTCATGAAGGAATATGCTTTCAAAGGCTAATGAGGCATTCTATCCAAAAACCGCTATGCCAAGCTGCCAATCTTCTACAAATATTGGGCACTAATGTCTGATGGTAGCTCAAACTAAGATGCCTCATATCATCCCTATGAACTGCTTGCAATGCTCTCAAATTCTGGCCAAGGAGGAATACCAACATGTGTTTTATATCTTACTCAGCTATGGTTATGGAGCACCTTCCAGATTTTCATACAATGCTATCCCTGTCTCACTTGTTAATTATGCCAAGTCATATCATATTGAGATTTTCAAATCAAATCATTTCAACATCACTGTTGTGCAACAAAGTTCTTGTCACTGTTAGGAGTTATGTCAATATTCTTATGTGCATCAATTTCAAATCTATGTGTCAAGTCACTGTCAAGTCAAGTCAAGTTTATATGTCAAGTCAATATGTTAAGTCTGTGTGTCAAGTCACTATTGAATATAAATGCCAATTCTATTCTTCAATTCATTGTTAAGTCTAAATGTCAAGTCTATTAAGTCTAAGTTACTTATTATTAGACCACAGTCACATCATATGAATCAAACACTACTATAACTATAACTATAACTATAACTATATATATATATATATATATATCACTGACCACAACTGCTGTTGTTACCATTGTTCAAGAGTGCTTTCACAAACCCAATTAGTCATGTCACTAAGATCACTTGTATGTATAGTGTTAGTGTTAGTCTTTGCAGCCTTCCTCCAGTGATCATATTCTCTTACAAAGTGATTTTAAGGTGTCAAGGTCAAATTTTGTCATTTCAGTGAGTCTTCAAGCAAAATTTGGTCGCTAGGCATTAGGTCTAGGGTTTGCTTTTACTCCTGTCAAAGTTGTCCAAATGTCGGTCCATGTCACCATTCAACTAAGTGTACCATCATTTAGAGGGTTTTCATCATCATGTTAAGTTACACTGGGTCATTTTACACCTTGTTTATGCTTCAGTTGCGCCTAGGTAAGGTTCATTTCCCTCTCCTAGGGTTTTGAAGGCAATTTCTCCTGGATGGTCAAATCATCAACAAAACTTGTATCCTGATGTTCATACACCTTCCCCTATCCTTAATGTACCTTATTAAACACTTCCCATCACTGAGATCCCCCAAATTCCTCATTTTCGCACAAACCCTAGTTTCTTGCTACAAACCCTATTTTCTAGGTTAGGCCTGTGTTTGCCCTTTTGGACCCCTTCCCCTCACTCAATTTCAAATATTAAACTTTCCCCTATTTCCTAACATCCCTCCCCACTTCCAAAAATTTTCTCAAGAATTGAGAAGCTCCCTATCCCCTTCATTTCGCTTCATTTCGACAAATCTCTTGTTCCACACATCGGGGTAGGTTTTACTAAAATGATGTTTCCGAGAAAAAAAAGATGAATTTGGAAAAACTAAGAGAGGTTTTTATCTAAAACAGTCCAAGGAAGAAAAGCCCCCTTCACGTTTTGCACAGGTGTCATGGTTTTAGAGAAATGTCAAAAATACAATTGCCTCGGGAGAATTGATGCACCTCTGAAGTGACCTTGGAAAAATCAAGTTTTCTCCTAGCTTGGTTGGCCAAATGACTTGATTTATGATTCAAATGATAACTAGACACAAATATATTTCCAATGAGCTATCATGATCTCAATTTGGAGTTGAGGAAGGCATTAAAAAGTTGACTGTAACAACACTCTACCTTTAGGCAGCTTCATTTGGCACATTTTGACCATCTTGGGAGATTTGCTTTTTGATAGGGAAAATGAACTCCAAATTGAACAATTATGGTTGGGTTATAAATTAGACTCAAATACCTTTCCAACAAGCTATCCTGTGCCCAATTTGGACACTAGGAAGGCCTCCAAACGTCTCCTGAAAAGAGCGCTACACACAGGCTCTATACGCTGCGCCTTCCTAGTGCACCATGCCACTTGGCGCGCGCTTTTGCTAGGGAGCTCCAAACTGAAAAAAGTTTATATTTTTGGATTTGGCATGAAAAATCATGACTTCTGGTGCATTTCCAAGAATTTTGGGCAAGTTTTGAGTCCCCAGGATGTCAAAAACACTCAAAAAATGACCTCACTGCCCCTATTTTGACACAGAGGAAGCAATCTTGGGAGATTGAAGTTTTGGAGGGGAAAATGGGCACCAAATTCAGAAATTCCACTTGGGTTGGAAATTAGACAGGAATATATTTCCAAAAAAAATAATTGGGCTCAATTTGGACTTCATGAAGTGCCTCAAAATCAGCCTCAAAGTGGCACGACGCATACAGATTTTGGCGCATTGCATAGAGGATTTTTGCTCAATTTTTCACCTTCCAGCTCAGAAATTCCGCCAGTTTGACTAGTTTTTCTTTGTGATGTAATTTTTGATCTATATTGATGTAATTGGATGAACATGATGTAATTTTGGCACTTATTTACTTGTTCTAGAGGATTCACTCACCAAAAAGTGAAAATTTAATGAATGAATCAGTTTCCTACCTTATAGAGGCAAGTTGTTTTGATTTCCTAGATTTTAGTGCTTTGTTTAGAATTGGTTGAAACAGCTCGTAGAATGATGAGATCAACCCCTAGAGGCAAGGGAATGGGTTAGGATAGTCTATATCATGTAATTGCTAAGTCATTTTCAAGGTTGGACACTAGGGATTGCTTTGGCATATCATTGTACATTCTATCTCTGCATTTTTGGCTAAGGAAAGACTAGGGTTTTGTAGCATTGTTTGGGATCCATGTGGCTTTATGTTTTGATGGTTTGCTTCTCTAAGTAATTGTAAGTTTATTAGTGTTATGTGTATCATTTTCCTCTCTTTTCTTCTGAATTTGAACAAATGAGTGATTAAGGTGGAATCCATTAACTATTATGCTTTGCCTTTGAATTTGTTTAAATTTCCATGTTTTCATCTGTTTAAGAAGAATTCTTGAGACTCTATTGCTCTCCTTAGCTCCTCACCAGTCTGATCTATCCATTCACTCAAATTTAAAGCATCAAAACGATTTCCTTCCTTGCCCCAATCAGAACTGTGCAGAAATTGTGCCTCATTCCTGAGCCCAATTTGCTTTTCCCTGTTTCCAACACAAAACCCCCAAAAAACTCACAACAAACCTTTGTAATTCATGCCTAGCCTAAAATTAGCTTTTATTTCAGTCATTTCGAGCCCCATCGCTTGTCTTTTGTCAAGATTGACCCAGAGAGAGCCCTCTCCTGTCCTCGTAGGGCTAGCTACGAGGTTGAGCGTGGTTTGATGTGGACCTAGAACCTTGTCTTTTCAGCCTGAGGCAAATATAGGCTCTAACATAGTGGCGACCATACTGGGGAGAAAATGGTTTGCTTGTTGATTTAATTTGTTTTATAAGCTACATACGGAGCCTGAAGTTATGCCAGGTAGCCTTCGAAACACTTTTTCTTTGCATTAGCGCAAGTAGATAAACGCTGCTTTAGTTAATCTCCGGTCTAGCTTGTAAATGTGACATCTAACTTGTTAATTGCCCCAGCACATGTATCAAGTTCAGATCTGATGGTTGATGGTGGACAACGATCAGACATAAGTAGGCTGAAATCATTCACCGGGCGACTCCATTCCCTGAAAATTCCAACAATCAATGCTTCAGGGTGACTCCACTACAGGAAGATCAGTAGCTTTAAGGTTTTCAAGATGGATCGGGTTGCAAGACAATACGCTCCCATGAGCCGAGATCACATCCCAGGTTTTCCAAATAAAATGCCCAAGGTAGATTGGTCAAAGAATTTTCCTATGTTCAGAAATGTGGAAGGTAATGACGCTGCTCTTCATCTGGTGAAATTTCACATTCATGTGCATAAATTAAAGATCACTTTTCCTGAAGACTTTTTGATGAAACTGTTTATGGCTACTCTGGAAGACGAAGCCGGATCTTGGTATGAAAGTTTGCCACCTGCTTCTATTTATTGTTTAAAAGATTTTCATGTAATCTTCTTTGAAAGGTATAAAGAATCATATCCATCCTTGGCTTTAGTTCAGGACTGTTGTAGCCATGTTCATAGTTTTATTGAAAATCTTGAGAAAGTTTATGAAGATGATAATTTCATGAATGATGAGATCATGGAGGCCCTGTATGAAAATCCGTTTCAACAACATAAAGACGATCATGAAAATTTGCAGCAGGATCAAGATCTTAGTATGGTGGAAGATGAAGGAATTTTGCATCTTGACAGCCAACAGGAATTACATGAAATGGATCAGCAGTATGAGGAAAATTGGTACACTCCTTCACTTGAAATTAATGAAGACAATCACTGTTTGAGCAGAAGAAAACAAAAAGTATTATCTCCTCTGTCTGAAGATGAGATAGACCAACTCTTGAACGGTCATGTTCCAACTCAAGTTAACGCAGATCTGCAGTATGCACATGGTCAAGAAGGTGATGGTGGAACTTCTTCCTCTTCTGAAAAGGATGATAGTCCTGTAAGCAGCTTTATAGATCAATAGGTTGAAGATGTCCATATGGCTGAAAGTGATGAAAGAAAAAGTGTCATTTCAGATCTGTCCATAGAAGAAGACAACATGCAGGGAAGTCCAGTTCTAATTGATAATGTCAAGACAGTCATTTCAGATTTAGATTCAGATTGTGAAGACCAAGAATACCTTGTACTAAATCCCACGAAGGAGAACTCTGCTACTGAAAACATCTGGAATAAAGAAGATAGAGTTATGAATCCAACTGTTCTCATGTCATCAGAACAAAGCCTTCATAAAGAGGTGATCCAGTCAGGTCAAGTAAGTGAACAACAAGATGAGATCTTTGCTCAAGTAAGTGAAAAAGTTCCTCTGGATGAATTTATGGTAGATGATAGAAATGTTAGTGTTGGGTTTCAAGCATCATCTGAAGTTGCTTTTCTCATGATTGATGAATGTGATGAATATAATGAGAATCTGGCTGTCATATCATATCAAGATGATCAAAAATATATTCAGACTATAGCCGATCAGAACATTCAGGATTGCCTTTCAGATTCTTCATATGTCTCATGTTTTGAAATGTTCTTTGAAGAGGAGATCTGCTCATCTACTTGTTCAGAATTTTTTGAGGACCTGGAACATACTGAAGTACATTATGAAGGAAGATCAGAATCAAAGGAGAAAGACACCTTGCTTTTTCAGCAGGAGGAAAGACTTCATGTTTTTCATGATCCAATGGCAAATCTGTTGCAGTCAGTGGTAAAGGTGATTATTGCAGTTTTCAGTGATGAGGGAGATCATGGTCAATTCTGCTTTTGGATGCCCAGTTACCAGTATCTGTTGTTGACCAGGAGATCTGATCAAGAGAATCAATCAAGAAGGAATCTGCTTGATTGGTTACATTGGCATTTTGATATAGTTTGATCGCATATTGTCTTGTAAAAAACACAGGTGGTCATGTACTACCACCAAGCTTTAAGTTTTAAGTTCAGGTCTTAGTATTTTGAGTTAGTTTGTTAGAGTCAAGTTGTAGAAATTTTGAATAATTTAACACATATTCAACAAAGATTATCCTGATCATGTTCTATTGCGGAATACATACACAATATATAAGCTCCTCTATGTTGATCATCAATATAGCATCATCAATAACAATAAAACATCAAGAGCATTCACACATTAACACAGTATGTAACCCGGGGAAAGCATCTCGCTAAAAACCCCACACTATCTGTATATTAATGATTGAGACCATGTAACATTACAAAGTACAATGCTTATCACAAGCAATCCAGTACCAGCTCCACCTGTTACACACAATACAGCTAAGATCTGATCTCCAAATCTATTCCACTGCTTGTCTGCCTCCACTGCTCAATACCTGCTCAAGAATTGATGAGAATGGTTTACCAAACTCGTATTTTACCTGCAAAGAATCACTCACACTATGTTGGACATGAGCACAGGCCACAATTCTTGATATTGGCCAATTCATTGGCATACTCAATCCCTCTGATTGTGCAAGATCTGATGCACAACTATAGTCACAACTAATAGCAATCTAATTCTCTAACACCTGTCCCTGCTGAACTGAACATGCACTGACATGAAACTGAGTTAACTGATGTATTCTATAGTTGTATTATGAGTTAATAATTAGTTTAACAACTCATAATTAGTCTATTTGCAGTTAGACTAACTACAACTATTTTAACCAAGTCAAACTGAACACAACTCCATCAACTCCACAATCAACTCCACCAAACTCAACTGATTGAGTTCTAACTGAAGTCATGCATGCAACAACTCAATTGACTCATAAGAAAAGTGTAATTCCTTCTGATAGCTGCATGGGCCACATCTGTAGCTCAAACTGAAGTGCTCCAAGAGAATAAGATCAAGTTTATAGTCCAAATATTATTATGAGACAATAATATTTGACTTTTCGATTTTTGACAGCCAGTCTAAAAATAGACTTTGATCACTCATACTGTGATCACCCTGTTGAAGCCCCGAAAATCGGGTCGACAACAAGGGGGATACCCACCCGATCCGGATCTTGGTTGGAAGCTCCTTATCCGTTTGGTATAGCGGGTCCGACTGGGGATAATGGGACCAGTTTCTCAATCTAAGGGTTTGTGTGTGCAGAGTTGGATTATGCTGATCTAAGAGTTCTGATCTAAGCTACTTTAATCTAATTCTATGCTATTGTAATCTAATGAAAACAACACATCTAATCTATGCTAACCCGGGGTGTATTTCTTCTATTATGCGATCTAAAGAGATTTCAAACAATAGCTGGTAACAAAGATCATTCAGCTATCATAAGAATGGAAATCAATTAAGATGAACCACTTTGCATAAAAATTTAGGCAAAACAGTTGTGAACAGTATATCGCATAATAAGTTATTCATATATCAAACATAAATAAATGACTCCACCGTACAAAAGTGCCAAATGGTAACTCACACATTCATGCAATAACATATAAACAACTAAAATCTGTATATCACTCTAAGAATATAAGCAGAAATGGCCAAGAGATAAAAGTACCATTTATGACTGGTCCTACTCATAAGCTTCAAGTAATAATGATTTATCTCTCCTTGTTCTGATATCTACTAAGAGTACAGAAGTGCAACATCAGTAGCAGACATCAAATGCAAAAATTAATAAACCTTGATCCATTCATTCATCAAAACCTCCTCTGAGGGTGCAGAAGTGCATGTTCTGAGGACAATTTTTTGACAAATTTCCGGACCCTTCTCTAAATGCATGAGAAGGGTTTAAATACTGCTAACTAAACAACTTAATTACATAAATTTCGGATACGGTTCAAAATGACCACCCTTTATCTAAGTAAACTTATTTCTAAAAATTGAATCTAATTTCTAACTATTTCTGCATTTGCTCCTTAGTGCTGTGAGTATGCAACATTTGCCTGGGAAGAGTCGGCTGGTCGTCTTCTGCTTTTGTTTGAGCTACGAAAATAGAAATGACAAGCGCTGGCACCTCTTTTTAGTAAACTGGAAGATATTTTTGAGAATTATCTTCTGGTTGAGCGAATTTACTGCGTGTATGCTTGGTAACAACCCAAATTCCTCTTAGCTGCCTCTGCTTTTGCTATTTAGGCTTCCAGACTCGTGGATGACTAAGCAAGCTAGGGACTTTGCTTTCTGAACAATTTTCTAGGCGCTAATCGCGCATCAAAAACTGCCTCCGTTCTTTGATCCGGGCCTTTCTGGTGCGTTTTCCGCCTTTAGCGCTTTTTCCTTTACCGGGCATGAGCTTCAGAATTTTGTAAACATGCTGCTTTTGTGAGTTTCTTGACCTTGAGTGTCGAATCGCCTATTGATATCAGTATCTGTTCAGTAACACTCTGAAATCTGCGTTTCTGTTGTATGCGGCATCCGTGTATGAGAGCATCTCTTCTCTGTTCTCCGAGCATTGGCGCTTTCCCCTTTTTCCTTAGATGTTTCCTGCAGTTCACGCAAAGGAAAAAGTAATGATAATAAATTTTGACATGAAAGCTTCAATTTATACGAATGTGTAAAATCATGACACCCACAGTGAATTGACTCTTTGAAAAACACAAAACTGTCCTTCATGAATACCTTGGCGTACATTCATTAATTTTATTTAAGCCGTGTGCTCAATTTTTGGTTTAGGGACAGCTTTTCTTGGGTGCTGAGCCGAGGAAAATTTGCGATGGGTAATTTCTGTGACTCGCAGATCGCAGATCGCATTGATCGCAGATCACCTTTATCGCAGTATCGCGACATCACAGTATCGCAGCATCGCAGATCGCTGCAATTTGTCAAGTTATTCCTGCTGCTTATGCGACGTTGCAATATGCGATATCGCATATTGGCCATCGGAGATTTTCTTAAGATTAGTCATTTATGGGCGCTTCTCAATGTATGCAATGTGATGAATTTCGCGCCGCTTCTTCGCAGTTGTTTTAATGTGCTCATAAAAGAATGCTTGACTCTTCTCCGTGCGATGTATCTTTGAGGAGTATAATACAATTTTTTTTTATAAAATCTTTTTGGATTTTTTATTACTAAGGGTCCCCACTTCTTTAACGTTATTGCTAATACTAAAGAAGGAGGGGGGTTGTTGGTGGTCACAACAATGGTGATTCACTTGGAAGAACCAGTTATCTCTGCTTTTCTATTGAATTCTTTGAACTTCCAAAATAGAACAATTTTGATAAATCTAAACTTTGTTATGGACAGACAGAGTACATTATGCCTTATTCTATCAATGATATTTTGTTTCAACTTCTTTCTTTTCTAATTGTTTGCTTCCTCAATCTTGTCCTTGTACCTACATCAGCCATTACTTGGTCATGTAAAGAAAAATAAAGTTTTCTCTGTGTGCTAGCCTTAAAATATGCTCGTTTGCCGTAGTTAGAGCCTCTGCTTCCAGTAGGCGTCCATAGCCTCGACAGGGTTACCTGTTACCCAGCAATGATCCTTTATGCTGTTTAAGGTTATCTACAACCCTCAAAGAAAAATCCATTTTGACACTTTTTCCTTTTTTATTCTTAAAGAACAATGTATTGGTTTGGTAGCCAAATTATGACACAGTCATTCACTTGATTTACACTTTTGCTGAACAAGCTGGCTCGTGATGAGACCCCTTGTCTTTTGATTTCAATAATCTTGAGTCATTGCCCTGTTTTAAAGGACAGTGTTTGGCAAAGTCAGCAAAGTTATAATATCTGTGATCATGATAAGCCGACTCGTGATGAGACCTCTTATTCTTTGAGATATAGTGTTTCTTGGATTGTCCCTCTGAATGCTACGATTTTCTTCAACATGGAGGATATCATTGTTTTCCTTAAGAAAGCTCTGGACGACAACAATAGAGTTTGCAAATAGCAGTTTTACAGAGAATCTTTATTTTGTTATTGATATCTTTCATTGTGCTGATATAAAACAATTCCTTCGCTAAAGGTTGCTTTCATAAAATTTTTTGAAGTCGAAACTAATACCATATCTAGGCTAAAGTTATTTTTAACTGTGTCTGTCAATAATAAAGATCAGATTTTCAAAAATTTTCTATTTATACAAGCGAAAAGCTCAAAATCTGAAAGAGAATTGGTGCCTTTTTCACGAATACCGATAGTAACCATTAACAACCGGTTTTATTATGAAAGAAAGAAAAAGAAAAACGAAACTATTCTACAAAATAGAAGAATAATCTTCTATGGAAAATATATTTTAAGGATTTGACCATTCACAGGCAAAGAATCCCTTCTACCTGCTAGATCCTGTAAGGCAAACGTTGATGGACCTATGACTTCAACAATATGAAAAGGACCAAGCCACATCTTTTGAAATTTTGTATGTTTGCCCTTTTCTTCATGAGCTTTATCCCATTTTAAAACTAAATCTCCCATCTGAAAATTTTTTCTGGTCAGTTTGTTTGAATCAAAAGAGGATTTTATTAGCGCTTGATGATGAGCATTGGTTCTTTTAGCTTGTTCTCGCTGTTTTTCTAATTTGATTATTTCCATTTGTCTTAGCTGTATGGAGGAAGTAGGTACTTCATCAATGTACTGTATTAAAGACAAAGAGGGAATGACTAAGTGAGTTGGAAGAACCGCTTCTTTCCCATAAACTAAATTAAAGGGGGAAGTGCCAATCGAAGCTTTTTTTGTTATTCTATCTGCCCATAAGGCGTTTATCAAAGCTTTATGCCAATTCTTTTGGTTTTGGTCAACTGTTCTTTTAATAATCCTGATTAGGTTTTTATTTGTTGACTCAGCTAACCCATTACCTTGCGGATAGTAATTGGCCGAATATTTTAGTTTGAATCCCCTTTTAAGTGCGAACTCAGTCATTGCATTTCCAGGAAAGTATGATGCATTATCAAATATTAAAGCCGTTGGCAATCCAAACCTAGTGATTATAAATTGATCTATGAATTCGATAATATTTTCAGAATTAGCTGTCTTGAGAGGAACTGCCTCTACCCATTTAGTAAAATAATCTGTTGCCGTGAGGATGTATCTATGCTACTTAGAAGAGTGAGGAACGATCTCACCTATTATTTCCAAGCCCCACTAGCTGAATGGTTGCTCGATGTTTATCGGTTGTAGTGGCAGGGACGAATTCTTTTGTTTTCCAGCAGTAGTTTGGCAGACTTGACATTTCCTCACATAACTGTGTGAATCTTTGAACAACGTAGGCCAGTAATATCCTGCACGTAAAATTTTATGTGCAGTAGCACCTCCAGCATAGTGTCCGCCTGCTGGTCCATTGTGGAGTTCCTGCAAAACTTTTTCGGCTTCAGTTTTTTCAAGACATCTAAGAAGAACAGAATCATAATTCTTTCTAAAGAGAATATCATTTATGAGCTGATATTGTTTAGCTTTCAATCTCAGAGCTCTTTTCTTAGTGTGATCCAGGTGTGATGGAGCATACCCGTTCTTAAGATAATAAATGATATCAGCATACAATGATTCTGCATCGTTCATGCTTACCTCATACATTTGTACCTCTTAGGATGACATTTCAGGGATTTGCGATGCTCCAACTAACATCTTGTAGAAGCCTTGACCTCTTACAATGTTTTTTGGTTTGATCTCAAGATCATATTCCTGTAAAGCAGTGATCCAATTCGCTCTTTTCTCGCCCATATCCTTTTGTACTAGAAGATTTCTTACCGCTGGAAACGGTACTATGATCTTAATATGGGTTTTGAGTAAGAAAGGTCTGAAATATTTAACCGCTTTGAAAACAGCATAGGCCTGTTTCTCTACGTCTGAATAATTGAGTTCAGCACCTTGTAGATTCAAGCTAAAAAATGCAATTGGAGCTTCTTTTTTTTCTTGATTTTCTTGGGTTAGAATCGCAGCATATGATTTTTCTGAGGCAAATGTGTATAAAACAAAAGTTTCTGAAAAATTCGGGGTTGCTAAAGATGGAGCATTAATAATAGCTTGTTTGATCATGTTGAATGCTTCATGTTCATCTTGACCCCATTTGAAAGTTGAATTCTTTTTAATCATGGTTTGCAAAGGAGACACAATTCGTGAAAAATCTGGGACAAATCTCTTTACAAAATTGATTTGACCAAGGAAAGATTGCATGGATTTTTTATTATGAGGTAGGGATATTTCTGAGATTTCTTTGATTCTGTCAGGATCAATGTGAATACCAGACTTTGACACTATGAATCCTAGAAGTTTTCTTTCACTTAATACGAAAAAATATTTCTTCGGGTTAAGTGAAATCCCATACCTTAAACATCGTTGAAAAATTTGCTTTAAATCTCTGAGATGGTCGCTTCGTTTCTTGGAATACACTGTTATATCATCCAAATAAATCACTACAGATTTGTTGACTAAACCCTTAAATGCGATGTCCATGGCTCTTTGAAATGTAGCGCCGACATTAATCAAACCAAATGGCATCTTCCGATATGCGTATGTGCCCCATTTAGTTCTGAATGTGGTTTTCAACTGATCATTGGGATGCACCAGCACTTGATTATATCCTGAAAATCCATCCAAGAAAGACATTAGTTCTGAGCCTGCTACTGTCTGTAATATCTGTTCCATAGGTGGGAGAGGAAAATTGTCTTTTTGACAGGCTTTGTTAAGATTCCGAAAATCGATACAGATTCTAATATCTCCGTTTTTCTTTCTAACGGGTACCATATTGGAGACCCATTTGGAATGTCTGACGGGGAAAATTATTCTGGCTTTTAATAACTTATTTAGCTCAGTCTTTATCTGATTTTCTAAATTGGGGTGGATCTTTCTCAGTTTCTGTTGGACAGGTTTTTCGTTGTCAATCATAGAAATAGCGTGTTAAATGATAGAAGTGTCGTATGTCTTCAGCTCATTGTAATTCCAGGCAAAAACATTTTTATATTGTCTCAAAAGACGAATATACACTAGTTTTTCTTCAGGGGCCAGGCCTATGCCTAGATTAATGTTTTGTGGTTTATCATTGGTTCCTAGGTTTACTAATTCGTAGTTCAGAGTTGAACTGTAGAGCTTTGAATTGGTAGACCTTTTAAACCAATTTTTCAAATCGTACAAGTCTTCTAACTTAACCACCGATTTAGGTATAGCATTATCAGTGCTATTTTGTTGTGTTTGTCGATCGTGATGGTCTTCGTCAATTATCTGATTGGAGTAGGATCCTTCAGAAGTGAGGAAATTTACAATATCAGGATCATCATTGAATACTCTCCAATTTGTAATGTTGTCAGGGATGGATGGTCTAAAGATTAATTCTATTGAGAATCTATCTGGACTAAAATCTTCGGAGGGAATAAGCCTAGAGGCTACGTTAGCCAAAAGGTCTGCACTCGTGTTTTGGAGTCTCGGGATTGAAGAGATATTAAATGCTATGAAATGCTCAGTCAGATCTTGTACTAAAGATTGATAGTGTTTTAAATGACCTGATAGGCAATGTATAGTGTTACGTACCTGTTTGACGATAATCTTAGAGTCTCCAAAGATCTGAAGATACTTGACGTTTAACCCGATTTCTTTGTATAGGCCTTGCACCAAGGCCTCATGTTCTGTTGTGTTGTTTGTGCAATTGAATTCGAGTCTGCATGTAAGCATGGTCTTGTTTCCTTCTGGACTAATCAGAACGCATCCTGCTCTTGCTCCTTCGTTAGATTTAGAGCCATCAAAATATAATTTCCAAAACAAAGATGTATTTACAGGTTCATCTACAAAATTAACACACTTTGAACTATCAGTTTGGGAAAAATTTTCGACTTGGGACAAAACTGAATTTTCTAAGTAAGGTGATGGTTGAGCATTGAAATTATCGAGAAAAGAATCTACCGAGTAATTGCCTATGATACTGCTGTTATATGATACTGCTTCATTTTCTCCCTCTAATTCCATTACTATGTACTTCTGGTGTAATTCTCGTTCAACCTTTATCTGATTCGGTTTACCGTTATAGGGTAACCACATGTGCGACCAGTCGGTTGCAAAGTATCCATGGAGTTTCTCGGACCAATCCCTGCTAAGAATTAATCCATATAATTCTGGGATATCGGCCACTAGAATGTCAATAACCTGACATACCTTCGGGTTAGATGACAATCTTATGGTTACTTGATTAATTTCACCAATCACTTCGACTTGAGATCGATCAAGCTGAACTATACGCACTACGGATTTTTGTGGTTGAACATTTAGCTTAGCACATATTGATCTGGGTAAAATATTCGAAGAAGCACCAGAATCTACCAAATAATTGTGCACATTTTTGTTGAAAATCTCGTAAGAGAGAAGAAACGGGGGAGTGTGAGATCTTGATCTTCCTCCAATTAAGGCAATATCATTTGGATCAATCTTATTGATCGCGTTAGTTGGAGGTCTTCCCATGCTATGGCAAGCTTGAGAGAGTACAACGGCAGGCAAAGGTACAATAGGCACATCATGTAATTCTTTCATCATTATCTTCTGTTGATGCTTCAATTTGCTCAATTCATAAAGGGTAATATTAGCCCTAGTCTTTTTCATGTCATCAACAATATTGTACTCCATTTCATCCGACACTATCAGTGTTTTTGATGGAGTTGTTTGATCTGCTGGGACTGGGCTAGACTGAGTCGCTTTAGTTGTTGCTTTCTTTGTTGCGACTTTATCTTTTGTTGTAGGGCTTGCGCCCTTCTGCTTAGGGGTAGTTTGGGGAGGATCAAGTTGATTTTTGCTTCGTGTGCTAACTGGAAATATTTCTTGATCCTCTTCTTGTGGGAGGATGAAATCCCACATTCCTTGTAATTCCACAACTTCTTCGTCATCGGTTTTCCCTTCAGTGGCACTTTCTTCTTCTTCCTCTTCCTCAGTTTCAGCATTGGAGATGGCATTGGGTGGTTTTGTATCCATTGAAGGACCTCTTTTAAAAGTTCTGTAGGGATTTTTTAAAGAAGTTTCTGCTACTTGTTTTTTTATGTCAATCATCTCATTAGACATGGTCTTTAATACTTTCTGCAATCCTTCCAAATCGAAAGGGTATTTTGTTTGTTTCTTCTTGGAGTCTTCCTTGAAGGTGACTTTTTAAGACTTTCGTTCCTCTATCGCGGATCTCTTTTCCAAGGCTATTACGCGTTTCTCTACTGCTATCACCTCTGTCATGTTTTCAACTAAAGTTGTTTTTATTTGCTCTATCCACGAAGATTGCTATGTTTGATGGTAAAGCAGTAATATACCATTCACATCGTACTTCTTCGCTGGGTTGGGAAGCAGTAGGAATTTTGTTGAGAATATTATTGAACCGTAAATCGAAATCTTTGATAGGTTCTTTAGCTTGGGCCTTGAGATTGGATAGATCATTGATTAATGTTGCTGTTGATCTGTCATCACCAAAATTGATAAGGAATTGATTGTGGAAGATATCCCAACTTGTGATAGACCCGGAAGGTAATGAAAAATACCATGACCCGGCTGTTCCTTGCAGTGTGTAGGGGAAAAGCCGAACAACAACATCTTCATTAGTAACTCCGTTGAGATTGATAGAAAGCATGAAATTATTTATGTGTTCTTCTACTAGCATGCCTGCTTCTGGATTGAATTTAGACAGCCATTTCTCAGGATGGGCCGGTATTGGGCTCAAGGGTGTAGGCATCAAGACTGCCCCAGGGTTGTTCCATGGAGATTGGGCCATCGTTGAGCTGCTAGTAGAGAAAAGTGCAGGAGATGATCTCTGCGGTTGGGAAGATGAGGATACTATGATCGTGGATGATTGAAGAGGGATTGTGGTAGACGGATGAATGATGGTTTGGAATGGAGGTGTGGGTGGTTGACTTCGTAGTGAGGTAGTTGAAATGGGTGATGTAGGCGAAAGAGTCTCACTGTCAGACTCTTGTGGTGATTTCCTTGCTCTTTTCTTGGTGGGAAGAGGCAACTCAGTCGGCTGGATGCCAAATTTTTCACTTTTCAATCTCGTTAGGGGATGAGTAGGATTGTACTGCGAAGTCACACTACTTTGAGATTTATCAGACCTCTGAGGAGAAATGGAAAATCCCTGAAGTTTGTGAATCAGAGATTCGACTTCAAGAGGTTTAATGGTAAATTGGTCTGAAATATCAAGGTGTGCAGCAGCGATTGATACTCGAGCGACTTCCGATTTTGGATTTAAATATACTGGAGAAGTCGGGGGAGATGATAAGGGCGATTTACTCTTAGAATGGTATTTAGATTTTGATTTAAGTGCCATTCATAGTTCGGGCCCTCCTTCTAGCGCCAAATATGTTGAAGCCCCGAAAATCGGGTCGACAACAAGGGGGATACCCACCCGGTCCGAACCTTGGTTGGCAGCTCCTTATCCGTTTGGTATAGCGGGTCTGACTGGGGATAATGGGACTAGTTTCCCAACCTAAGGGTATGTGTGTGCAGAGTTGGATTATGCTGATCTAAGAGTTCTGATCTAAGCTACTTTAATCTAATTCTATGCTATTGTAATCTAATGAAAACATCACATCTAATCTATGCTAACCCGGGGTGTATTTCTTCTATTATGTGATCTAAAGAGATTTCAAACAATAACTGGTAATAAAGATCATTCAGCTATCATAAGAATGGAAATCAATTAAGATGAACCACTTTGCATAAAAAGTTAGGCAAAACAGTTGTGAACAGTATATCACATAATAAGTTATTCATATATCAAACATAAATAAATGACTCCACCGTACAAAAGTGCCAAATGGTAACTCACACATTCATGCAATAACATATAAAAAACTAAAAACTGTATATCACTTTAAGAATATAAGCAGAAATGGCCAAGAGATAAAAGTACCATTTATGACTGGTCCTACTCATAAGCTTCAAGTAATAATGATTTATCTCTCCTTGTTCTGATATCTACTAAGAGTACAGAAGTGCAACATCAGTAGCAGACATCAAATGCAAAAATTAATAAACCTTGATCCATTCATTCATCAAAACCTCCTCGGAGGGTGCAGAAGTGCATGTTCTGAGGACAAGTTTTTGACAAATTTCCAGACCCTTCTCTAAATGCATGAGAAGGGTTTAAATACTGCTAACTAAACAACTTAATTACATAAATTTCGGATACGGTTCAAAATGACCGCCCTTTATCTAAGTAAACTTATTTCTAAAAATTGAATCTAATTTCTAACTATTTCTGCATTTGCTCCTTAGTGCTGTGAGTATGCAACATTTGCCTGGGAAGAGTCGGCTGGTCGTCTTCTGCTTTTGTTTGAGCTACGAAAATAGAAATGACAAGCACTGGCACCTCTTTTTAGTAAACTGGAAGATATTTTTGAGAATTATCTTCTGGTTGAGCGAATTTACTGCGTGTATGCTTGGTAACAACCCAGATTCCTCTTAGCTGCCTCTGCTTTTGCTATTTAGGCTTCCGGACTCGTGGATGACTAAGCAAGTTAGGGACTTTTCTTTATGAACAATTTTCTAGGCGCTAATCGCGCATCAAAAACTGCCTCTGTTCTTTGATCCGGGCCTTTCTGGTGCGTTTTCCGCTTTTAGCGCTTTTTCCTTTACCGGGCATGAGCTTCAGAATTTTGTAAACATGCTGCTTTTGTGAGTTTCTTGACCTTGAGTGTCGAATCGCCTATTAATATCAGTATCTATTCAGTAACACTCTGAAATCTGCGTTTCTGTTGTATGCGGCATCCGTGTATGAGAGCATCTCTTCTCTGTTCTCCGAGCATTGGCGCTTTCCCCTTTTTCCTTAGATGTTTCCTGCAGTTCACGCAAAGGAAAAAGTAATGATAATAAATTTTGACATGAAAGCTTCAAGTTCTACGAATGTGTAAAATCATGACACCCATAGTGAACTGACTCTTTGAAAAACACAAAACTGTCCTTCATGAATACCTTGGCGTACATTCATTAATTTTCTTTAAGCCGTGCGCTCAATTTTTGGTTTAGGGACAACTTTTCTTGGGTGCTGAGCCGAGGAAAATTTGCGATGGGTAATTTCTGTGACTCGCAGATCGTAGATCGCATTGATCGGAGATCGCATTTATCACAGATCGCAGATTGCATTGATCGCAGATCGCCTTTACCGCAGTATCGCGGCATCACAGTATCGCGGCATCACAGTATCGCGGCATCGCAGATCGCTGCAATTTGTCAAGTTATTCGTGCTGCTTATGCAACGTTGTGATATGCGATATCGCATATCGTCCATCGGAGATTTTCTTAAGATTAGTCATTTATGGGCGCTTCTCAATGTATGCGATGTGATGAATTTCGCGCCGCTTCTTCGCAGTTGTTTTAATGTGCTCATAAAGGAATGCTTGACTCTTCTCCTTGCGATGTATCTTTGAGGAGTATAATACAATTTTTTTTTTTTAAATCTTTTTGGATTTTTTATTACTAAGGGTCCCCACTTCTTTAGCGTTATTGCTAATACTAAAGAAGGAGGGGGGTTGTTGGTGGTTACAACACACCCACACTGTGATCACCCATACTGTGATCATCCACACTGTGATCATCCCTGCTGGGATCAAAAATAGAACTTGCGCCATAATTTGCCTGTGGGCCCACTTAGTGAAGGCGACTCTTTTCACTAAGCTCCATCATCTTGTTGCAATCTCAACACTCCCTCTCGACAAGATATGGATTATCAACAACCCCTATCCTGCCTCGGTGGTACTCTAATTTGCTCCTGGTGAGAGCCTTCGTCAGAATATCAACATCCTGATCCTCCGTTGGAATGTATGAAAGCAACATGATCCTCCGTTGCACACAATCTCTGATATGATGGTACCTGATGTGCTTGGACCCGAACAACCCGACCAGGATCGTCCTCATCCACACAGATCTCTACTTCCTGCTGTACCAAGAAACTGCTGTCGATCCGATACTGAAGACCCCTCCTGATGTGCTGTTTCTGTCCGTTGGGCTCCCTGCCCAATCTGCATCCCTGAAGCCACATAGCTTCACCTCATCCTCCTGTTTGTACCACAAACCATATCCCGATGTGCCTCTCAAGTAGTGCAATACATGCTTGCCCGCCTTCCAGAAGAGCTTGGTAGGCTTAATCATAGCTTGTGAAAGCTGGTTAACTGCATAGCATATATCGGGTCGTTTATTGACCAAATACATCAGCGACCCCATGAACTGTCGATAAACAGTGGCATCCACTTCTTCTCCCGAAGTGGCATCCTCCTTCCTTCAACCTCCAGGAAGAGGAGTATCAACAGGCTTGCAGCCATGCATGTTGAACTTCTCCAGTATCTCCCGAGCATACTTGCCCTGAGAAACAAACAATCCACCACTGTGCTGCCATATTTCCAATCCTAGGAAATAGTGAAGGAGGCCCAACTCCTTCATCTCAAACTCTGTAGCAAGATCCTTCTTGCATGACAGTATCAACAGCTAATCACCCGTTAGAATCAAATCATCAACATACAGTACAATGATAAGCAACTTACCCTCCACCACAATCTGGTATAGGTTAGGATCCGCCTCGCTCTTGGAGAATCCAAGTCCTGTGAAATAGCTGTCTATCCATGTGTACCAAGCACATGGTGCTTGCTTCAACCCATACAACTCTCTCTTGAGCCTACACACATGCGACTCGCTGCTGAAGACCTCAAAGCCTTCGGGTTGCTCAATGTACACCTCCTCCTCAATGACTCTGTTGAGGAACGCAATCTTCACATCCATCTAATGAATGTGCCATCCCATCTGCGCTGAGAGAGCAAGAATCGTCCGTATGGAAGAATACCTTGCGACAACTGCAAAGGTCTCCTCATAATCGATCCCCTCTATCTGTGAAAAGCCTCAGGCAACAAATCTTGCCTTGTACTTCTCCACACTCCCGTCAGTTGCCTGCTTAACTTTGTAGATCCATCTCGAACCCACCACTGATTTCCCTTCTGGTCTAGGAACAATCTCCCATGCACTGTTTCTGACAATAGAATCATACTCTTCCACCATGGCGTATACCCATGCGGGATCCTCCACAGCTTCCTCGAAAGAGGATGGCTCAGTCACAACACACTTGCTCATAAGAGCCATGTATCCAGTGTACCGATCAGGTGACTGTCTCTGCCTGCGTTGAGCTGTAGGTGGTCCTACAACTTTCTCTGCATCTTGAGCCGGTCGCTCAGCTTTTGTCAAGCGCTTTCGCCCTTTGATTGTTGGCGCTGCATGAGTGGTCTCTTCCATTCCATGAACCTCGTCCTGTGGCTGATCCACGTCCTGAAGCTCATCCTTAGGAACTAATAGCTCCTCATCTGCATGCAAATGTAGCTCCCTCTCAAGTAAACACTTCATGGATTTCTCCTCCTGAAATTTTATATCCCGTCGCACAACAGTTTTACCACTGTCTGGCAAATACACACGATAGTTGTGGGGCGTATCAGTGTACCCCAAAAATATCCCAACCTCTGCGGTCGGCTCCAAATTCTTCCTGGCATCCTTCGTCACATGCATGTAAACGTTAGCACCAAAAATCCTCAAATGAGAAAGATCAGGCTTCTTACCAGAATAAGCCTCCTCGAGTGTACTCATGCCAAGTATCCTATGAGGACAATGGTTCTGCACAGAAATAGCTGTATTGCATGCTTCCGCCCACAAGTGAAGGGGTAGGTCCTGATCATGCAACATTGCCCGTGCAGCACCCACAATCATTCTGTTCTTCCGCTCAGCTACCCCGTTCTGCTGTGGGTTATGGGGAGCTATGAGCTCTCTTCGAATCCCTTCTGCCTTGCATAAATCCTTGAACTCGTCCGAGATGTATTCACCACCATTATCACTCCTAAGAGCCTTCACCTTCTTCCTCGACTCCTTCTCGACCAGTGCTTTGAATTCACAGAACTTTGAAGATGTCTCGCTCTTCTTCTGCATGAAGAAGATCCAGCACTTACGAGAGAAATCATCAACAAAAATCACATAATACCTGTGTTTTTCTATTGAAGCAATTGAGAAAGGTCCACACACGTGTGTGTTAATTCTCTCAAGGATCGTTGTGGCGCGACTATCCTTCTCGTGAAAGGTGGCTTTCACAAACTTCCCTAAAGTACACCCCTTGCACTGATCTCACTGCGCAAGTGTGCCTTTAGGAAGCCCTATAGTGATCTGCTGTAGTATCTTCAAGGCTCCATGGTGAAGGTGACCCAATCTCCTGTGCCACAACTCGCCATCATCTCGGCTCACCAATCCTTCTGCCTTGCCCGCCATTTCTGCGCATCCATCTACATGCAACTGATAAAGGTTCCTCACTTGAACCCCTATCTTCCGAGTCTCACCAGTTGTCTTGCTGCGCAGGAAAGCCTTTCCCTCGCTGAAAACAACATCATACCCCTTGTCTTCTAACATCGCCACTGAGATAAGATTCTTCTTCAATCCTGGAACATGCATGACTTCCTTCAATACGAAGGGTTTACCAGACTCCCTCTCAAAGGAAATGGTACCAATACCGGTTGCATTGTATCTACCATCATCGCCCATCTCGATGTGCACTCCAAGATCTTTGTCCTCCAGATCAGAGAACAAATCTCTATCTCCCGTCATGTGAAAAGACGCACCACTGTCCAAGAACCACACCGATCCCATCACACTTGAAACCAAGCATGCGATCAATGAAAAATCAAGCTCAAACTGTGAGGCTAGAGCCTCTCTTGCTGAAGATCCAACACCTTACTTGTTCTTCTTCTTCTGCGGAAAATTAGTGGCATAGTGTCTGTGCTGGTGACAGTGAAAACACTTCACCTTGGACATATCCTGCTTCTTACCTTTCGCACCAGACTGAGAAGATTTCTTGCTCTTCCCTTTCTTTGCTTTGGCAGCCAAAGCACAATTCTCTTCATCAGCTCCCTTTGACGAAGATCCATCCCTGGTACTCCACCTGATCTCCTCCTGCACAAGATCTGACCATAGTCTTTCCCATCCTGGCAATTTCTCCCGACCATTGACAGAGTCCTGATAGGAATGCCAACTCTTCGGAAGACCAAGGAGAGCCAAGCTCACCAAGTCCTCATCATCGACAGTAACCCCCACACTTCCCAGCTCATCTCGACACTGAGTGAACTTCGTGAGATACTTGGGTATACTGTAACCCTTCTCGCATTTGATGTTTCTGAGTTTATCTTTGAGCGCCAGCTTCCTCTGATCGCTCTTGCTTTGGAATAATTCTGTTAATGATTTCCACATCAAATATGGAGTAGCCTTTCCATGGAGGCTGGACACAATGTGATCCTTCACGCCCTCCAACAGAATCCTTCGACATTTTGCGGTCTTCTTTTGCCAAGCATCAGCTTGAGTAGCATCAGTAGGCTTTGGGACATCCGTCTCTATGAACTCCTTCAGCCCGTTATCATCCAATACTGCCTCCATCCTGTCCTTCCATGTAATATAGTTTGAGCTACCCTCAAGAGCATACTCCAATCGCAATCCGTTGAAAGACACTGCTGCGTTGTCACCAAGAAAACACTGCTGCAAATTCGAATTCCACCAGTAACAAACTCAACCGCCTCGGATCTAAGATTCGTGAGAACACAATATTTCTCGTACAGAGATTGACTGTATGGGCATTCACCGGATATCTCACCTTCCAAAGGAAGGATGAATCCAGAGGCTACCTGGCCTGATTACAGACTCTGCCTGAAGAAATAGAATGTAAACACTTCCTGAATAGTAGATCTGATGATCAACAACTCTGATACCATGTAGAAACTTTTTCTACAATTATCTAGCTCGCTCTGATACCATGTAGAAATTTTGAATAATTTAACACATATTCAAGAGAGATTATCCTGATCATGTACTATTGCGGAATACATACACAATACATAAGCTCCTCTATGTTGATCATCAATATAGCAGCATCAATAACAATAAAACATCAAGAGCATTCACACATTAACACAGTATGTAACCCGGGGAAAGCATCTCGCTAAAAACCCCACACTATCTGTATATTAATGATTGAGACCATGTAACATTACAAAGTACAATGCTTATCACAAGAAATCTAGTACCAGCTCCACCTGTTACACACAATACAGCTAAGATCTGATCTCCAAATCTATTCCACTGCTTGCTTGCCTCCACTACTCAATACCTGCTCAAGAATTGATGAGAATGGTTTACCAAACTCGTATTTTACCTGCAGAGAATCACTCACACTGTGTTGGACGTGAGCACAAGCTACAATTCTTGATATTGGCCAATTCATTGGCATACTCAATCCCTCTGATTGTGAAAGATCTGATGCACAATTATAGTCACAACTGATAGCAATCTGATTCTCTAACACCTGTCCCTGCTGAACTGAACATGCATTGACATGCAACTGAGTTAACTGATGTATTCTATAGTTGTATTATGAGTTAATAATTAGTTTAAAAACTCATCATTAGTCTATTTGCAGTTAGACTAACTACAACTAGTTTAACCAAGTCAAACTGAACACAACTCCATCAACTCCACAATCAAACTCCACCAAACTCAACTGATTGAGTTCTAACTGAAGTCATGCATGCAACAACTCAACTGACTCATAAGAAAAGCGTACTTCCTTCTGACAGCTGCATGGGCCACATCTGTAGCTCAAACTGAAGTGCTCCAAGATAATAAGATCAAGTTTATAGTCCAAATATTATTATGAGACAATAATATTTGACTTTTCTATTTTTGACATCCAGTCTAAAAATAGACTTTGATCACTCATACTGTGATCACCCACACTGTGGTCACCCACACTGTGGTCACCCACACTGTGGTCACCCACATTGTGATCACCCACACCGTGATCACCCACACTGTGATCATCCCTGTTGGGATCAAAAATAGAACTTGCGCCATAATTTTCCTGCGGGCCCACTTAGTGAAGGCGACTCTTTTCACTAAGCTCCATCATCTTGTTGCAATCTCAACACAAGTGTTTTTCAGTCATTTCAGTTTTCATCGAGTTAGTGTGAGTCGAATTTCCAGTCAATAAAATGAGTCATGTCAGTTTGTCGAAATAATGGACTGCATAGCCCAATGGAGGAAGGCACTGTCTGCTCTCCCAAAGATCTGCAGTTCTTGGCACCTCCAAGGAGCTACCATCCCCATTGGAGCCAATGTTAGTGTCAGTCTTTGCAGCCTTCCTCCAGTGATCAAATATGCTCTTACAAAGTGATTTTAAGGTGTCAAGGTCAAATTTTGTCATTTCAGTGAGTCTTCAAGCAAAATTTGGTCACTAGGCATTAGGTCTAGGGTTTGCTTTTACTCCTGTCAAAGTTGTCCAAATGTCGGTCCATGTCACCATTCAGTTGAGTGTACCATCATTCATAGGGTTGTCATCATCATGTTAAGTTCCACTGGGTCATTTTACACCTTGTTTATGCTTCAGTTGCGCCTAGGTAAGGTTCATTTCCCTCTCCTAGGGTTTTGAAGGCAATTTCTCCTGGATGGTCAAATCATCAGTAAAAATTGTATCTTAATGTTCATACACCTTCCCCTATCCTTAATGTACCTTATTAAACACTTCCCATCACCGAGATCCCCCAAATTCCTCATTTTTGCACAAACCCTAGTTTCTTGCTACAAACCCTATTTTCTAGGCTAGGCATGTGTTTGCCCTTTTGGACCCCTTCCCCTCACTCAATTACAAATATTACACTTTCCCCTATTTCCTAACATCCCTCCCCACTTCCAAAAATTTTCTCAAGAATTTATAAGCTCCATATCCCCTTCATTTCGCTTCATTTCGACAAATCTCTTGTTCCACACATCGAGGTAGGGTTTACTACAATGATGTTTCCGAGCAATAAAAGATGAATTTGGAAAGACTGAGAGAGGTTTTTTTCCAAAACAGGCCAAGGAAGAAAAAACTCCTTCACTTTTTACACATGCATCATGGTTTTAGAGAAATGTCAAAAATACAATTGCCTCGGGAGAATTGATGCACCTCTGAAGTGACCTTGGGAAAATCAAGTTTTCTCCTAGCTTGGTTGGCCAAATGACTTTCTTGATGATTAAAATGATAACTAGACACAAATATATTTCCAATGAGCTATCATGAGCTCAATTTGGAGTTGAATAAGGCATTCAAAAGTTGACTGTAACAGCACTTTGCCTTTAGGCAGCCTCATTTGGCACATTTTGACCAGTCTTGGGAGATTTGATTTTTGACAAGGAAAATGAACTCCAAATTGAAAAATTATGCTTGGGTTGGAAAGTAGACTCAAAAAAATTTCCAACAAGCTATCCTGTGCCAAATTTGGACCCCGTGAAGGCATCCAAAAGTCTCCTGCAAAAAGCGCTACGCACAGGCTCTATGCGCCACGCCTCAACCCCAATGCGCTGCACCTTCCCAGTGCGCTGCGCCACCTGGCACGCGCTTTTGCTAGGGAGCTCCAAACTGAAATTTTTTTATATTTTTGGATTTGGCATGAAAAATCATGACTTCTGGTGCATGGCCAAGAAGTTTGGGCAAGTTTTGAGTCCCCAAGAGGTAAAAAACACTCAAAAAATGACCTCACTGCCCCTATTTTGACACACAGGAAGCAGTCTTGGGATATTGATCTTTTGGAGGGGAAAATTGGCACCAAATTCAGAAATTCCACTTGGGTTGGAAAGTAGACATAAATAGATTTCCAACAAGAACACTTGGGCTCAATTTGGACTTCAAGAAGTGCCTCAAACTCAGCCTCAAATTGGCGTGACACATACAGATTTTGGCGCGGCGCACAGAGGATTTTTGCTCAATTTTTCACCTTCCAGCTCAGAAATTCGGCCAGTTTGACTAGTTTTTCTTTGTGATATAATTTTTGATCTATCTTGATGTAATTGGATGAACATGATGTAATTTTGGCACTTATTTACTTGTTCTATAGGATTCATTCACCAAAAAGTGAAAATTTAATGAATGAATCAGTTTCCTACCTCATAGAGGCAAGTTGTTTTGATTGCCTAGATTTTAGTGCTTTGTTTAGAATTGGTTGAAACAGCTTGTAGAATGATGAGCTCGACCCCTAGAGGCAAGAGAATGGGTTGGGCTAGTCTATATCATGTAATTCCTAAGTCATTTTCAAGGTTGGACACTAGGGATTGCTTTGGCATATCATTGTACATTCTATCTCTGCATTTTTGGCTAAGGAAAGACCAGGGTTTTGCAGCACTGTTTGGGATCCATGTGGCTTTATGTTTTGATGATGTTCTTCTCTAAGTAATTGTAAGTTCATTAGTGTTATGTGTATCATTTTACTCTCTTTTCTTCTGAATTTGAACAAATGAGTGATTAAGGTGGAATCCATTAACTGTTATGCTCTGCCTTTGAATTTGTTTAAATTTCCATGTTTTCATCTATTTAAGGAGAATTATTGAGACTCTCTTGCTCTCCTTAGCTCCTCACCAGTACGATCTATCCATTCACTCAAATTTAAAGCATCAAACGATTGCCTTCTTTGCCCCAATCAGAACTCTGCAGAAACTGTGCCTCATCCCCGAGCCCAATTTGCTTTTCCCTGTTTCCAACACAAAACCCCCAAAAAACTCACAATAAACCTTTTCAATTCATACCTAGCCTAAATTTATCTTTTATTTCAGTCATTTCGAGCCCCATCGCTTGTCTTTTGCCGAGATAGATCCGGAGAGAGCCCTCTCCTGTCCTCGTAGGGCTAGCTACGAGGCTGAGCGTGGTTTTATGTGGACCTAGAACCTTGTCTTTTAAGCCTGAGGCAAATCTAGGCTCTAACTTTTAATGTCAACTTTTAAATGATTGAACTTCAAATATGCAACAACTCCTGCTTAGACCCCCCTCTTCAATATTCAGGGAGTAATAACGCTGAATTCTTCAAAATAATGTATCACCCAGCTCTTCGACTAGATCATCCTAAACCTTGTCATCGTCCAATGTACCTGTTGATTCCTCATGATATTTTTCCTTTACAAAACCTGAAAGCATTAATGTAGAGACTTTATTATTTTCTTGGTCTTCTAGCATATGTTGTCTTATCCTGTACCTGATATTAGGGTTGTCATTCATGGAAGCTTCCATCTTGTACCTACAATCTCGAGCTATGTGCCCATAGTTATAGAATTTGTAACATTCAATGTTTGGCCTGAGTGATGGAGAATATGACACATACTTTTCACTGTCAAAGTCGTCGTGAAACATGTGTCGTGATGTTGCAAAACTACTCCTAGGGTTTTATACCATTGATAATGTGTTTGATAATTGTACCTGCCATAAGCTTTACAATTCCTAGAAATATGTCCAAAGTTAGTACATGAAAAACAATAACCATTAAACAAATTAACATACCTGGATGGATTATCTCATATGGATGATCTTCTTGATGATCCTTGTCCTTCATTTTGATTTGGCCTTTGGTTGTTGATGAGCTCATCCAATGCTCTAGAGTTTCTTTCAAAGTTCTGCTGGATATTTTCTTTTTGTGCTTTTGTCCGTAGGTAGACTCTCTCTGCTTCTAAATCTTCCCTTTGTTGTTTTCTTCAAGTTCTCTTTTGAGAAACTCTTTAATTTTTCTGGATTCTTTTAATTGTACTTGGATGATAATAACTTCATTTAATTCTTCATTCTTCTTATTGATTCTTTTGGCATGATCTTTTTCTAGCTTCAATTCAATTTTAAGGGATTTGAAATTTTCCTTTTCAACCTTAAGATCCTTCATTACTCTGACTATCTCATTTTGTAATTGAATTTCATCCATTTCTTCTTCTTCTTCATCTTCAGGTGCTTTCTTCCTATTGTCCTACGCCATGAATAATACTCTTCCTATGTTTTTTTCTTCATCACTGTTGCTTTCTTCATTAAATGAGAAGTTTTCTTCTTTAGAGAAAAAACTTTTCTTAAATCCTTTCCTTTTACCTTGCTTATTGAATCTTCTTTGACCCTTCTTCCCTTGCTAGGGTGCTTCATCTTCATTACCCGAGTCCTTGTAAGGACATCTAGCTACAAAGTGACCAATCTCACCACAATTGAAACAAACTAATGGAAGTTTACCTTTTAACTTACCTGTTCCTCTTTTCATCTTTCTTGTAAAGTTTGCATTTTCTTCATCTCAAGATTCCTCTTCCTCGCAGCAACTAGAGCTAGGTCTTGATTCCTGTTTACCTTTTTTGGTCTTCTTGGATGCTATGAATGTTTCTTCTCAGTTGGATCGACTATATTCCTCTTCAATCCTTGTTTCATAAGATGTAAGAATCTTGTGCAACTCATCATATGCTAAGGTTGTTCAAATCAGATCTATTTTCGGAGACATAAAATTTAGGATTAAATATTGCTAGAAGAGATCTTATGACATTTTGTACAATGGTATTTTTATCAACAGGTTTTCCCAATCCTTCCAAGGCATTAGTTACTTCTTCCACTCATTAAAATAAATCTGAAATGTTCTCATCCTTTTTCATCTTTAGTGGTTCAAATTGAACTCTACTAATTTGAAGTTTTGCTTCTTTGACCTTTGGGTCTGTTAAATTGTAGCAAGAAAATGATTCTTTTGACTTATGCCTTGGTCAAATGGAGAAATTAAAAATTCCATATCAACAGGTTGACTTGAGTTGGAGTTAGCAGGAGTGACATGGCCAAGCCACTTAGTTAAATCAATCAATTCTAGTTTGTGGGCTAGAAGTAGAGTGTTGCAGGAGTTAATTGATAAGATCTAGCAATTTTGTGGACTTATAGTTAGTGAAACTCAATTATCTGAGATCTAGTCATGAATAGAGTCAGTAGGATTTCAATTGAGTAGTAGTAACTATTGCTAACACACTGATCTCTTAACTAGTTAATTTACTAAAAATAACCCTAGTCATGCATGCAATTCGAATTGCCTAGTTGAGTTGAGGAAAAAGGTACATTGTAATTATTAGTGTATATAATTGAGTGTATAGGTTTTGCATTGGAGTAGGTGATAATTTTCTCATGGATTTGTGCAAGAAAAGAAGATATTTCCCTATTTTTAGGATCTAATCTCCTCTGGAATTGTGCAAAGAACTAGGAGGAAGATGGAGGCATATTTTGGCTAAGTGTTGGTCAAAGCAGGTAAAGCATGAGATCAATATTACAATGCAGGTTGAGATTAAAGGATTGAAGCTATCATTGTAATTGATCATTATCTAATCTGTTATAATACAAAACAAAGGAGGGGGTTTTCCCAGTTGGGTTCCCCAATAAAAATACCGTGTTCATTGTGATTGAATGATTGCATGTGTTTCTTTTGTATGTTTTCATTTTCCACAGATTGAGTAGAATAAATTTGTGTCTATTGTTTTAAGCCTGAATTCATTAGCAACTGCAAATTTAGATCTATTTCTGCTTGGTATCAAAGATATTAAATATTACATAGAAACCATGTTCTAGATCTTCTCTCAGAAAAAGTTTGAATAACAAAGTTTTTGGAGCAGATTTTCTTCAGTGCAAGAACAATGTCTTTTAATGGATTGTGGCTTGAGTATGCATTGGAGTAAACCTCAAATTTTTGTGCTTGGAAAGACAAGATGGAAGCTGTGTTGGATGACAATGGTTAATGGGAGTACACACAAAATGATATTCCAAAACCAACAACATTAGATGCACAACAACTGGCCATGTGGAAGAAAGACGCAACCAAATACAGGAGGATTATCTTAGAGGGAGTCATAGATCATGTGGTTTCAAATTTGCATGGAAAGGGGACTCCATTTGCAATGTGGAAAATTCTCATAGATCTATTCCAAAGCAGCAATCATGCCAAGAAATTGGCATTGAGAGACAAGGTCAAGAGCATTCAAATGAAAAAAATGAAACCATTGTTGAGTACCTATCCAGTTTCACTCAGGTTAGAGTTGAACTTGGAGGAGTAAGAGAAAATGTGCCATCATCTGAACTTGTGTGATTAGCACTCCTTGGCCTTTCAAAGTCCTGACATAACTATCAATATTCAGTTAATGAAAGAGACAAGCTCAACTATCAATATTCAGTTAATGGAAGAGACAAGCTCCCAAATTGGGAGAGGCTTTGGGTTGATTTGGTGTAGGAGGATATTAGAAGAAATACCAAAGATGGTGTCACATCCAAAACTTAAGAGGAAGAAAATTTTTCTCTAGGAAGCAAAAGAAAGAAAACCAAGGGAAAGAAGGTCCAAGGCAAGGCATAATCTAGCAAGAACCTTGGGAAGAAGAAAGACCTTAGTAAAATTAAATGTTTTCATTGCCATGAATATGGACACTATGCAACCAGGTGTCCACACAAGAATTTCAATAAGAAGCCTATAGGAGAAACATGAGGAGATGCTCTCACATCACAATTCGAGTTGGATTTCACCCTCATTGCATGTATGGAAATTAATGCATGAGGCAATGTATGGTACTTAAATTCTGATGCTTCATTTCATATGACATGAAGTAAGGAGTTCTTCAGCAACTTAGAGAAGAAGGATCTAAAAATACACATAGAACTTAGAGATGATAGGAGGTATAGTACCAGAGGGATTGACACTATCACCTTTAAGAGGGATGCAGGCTCCCATCTTCACCTAAAGAATGTAATGTATGTACCTAGTATGAAGCAAAATTTAGTTTCTGTAGCTATACTTGAAGACCGTGGATATGATGTGGTGTTCAGTAAAGGGGAAAGATTATATGAAGCATGCTGCTACTAGACAAGTAAAACAAATTGGTGTTCAAGTTAAAAATATCTACAACCTAGAGGTGGATGCATGCGCTGCATTGAGAAGCAAGGAAGAACATGTTCAAGGCCGAGATGTTGGAGAGCTCTAGCATAGGTGCATGAGGCACCTACACCATGGAGATTTGAAAATAATGCAACATATCAGCACTGGACTTCCAAAATGCACCGTTGATCAAAATGATGTTTTCAAAGGATGCACTCTTGGACAATATGTCAAATCCTCCTTCTAGGGCCGAGATGGTAGAGCTGGAGCCATCTTGAACTGAGTTCACTCAGATGTGTGTGGACCATTTTCTACAGTCTCATTTTCAAAACACATGTATTATGTGATCTTTGTAGATGATTTTCCTACAAATGTTGGATCTATTTTATGAAGAATAAAGATGAGGTTTATTCAAAGTTTGTTGGATTTAAAGCCTTAGTTGAAAATGAGACTAGAAAAAAAATTAAATCCCTGATAAGTGATAATGGAGGAGAGTATGTGTCTAATGCATTTAAATAATTATGTGCCAAGGAGGATATTAGAAGGGATTTGGCTGTGCCTCACAACCCACAAAAAAATGGGGTGGCAGAGAGGAAAATAGAAGCATTGTAGGGGTTGAAAGAGCAATGTTGCATGATCAAGGACTACCAATATACCCGTGGAAAGAAGCATGCGACACAAATATTTATTTGAAAAACATGAGCCCTCAAAAAATTTCTTGAATGATCACACATAAAGAGGATTTCTTTGGGAGGAAGCCAAATGTCTCCCACTTTCACATTTTTGGATCCAGGTCTATTGTGATGTCTCCAAAGATAGAAGGAAAAATTTGAAGCCTTCTGCAGAGAGGGGGATCTTTGTAGGATACACAAAGACACTTGATATTTACTGGGTGTATATGCCTTCACTCAGGATGACTGTGATGAGGAGATATGTTATATTTGATGAGGAGAAGGCCATGAGAAGCTCTCTAGAGAGAGAGAGAGCTGAGAATTCCACCAGAGGAGGACCTTATAGCTACAAAGTAGGAGCCCCAGTCTGTTGGGTCCCTATAATACTAGTGATTACCCCATTACTATTGTAGTTGTATCCCTTATTAATATTGTTGTGCCGCTATTGTCCCCATATTGTTATTACTGTGCCCCATAGAATCCCTCTATTGTTATTTTTGTTGCTTTATAGTATTATTGTTAGGTCGGCTGGGTTATATTGTGACTCCTTAGACTCCTATATATAGAAAGGAGGTTTTGTCATTTGAATCATCCAAGAATTACTCATTTATGTAATGTAAGGAGGTTTCCCCCTTGAAGAGGCTAAATTCTAAGGCGTGGATCTCTCTTTTCTATCTTTTTGTGAGCTGGTTTCATAACATTTGGTATCAGAGCTTTGGATTCTAGGGTTTTGCTGCTCCAAACAGGTCATCGTGGCATTTTCGCTATAACTTTTTTCTGTGACATTTCAGAAGCTAAAAAAAAAAATCTATTTGAGAAGAAATCGCACTGAACCTCGGGTCCGAATTTCAGAGCTTTTCGTGCTATATTTGCGGAGATATGATCTGAGGAAGTTGGTCTTTTTGCAGACTCCTGAATTACATTCCAAACAGGTGACCTGGGGAAAATATTCATAACTTTCTCTCTGAGCATCAGATTGAAATTTCGTAAGAAGGTATAGAAAGAGGACAGACTGTAGTTTCTTGTATATCTTTTTCAGATCCAAAGGTCGAAACAGTGACTCGTGGCACGTCGTACAAGTTTGCTCTACTGAAATAGTCTATAATCAGGTCATCTTGGGAGATTGTGCATAACTCTTCCTTGGAGAATCCAACTTGGATCAGACTGGTGGCATTGGAAAGAGGACACAGAGGGCTACTACAGGTCAAAATTTCAGAATTGGATGATCCGAAATTGCAGAGATACATCAGATTCAATATCAAGCTTCTACAAAGTGAAAAATGGTGTGTAGTTTTTTTTTTTAAATTTTTGCATAAGCTTGGTTTGAAAAATTAGTTTGAATCGGTAATTGATGCCCTGAGGAAAGAAAATGAAAACACCTAGTAAGAATCCTGAAAGCTATAGCATGAATTATGAAGAAGAGGAAGAAATGCAACATGATATATCAAAATTACGAGACCAAGTGCAACAAGTGTCACTTGCACAAAAAGCAACAAAATCTAAGATGGATGGTTTAAGGAAAGATGTAGAAGCTAAGATGGATGGTTTAAAGAAAGGTGTAGAAGCTAAGATGGATTATTTAAAGAAATGTGTAGAAGCTAATATGGATGGCATGGAAGCTAAGATGAATGACATGGACGTTAAAATTGATGGCATGGATGATAAGATGGAAGAATTGAAGATAAATATGAATAAGTTGCTACAAGAAATGGTCACTAATGATGAAAGGGTAGTAAAGGAAACTCATGATGAGAACAAAAGAAATGTTAATCATGATTCCATAGACTCTAATTTTGGATCGAAGACCCACCATATTCCAAAAATCGATATGAGGAAGTTTGATGGCAAGGATCCCGCAACATGGATATTACAGATGGAGCAATTTTTCGATCTCAATAATGTGCAAAACACACAAAAGGTACGTATTGAAACATTATATTTGGAACCAAATCAGCTTGTATGGTATAAATGGCTTTGCTCTCGTAAACAAATTATCACTTGGGCAATTTTTACGGAAGAATTGACAGCACATTATGAGGATACAAAAAGCAACACTTTTTTTAGCCAATTGATAAGTCTCAAACAAAAGGGTTCAATAATGGAGCACATCGAGGAGTTCCAAAAATTGAACATAAGGGTAAAAAATATTCCAGAGGAGCATAGGATTGATGTGTTCATAGGGACTTTAAAGGATAATATCCAACATGGTTTTCGCCTTTGGGAACCTGATTGATTAGAGAAGGAATTCAGGTTAGCAAGAAAAATGGAAAGCAAAATTATGGCAACCAGGAAGCATACCACTCACAATTATAAAGATGGAAGTGTTGTTGCCCCTAGTCTTCCACAACCTATAAGGTTGACACCACAACAATTGGAAGAAAAAAGAGCAAAAGGGATTTGTTACAGTTGTGATAGAAAATACACTAAAGGTCATAAGTGTGCTGAGAAGAAATTATTCTACATAGATTGTGAAGAGGAAGAAGAAAAGGAGCAAGAAAGGTAAAAAAGAGAGAGGATATACTCCAGGAACAAAGCCTAGATAAAGAAGAAATGAATCCGACCATATCTTGTAATGCATTGGCGGGAATTACCACTCCTCAAACCATCAAGATAGAAGGACAAATCAAGAAGAAAAAGGTAATAGTGTTGATTGATTCAGGAAGTACCCACAATTTTATTCATTGTAAGGTAGCAAAAGAATTGAATTGATTCTTATATCCAACACCAGAGTGTCAAGTGATGGTGGCAAATGGAGGAACAATAAATTTATCTGGAAAGTGCCATAATATCAAGCTATTCATGGGAGAATATGTATTGACTAGCCCAATTCTTTCCATTCCAATGGGTGGTGCTGATGTTGTACTAGGAGTCCAATGGCTACAATCCTTGGGTACAATAGCTTTTAATTTTCAAGAACTTTTCATGAAATTTTCTGTGGAGGGAAAGGAAGTTGAATTAAGGGGTATTGTAGGGAAACCGGGAAAGATAATCGGCTCTAATGGTATGACAAAGCTTCTAAAAAAGGAACAAAGAGGTGTAATTGCACAATTACGTTCGCTAGATGTTTCCACATTGGAATCATCTATTTCTCCAGATCTCCAAAAAGTCTTGGACAATCATTCCAAGGTATTTGAGACTCCCAAAGGTCTCCCACCTATTCGTGATCATGATCATGCTATTCATCTGATTCCAAGAAGTGTTTCTCCAAACATCAGGCCGTATAGATATCCCTATGCCCAAAAGAGTGAAATTGAACGTATGGTTGCAGAAATGCTAGAGAATGGTATAATTCAAATGAGTCAAAGTTCTTTCTCTGCTCTAGTAGTATTGGTGCACAAGAAGGATGGATCATGGCGCATGTGTCTGGATTATAGGGAGCTCAACAAGCTCACTATTAAAGATAAGTTTTCCATTCCTGTTATTGATGAATTACTGGATGAATTGCATGGATCAATTTACTTCACCAAGTTGGATCTTCGTTCAGGATATCATCAAATCAGAATGAAGACTGAAGACATTTCGAAAACAACATTTAGAACTCATGAGGGTCATTATGAATTTTTGGTCATGCCTTTTGGCCTTACCAATGCACCTTCAACATTTCAAGGTTTGATGAATTCCATTTTCAAACCATTCCTTAGAAAATTCGTGTTAGTATTTTTTGATGATATACTAATCTACAACAAGTCTTGGAAGGATCATGTTGAATATGTTGACAGTGTGCTACAACTATTGGAGGAGAAACAATTATATGCAAAAAAATCCAAATGTTTCTTTGGAGTACAAGAGGTGGAATATCTGGGTCATATTGTATCTCATGAAGGAGTTAAGGTAGACCCTAGCAAAATTAAAGCCATTAAGGAATGGAAAATCCCCACATCCATAAAGCATCTGCGAGGATTTCTCGGGTTGACAGGGTATTATCGCAAGTTTGTTAAAAATTATGGGAGAATAGCAGCACCTCTAACAACATTATTGAAGAAAGATGCATTTTCATGGACTCCAGAAGCAACAAAGGCCTTCAAGCATCTTAAAGGGGCAATGTGACAAGCACCGGACTTAGCTACACCAGACTTCACAAAAACCTTTATTGTGGAATGTGATGCTTCAGGAAATGGAATTGGTGCTATTTTAATGCAAGATGAAAGACCCATTACTTTCGAAAGTCGTCCAATCAAGGGAAAGTTTTTACATAAAGCTATCTATGAGAAGGAAATGTTGGCAATACTCCATGCACTTAAGAAATGGCGACCCTACCTAATGGGAAGACACTTCAAGGTAAAAACGGATCATGATAGCCTTAAATACTTTTTAGAAAAAAGATTATCCTCTGAAGAGCAACAAAAGTGGGTCACAAAGATGTTGGGTTATGACTTTGAAATCATCTACAAAAAAGGGAAGCAAAATGTGGTGGCAGATGCCCTCTCAAGAAAGGATGAGGATGTGGAAGCATTGTTGTGCGCCATTTCTATTATCCAACCAGATTGGATAAACGAAGCAAGGGAGGAATGGAAGAATGACGAAGAAGTGTGGGAAATTATTCAAAAGTTACAACAAGACTCCAATACGTATGATACATTTAGTTGGCAAAATGATTCGTTATGGTACAAAGATCGCTTATACCTTTGTAGGAATTCCTAGCTAAAACAAAAGATTCTTATGGAATTACACACTTCTCCCTTAGGAGGGCACTCAGGATTTTTAAAAACTTACCACAGGGTTAAGAAGGAATTTTTTTGGGAGGGCGTTAAATCAGATATTCAAAAGTTTGTGGCGGAATGTTTAGTTTGCCAACAAAATAAAGTTGAGACAATTAAGACACCAGGTCTATTACAACCTTTATCCATTCCAAGCCAACGTTGGGAGGAGGTTTCAATGGATTTTATCACAGGTTTACCCAAGTCTGAGGGAAAGAGTGTCATCATGGTGGTAGTTGACGGACTTACCAAGTATGCACACTTTTGTGCATTATCACATCCATTTAAAGCCAGTATAGTTTCTACTACATTTATGGAAACAATTCAAAAGCTACATGGAAACTCAAAGATTATTGTAAGTGACAAAGATCCCATTTTCACTGGAAAATTTTGGACAAAATTATTTTCTTGTCTTGGTACTCAGTTAGCTCATAGCTCATCTTATCATCCTCAATCTGATGGGAAAACTGGGATAGTAAACAAATGTTTGGAAGGATATCTTCGTTGTTTTGTATCTGATAAACAGACATAATGTGTCAAATGGTTGCCTCTGGCTGAATGGTGGTATAACACTTCCTTCTATACAACAACAAAAATGACCCCATTTATGGCACTTTATGGATATCAGCCACCATCCATCACATCATATTTAAGAGAAAATTCTAAGGTTCAAGTAGTGGAACATCACATCGAACATCAACAACATATCCTCCAACTCTTAAAGGATAACCTCGTGTTGGCACAGAATAGAATGAAACAATAGGCAGATCAACATCGCAGTGAAAGAAGTTTTGATGTAGGTGATTGGGTATTCCTATGGCTTCAACCATATAAGCAAATGTCCCTCAAGCAAGCTAAGAAGGATAAGAAATTATCACCAAAGTATTATGGTCCGTACAAGGTGTTGCAAAAGATTGGTACTATGGCATACAAATTGGAGCTTCCTGCAGCTTCTTGATTGCACCAAGTTTTCCATGTTTCATGTTTAAAGAAGGTTATAGGCGAAAATATCCCAGTTCAAACAATATTGCCAGAACTTGACGAGGAAGGAAAAATTATATTGGGACCAGAAGCAGTCACAGAAACAAGAACTCGACAGTTACGAAATCGATCAATTTCGGAGCATCTTATCAAGTGGAAGAACTTATCCGCTGAATATTCCACTTGGGAGGATGAGAATTTTATACAGAAGCATCCAGAACTACTGAAGCGTTGAGGACAACACTTTTTTGAAGGAGAGGGGCATGTTGGGTCCCTATAATACTAGTGATTACCCCATTACTATTGTAGTTGTATCCCTTATTAATATCGTTGTGCCCCTATCGTCCCCATATTGTTATTACTGTGCCCCATAGAATCCCTCTATTGTTATTTTTGTGGCTTTATAGTATTATTGTTAGGTCGGCTGGGTTATATTGTGACGCCTTAGACTCCTATATATAGAAAGGAGGTTTTTTCATTTGAATCATCCAAGAATTGCTCATTTATGTAATGTAAAGGAGGTTACCCCCTCGAAGAGGCTGAATTCTAAGGCATGGATCTCTCTTTTCTATCTTTTTGTGAGCTAGTTTCATAACATAGTCATATCCAAAAGATGTTGTGGAGCAGCCACATGTGGTGGAGAAAACAACAGGCCCGATAGAGGAACCCACTCACATAGATCCTTCTAGAGAAGGGAGGAAGAGAAAAAGGGAGGCATACAAATTGGTGCATGATGCTCAAGAGCATGTTGGAGCACCTAGCTCCTTGCACAAACAGAGGAGATCACCAAATAGACAAACCAAATATATGGCACTCAAGAAAGAACTGATTTATTCTGAGCCTTCTTCATTTGAGGAAGCAATTTCACAGTAGGTGTGGGTAGATGCCATGGTGGAGGAGTATGACTCCATCATAAATAATGATGCTTGGTAGGTTGTGCCTAGACCTAAGGGAAAATATGTTATTGTCTCTAGGTGGGTGTATAAGGTGAAACATGTATCTGATGGTAGTGTTGAGAAGTACAAGGCCAAATTTGTGGCCAAAGGCTTCTCATAGGTGGCGAGATTTTATTATGAGGAGAAATTTTCCCCTATGGAATTATGCTCATCTATCAGGACCATTTTTTTCATTGGCAACACAATTTGGGTGGGGGATCCACCAAATGGAAGTTAAGACTGCTTTCCTCAAAGGAGTCATTGAGGAAGAGATCTACATTGAGCAACTTGAGGGATTTGAGACATTTGATAGGGAGACATATTTATTTAAACTTAGGAGAGCCCTTTATGGTCTCAAGCAAGAACCACGTGCTTGGTACACTCGTATATATTCCTATATCAGCGGATTGGGATTCACTAAGAGTGAAGCATATGCCAATCTCTACTACATTTTGGTAGATGACAATCTGCTCACCTTAGTCCTGTTTGTAGATGATTTGATACTGACAGGAGATGAGAGGTTGATCCAGTATTGCAAGTAGGACCTTGCAAGAGAGTTCGAGATGAAGGATATGGGTTTGATGCACTACTTGGTTTGGAGGTGTGGCAGGGAGATGGATATGTATTTGTTGGACATGGGAAGTACACCGATGAGATCCTTTAGAGATTCCAAATGCAAGATTGTAAGCCCATGGACACTCCCCTAGCTACTAACTGGAGGAAAGAGGATGCTTCTATGAGAGAGGCATTAGATTACACTATCTACAAACGTTTTTTGGGTCCTTGATGTACTTAGTGAACACAAGGCTTGATATTTGTTTAGTAGTTAATTAGCTTAGTCAGTTTATGGTGGAGCCTACCAAGATTCACTGGAAAGCAACAAAACATGCCATCAGATAACTCAAAGGCATAGTATATTTTGGTTTATGGTACAGATAGATAGATGGAGTGAAGCTCCAAGGTTTCACAAATGCAGATTGGGTAGGGGGTCCATCGGACAGGAAGAGCACATCGGGAGCTAAGGCTTCAATGTTGGGTTAGCAATAGTTTATTGGTGCAACAGGAAACAAATATCTATAACACTCAATTGAACAAAGGCTAAGTATATAGATGCTACTCAAGCAACATGGGAGGTTATTTCGATGAGGAAGATCCTGGTTGGTCTCTTTAGTCAAGGGATGAAGCCTCCATTGATCCATTGTAACAATCAAAGTTGTATCAAAATCTCTGAGAATCCAATGTTTCATGATAGGTCCAAACATATAAACATCAGGTACCATCACCTGAGAGATTACGTGTAGAGGATCAACACGTTGTAGTACATTCCCACAGAGAAGCAAGATGCAGACATTTTTTACAAAGGCTTTGTCAAGAGGCAAGTTCGAGTTCCATTGGAGTAGGATACGAGTGTTTTGAAATCCTTTTCTTGCTAAGAGCGAGTGTTAAATTGTAGCAAGATAAGTCTTATTTTGAATTGTGCCTTAGTCATACGGAGAATTTGAAATTTGAAATTCCACATCAACAAGATGACTAGAGTTGTAGTTAGCAGAAGTGAAATGGCCAAGTCACTTAGTTAAATAAGTCAATTCGAGTTTGTGGGCTAGAAGTAGAGTTGTGCATGAGTTGATTGCTAAGATCTAGCAATCTAGTGGAGTTATAGTTAGTGAAACTCAATTATCTGAGCTCTAGTCATGAATAGAGTTAGTAGGAGTTCAGTTGAGTAGTAATAATTGTTGTTAACTCACTGATCTCTTAGTTAACTAGTCAATTTACTAAAAATAGCCCTACTCATGCATGCAATTAAAATTGCCTAGTTGAGTGGAGGAAAAAGGCACATTGTAATTATCAATGTATACTATTGAGTGTACATGTTTTACATTGGAGAAGGTGAGAAATTTCTCTTGGATTTTCACAAGGAAATAAGAGATTTCCCTATTTTTTAGGAGCTAATTTCCTCAGGAATTGCGCAAGGAAATAGGAGGAAGCTGGAGGCCTATTTTGGCTAAGTATTGGTCAGAGAAGGAGATCAATATTGCAATGTAGGTTGAGCTTCAAGGATTGAAACTATCATTGTAATTGATCATTGTCTCATCTAATATAATAAAACACATAGGAGGGGTTTTTCCCAGTCGGGTTCCCTAGCAAAAATACTGTGTTCATTGTGATTGAATGATTGCATGTGTTTGTATTATATGTTTTCCTTTCCACATATTAAGTAGAAGAAATTTGTGTCTATTGTTTTCAGTATGAATTCATTAACATCCACAAATTTCGAGCTATTTCTATAGAGTCTCCTTCATATATGTTTTGAATCTTGCCCCAAAGTTCCTTAGGTTGTTTTACAACCCAATACCTTAACATAGACAGATTGAGTGAGTCCACTCATAACGGTATTCTTGGCTTTAGCATCATATTCAACAAGTTTCCTTCCCTTTTCATCTATTGGAGGAGAGGATTTTTCATCATAGCCTTGTTCAGCCGATTCAAAAATATCATATCCTTGTGCAAAGATGTATACCTACATCCTTCCATTCCATAGTGCATAGTTTTTCCCATAAAAAAAAGGAGATCCATTCTTGGTGTACTCCATGATCTCCCTTTAGTGGTTAGACTGATTTTACAGGGACCTTCTTTGATACCAATTGTTGGAAATATTGAGAAGGGGGTGAATCAATATTTCTTAGAAACTAGAAACTTATTAATATTTTCAGAGCATTAGTTAATCTTCAACAATATTTAACATTAATCAGTATCATATAGAAAAAGGATTAAATAACAACATTCGACAATGCAAAATAATCAAGACAGTGGACACAAATATTTTTAGGTGGAAAAACCTCTTCGAGTCAAAAACCATCGAACACTTCTTAATATTTGTATTCTTCTTAAAAAATAATAATTACATCAAGTTTTTAGCTCCAAGTGAAGGATGATACAATCCCCTGATTTACAAAATCCAACCTATAGGATGCTCCAACACCCTATTTTATGAACTAAAACTGGGAGGACACTCCAACGCCCTAGATATTAGGTTGAACTCGAAGGATGCTCCAACACCTTGTGCACTAGCTGCAACTGGATGGATGCTCCAATTCCCTGTGATTTATAAACTCCCACTGAAAGGATGATCCAATGCCCTGTTGAAAACTTTGAACTTCCCTAGCACCACCCTGCTGCCCTTAAGTGTTCTCAAGCTCTAACCTAAAGGTGACTCATATCACCTTCCTTGCAGCACCCTACCACCTTGACGAGTTGACAAAACCTGTTTCACAATTTTCAGACTGGATCCTCATGTGCTCTGATTCAATATAAGAAAGATATAAAGAATATACTACTGCTCTGATTGGTAAGGCTATCAATGACAAGTCCTGGCAACCACAATACTCAACACTGCTCTAACTGACCATTGTAAAACACTGTTCACCAAGCTGACATCTCCTCAATCAAAAATCCAAATCAAGCTACTACATAAACTGCACATCAAACCCTGACTGTCGATACTATTACATCCACTGATCACTGCACAAGACACTGTCATTGCTGTTGCCACTGTACTCCACAACTCATGAATGAATATGCGTTCAAAGACTTATGAGGTAGTTTGTATAAAAACCGCTATGCCAAGCTGTCGATGCTGCTGCAAATACCAGGCACTAATGTTTGATGGTAGCTCAAACAAAGATGCCTCAGATCATCCATATGTCCTCCTTACAATGCTCTCAAACTCTACCCCAGGAGGGATATTAACATGCGTTTTACAGTTTTCTCATATATGGTTATGAAGCACCTTCAAGATTATCATACAATGCTATCCCTATCTAACTTGTTAATTATGCCAAGTCACATCATATTGATATTGTCAAATCAAATCACTGCAACATTACTGTTGTAAAAAAAAGTTCTTGTCACTGTCAGGATTTATCTCAATATTAATATGTGCATCACTCTCAAATCTATGTGTCAAGTCACTATTAAGTCTAAGTTACTTATTATTATACCACAACCACATCATATGAATCAAACACTACTAAAACTATATATATATATATATATATATATATACTGACCACAACTACTATTGTTATCATTGTCCAAGAGTTCTTTCAAAAACCCAATTGGTCATGTCACTAAGATCACTTGTATGTATAGTACTACCTGGTTGTGCATGCTCCCTTGTGTGTTGTCATTCACGGTGGATTACTTTTACACAATGGTTCTTCTCTGTGAGTTCTCCCCCAATCTGCTACTGTCTAATTCTTTGCGTAATCCCCCTTAGTGTTCGTGTGTGTGTGTGTGTGTTTTCCTTTCCTTAACTGCACACTTCCTTATGTGTGATTGCTTACTTCCACGTTTCCTTTATCCTCCACGTGATCAAGAACCCAGTTAACTTCCTCCTTTGGCCAATGCTCTATACTGCTTGTGTTTTTCACTAAATTTTTGTCGCTTCACTGTATTTTTCCTTTCCACAAGAAACATGTGTCTATATAATCTTTTTGCAGCCCATAAATTAAGAAAATCTATGCTATTAGAAACAAAAAAACCAAGCTTCAATGATTGTCCCAAAACAATCCAATTTATTTTGCAGCAAGTAAACTAAACATCTCAAGCAAGTAACCACGCAGTCTATGGGATTCGTATCCCTCACTCAACCCAATTTTTAATTTGAAAATAAAAATACATAAGTTGTTTCCATATGGAGTTTACAAGCAAAATACAACTGGGGCTGTCACAAACCCATCCCCATTAAGGGAACACCATCCTTGATGTTCTCTGTCCATATATATATAACAAAGGATACAAAACAAAATAAGCACACTATTTTTATGGAGCTTTATATGTGCAACTCTATACATTATTTACAAACATATATACATTTGCTTCAACCAACAAAGGATATGCTTCCCTAATTGAGTCAGCGATTTCCGAAGCGGCATCATCTGGCCCAAAGTGCCTCCACTGCACTTTGACTTGATTTATTACCCGATTTCAGAACATGAGGTTCCCCCGGTCTAGGATGCATAGTCACTCTGGTTGGAGCTCTCCCTCTGGTTCCACCTATAGAAAAAAAAATCAATCACATGATTAGAATCCTTTACATATCTTTTAAGTAAAGAAATATGGAAAACATCATGGAATTTAATTGATGGAGTGATCCAAATTGAATCATTATATTGTTTTTCATCCATCTCGATGCATTTTGTGTGGAAAAAGTGGAGGAATTAGCTCACGGGACCGTTTTACCAGCGGCACCCAGTTTGGCGAAACAAGGTATGAAACCTTTTAGAAGCGTTTTGAGGCATCAAATGAATTTTTTTGGGGGTGAAACTTTTCCACCCAACTGCCTCACCTTTTCATTCTATTATACAAACAGAAATCTTTCCAATGGCACAAGAATCACATCAATCAGAGTCCGTATCCAAAAGTTATGCCACTCAGAAGTTGACCTTCTTGTTTTCACAACTATAGTTTGGGAGGATGCCACGTCAACCCCCATTATTCATGGAAAAGGGGCTAGCCATGTGTTTGTGATGTAAAAGACTCTAGAAGAGTCTATTTTGTAACTCTAGTTAAGATTTGATGTAGTCAAACTTAACCACTAGTAGGCTATCGAGGTATGTCATAACCAGGCCATTAGGGGGGAGAGGCATTTCATTCTTTCGAGAGAATTTTGTTCCATAGTTGAGCAAAGATAGCTAGGAGAGATAGGAGGTAGAGCACACATAGATTATCTATGCACTGTGGCAGACCATGGGCCATATACATTACTTCTTTGTATATGTGGCCATATTTTCAGACAGAGAAAGAGAGCAAAGTGACCTACCTTCTAGTTGGGTTTTCTCGCAAAAAGGTTTCCCAGAGAGCATATCTTGTGTATTATATGTGTGTAGGCTTATTTTTTCATTCTCTACTTTTATGCTTGATTTACTTTTACATGCATGCACTAATTATAGTTAATTTTACATATCTAGAAATTAAATAAAACTGTAATAGTGTAGAATCTCATATTTTTAATATAATATTATCATATATGTTGTGATGAACTATCCAGTGGAATATACACATCGGTTTATGGATCATTTGGTATCAGAGTGAGTTTCTTTGGGTATTTTGGGGAGATTATAGGGATCTATATCAGCAAGGCCGAAAATCGTAAAAACCCTAATCATGGGTGACGAATCTGTAAACGAACCTCGTGATCCTGCGGAGGTGAGGTTTTTGCGGCTCAAAGAATGAGTCGCGGATATAAACAAAAATGTAAACCTCCTCGTGGATTCCCTAAGCAATAAGCTGTGGGTATTTGAGAAGAAGGGGGTTCAAATGCAAAGGAAAAATCAGAAGAAGGATTGGGAGATCGGGAAGATGAGAGGAGAACTGCAGACCTGCAATTTCTGAAACAATGTAGAAACAAGAAGATCATTCGGCTTCTTAAAAATTAGGGATCTAGGTTTATTTATACCCAGGTCGTTATAGCTCTTCTCTCAATAAGTTTTCATTCATACTTTCTGATTTAGTCCTGATGATGGGCCCCCTTTGGGGTTTGAAACGTCGACATAATGAACACGAAACTGTGGATAATCCGGATCATACCACTGCAAAAAACTACCACAGAAGCTTAAAATATAACATAACTTCCCTGTACGGAGGGGAAACATGGAAGGAGACCTGTCTTCTCGAAATCTTGAGGATAAAAATTGAGAGGAGAAATGCAGACCTGCAATTTCTGAAACAATGTAGAAACAAGAAGATCATTCGGCTCCTTAAAAATTAGGGATCTAGGTTTATTTATACCCAGGTCGTTATAACTCTTCTCTCAATAAGTTTTCATTCATACTTTCTGATTTAGTCCTGATGAGGGACCCCGTTTGGGGTTTGAAACATCGACATAATGAACACGAAACTGTGGATAATCCGGATCATACCACTGCAAAAAACTACCACAAAAGCTTAAAATCTAACATAACTTCCCTGTACGGAGGGGAAACATGGAAGGAGATCTGTCTTCTCGAAATCTTGAGGATAAAAATTGAGAGGAGAACTGCAGACCTGCAATTTCTGAAACAATGTAGAAACAAGAAGATCATTCGGCTTCTTAAAAATTAGGGATCTAGGTTTATTTATACCCAGGTCGTTATAGCTCTTCTCTCAATAAGTTTTCATTCATATTCTTTCTGATTTAGTCCTGATGATGGACCCCATTTGGGGTTTGAAACGTCGACAAAATGAACACGAAATTGTGGATAATCCGGATCATACCACTGCAAGATGCAAATAACCAGTCGAGAAAGAACTCGAAAAAGATTAACCTAGTTTGAGTGTCGTGAACCAATCCCTATTTAAAGTGAAAGAAAAAGTTGATATCAAGCCATACCACGACAAGATCGATACTCTGAAGCTGAACCATTGGTTGCAACAATTGGAATTTTATTTCATTGTCCATTAGAACGAGGAAGGGAAAAAGATCTCATTCACACGACTGAAATTGGAGGGCCTTGCATTGACTTGGTGGGAGATCCACACAGAAACCCTGAGATTGGAGGGGGAACCTCTAGTGACTAAGTGGGAGAATTTCAAAACCCTCATTATGTCATAATTTTATCCCATCGGGTACGTGGAAGACCAGTAGATCCAGTTGCATTACTTCAGGCAAAGTCTGGACCAAAGCATGCAGGAGTACACCACATAATTAAGAAAGATGGCTATAATGTTGGGTATCTCTGCAAAGAAACCACATGTACTCCTCAAGTATTTGGGGGGTCTGCACTGCCATCTGTGTGAGCAAGTGATGATGTTCAAGCCCAAAATGGTGGACGAGGCTTGTGTATAGGCAAAGTACCTGGAGAACATAGGCTTGAAACAAGTGAAATCAAGTGGATCGAAGCAAAGGGAGAAAAAATACGATTCTAAGGATGGGAAGAAGAAGCAAAAAAGGGGAAAAGATAAAAAGATGGCAGCCATAAAACACCAGTGAAAATATCCTAGAAACCACTGCAACATTGATGGCCATACAAAGGAGAAGTGCTAAAAGTTGCATCTAGAGCTAAACCCGAAGAACAAGAAGAAAGATGATAAGAAGAAAAATCTCATGGCCACTGATTTGAGCAACCAAGTTGAAAGAAACGCAGACGTGGATGAGAAGATCATCTTTACATGAGTGCATAAGGAGGTGAACCTGAGTAGCCATCAACAACAGGAAGAGAAAGAAATGACCAAACTCTTCCATGTAAGGATACAGGTCAAGAAGATGAAGATTGATGCTTTGTTTAACTCAAGATCACATGAAAATCTAATTACAACAAATCTAGTTAAGCAGTTGGGGCTGGAAGTTCATGATCATCCAAACCCGTATCCACTGGGATGGGTACATAAGGATGGAGAGCTGAAGGTAATAAAACAATGTAAAATTAAATTTGCTATCAGTGATGATTTTATTGATGAAGTAGATCTGGATGTGCTTCCCCTTGATGTATGTGGAGTCATGTTTGGGAGTCCATACATGTACATGCGTGATGCAATATTCATGAGGAGAGCTAACCAGTATCGGCTCATCAAGGATGGAAAATCATTCATCATCAACATGCACAAAGTCAAGTCAAAAATTTCACTGGTAAGTGCCAACCAAGCCAAGAAATTGATCAGTTCTAGCAAGAAGTATGTTTTATTGTTTTTGAGAGAAAATCAGTCTATAGAGGAGTCAATAAGAGGGAAAGCATCCCTAGGGGGGTGTACGAAGAGGAAAAAGCAACAATTAGAGGAGTTGTTACAGGCATACAAGGACATGTTCCGAGAGCCTAAAGGGATACCCCCTAAAAGAGAAGTGGAGCATGAGATCCAACTATTTCCAGACACCCCATTGCCAAATATTGGGCTGTACAGGCAGTCTTTTATATAAGAAAGTGAGGTGAAGAAACAGCTGCAGTAGCTGCTGGAAAAGGGTGTCATTCAATCGAGTACATCACCATGTGGGTCACCCATCATTATTGTGATAAAGAAGGACGGGACTTGGCAAAAGTACAAGGTTGTTAAAGCAAAAGCACATTTATCATGCTTAATCCTATGTTTTAGTGTGTAAGAGAAGTTATGAAAGTGAAAGGATGTTCACAAGTTGATTTGGTTAACTTCCTGTCATTTCATTTCACCCCCCACTACATACTTACTAATTTCCCATTATCCCATCATTTCTTATGAATATGTCCTTTTCCCTCCATTTTGACTCTTACCCCTTGGTTTCACACATTTCCCTAGCAAATTACCCTCCAAAGGTCATTTCCCTACCCAAAACCCCTTTTCCTTAGTGCGAAACCCATTTCCCATTCAAAAAATCACTTTCCCTCTTATTAATTTCCCTAAATACCCATAAAAAACCCATAAAGACCCTTTATCCTAAGTTTTGTTTCCCCCCCGTATTATTTAATTAACTCCACCATGTCATATTTCCCCGACATAAAACCTTTTAACCCACCACCCTTGGTGCGGTTAAAAAACCTCTGCTACATACAACCTCGGTCCCACTCCATTAACCCACGCATTATATTTTTTTTTTGACTGAATCGGTTGCTATATTAAAAACTTAAAAAAGTGGGAACATAGGTTCCAGTGATGCATGAAAGGCAGAGTAGTCTCTGGTTCTAGATTGTTACAGAGAGCAATTATCTCCTTTGTCCTGCTTGATCCGGGATTGAAAGGGGCTGAGCTAGTATAAATTATGACAAATTGGAAGGCTAAGAACTTACATTTACAATGCATCTATGCTAAGTTAACAACAGCTGGAGGGTCGTCCACAATTGGTGCCGTTGTTTGCAAAGACGGTGAATTCTTCCAGGTCGCATTGTAGCCTGGAGCCTGCGCTGACAAAAGGAGAGCAGATACGGTTCTGATAGGAATGAGTAAGGCTGGTGGGAGACTGAGGATTAATAAAGGAAACGGTACTCAACCATGCTCGATCTCTATTGTTGATCCTGCTGCAAGCCTGGAGGATCTAATGCTGTTTTCGCGTGGTAGATCTGTCCATATAAATGCTGGAAGGACTGTAACTGATCATGGCAGAGACTGGAACGACTCCTCTGTATTGCATAATAGATTGCCAATTGTCCTATCGCAGGCCTTATTTGCATGCCTGTCTGCTTGCTTGTTTAAGGATCGAAGGATGTGGTGGAACTGCAGTGTTCCCATTGTCATTTGCAGGAATTGGCAGCGCTATAGGACCTGTTGGAGGAGGGCGTTCAGAGAATTTTTTTGTTGAGCCATTAAACTAATGACTATAGAAGAGTCTCCAAAGACTTTCACTGAGCTTATACCAAGTCTGCTAAGTTGTTTTAGACCTTGATACAGGGCCAACGCCTCTGCCCTGTTATTGGAGAGATTTCCTAAGCCCCATTCGTAGAAGAGGAGACATTCCCCATTGGCATTATAGATCACACCCCCTGCCCCTGTGATACCTGGGTTTGACTTGGATGCTCCGTCAAAGAAGAGGTAGAAACAGTTACATTTTTGCAACCAAATTGCAAACTCCTCCTCTTTGAACCTTATCTTCCAACTGTAGGTTTCCTGTCTACGCTGAGCTCTCATTGTATTACCAATCTGAGTGATGTGGTTTTTGTCCAAGATGTAGCTGATGAAGCTCCTTTCTTCCACACTATACTCTGTTGCATCCATATTAATATGAATTTTAATAGCGATAGTTTCCAGAGCTAGAGATTTTGCCTTATTGTAGGCTGATCTGGAAGTCGAATTCCTGTTCTTAAAGATTTTTCTATTTCTTACCAGCCAAATACTCCATAACATGGTGTATGGAAGAATGTTCCGGACCCTCTACACTAAATTGTTGTTCTTATTTTTCCAAGGACAATTCTTTTTCCAGTATTGTATCACTTCACCTATGGAGTGCTGAATGACCCAAGGGAAATTATCGATTGGATACAATTCTTTCCAGTAGTCGTTAGCAAAAGAATAGTCTACAAAAGGATGTTGCATAGATTCTTCCGCCGCATAACAATTGGGACATCAAGATGGATCATTGATACCTATTTTTTGTAAATTGTCTGCTGTTAGAATTTTCCCTTTTAATAAGGTCCAGATGAAAAATTTAATTTTAGGTAGAGCCTCTGACTTCCACCCACACATTATATTTAATCCTTGCTTTATTCATTAATTAATTACAAATCAATTGTAATTAACCCCCGGGCCCCATAAATCTCCGCCCCTATTCTCCCCGTGCAGCTTCACTGCGCGACAACCGTTAGATCTTTCACCCCAGAGCTGACAGTGCGCATCCATATCGCGCTGACTCCCTTTTTGCTCTTTACCAGCCCAAGAGCATGCAAGATTCGTGGTTTTGCTCGGGCCCTTTTTGGCTACATGGCAGCTCCAGGTGAAATCACGTGCTCTCAAGGAAATACTGCCCGACTTCCAAAAGCAGTGTGATGGCCCCTGAAAATGCTCCCTGGCCAAAAGCTAAACCGTCCACTATTCATTATGAATTCCCCGCCAAATTGTAACCGTTGTTGGTTAAAAGGACGAAGATGCCCATTTTGACTCTTTTCGCTCTTTTGCACTGTGAAAGCTGCCTAAGCCTTCCTGCAACACCCTGAGCCTCTGTAATCAAATTTGACCACCGATTACCTTCCAAACACGCTCCGAACGCCCAATTCAGCCATCCAGTGCATAGCTAGAGAAACCGTACCCTCTACAGTCACCTTTGAAGCCAGTTTATAGCCTGAACCACAAATTTCCAGGAATTTTGAGAAGTATACAGAGCCAGATGAGATCTACAGAAAGATGCTCGATATCCAATTACCAGATGCTGAGACATGGGAAAAAGTAAATGATTTGCTATAAAAAATACACGTTTAAATGTAAAATGTACAGTAAAAGTAAAAGGGCATAGTAAAAGGACATTGACAGGTTAGCCAAGTCAAAGTGTATCAGATGAAAGGTCAAAGTAAATATAAGATCCAACGTGAAGACCAAACAATAAGGCAGATTAAAGGGCAAAATATCAAATATTAAAAGATAGAAGAACCTAAATAACGGGGACACCAAACAACAATTCAATAGCTGTCTCTATCTTCTTGCATGAAGATATTTCTTTCTCCTAGATTAATTCCCAAGACAGTTTGGGATATTTTGTAAATTCTTTTTGTATAAATACTTCATAGTTCGAAGTATTGAGGGTGGATTTCTATACATTTGTAGAGTTATTTTGATCTTAAACCTAAGGGTTATTGTACCAATTTTCAAGTCAACAGACTGGAGCAAGTAATAAAAAGATTGCACTACAGGATTCATGAGATGAGCTATTGCAGTGAAGTATCTTCTTTGTCTAATTTTTTAATTTCTTATGTGTTTCATAAACTTAAATGTTATCTAAATTTGAATGAATTAACTGGAAATTTAACTCAGAATTTGTTTAAGTACACTCTGTTTTGCACAGTTAATCATTTATATGTTTTCCTTTGATATCCAGATTTGAGAACCCTTAATTTCTCTCCCATCCCGTTTGACCTCTTGCATTTCTCTTCATAATCCGGCCTAGGGAACCCTTAATTTCTCCTTGGATCCGATTGGAAACCATTTCAGCATCAAGCCTTTGAGATCTGTAGTAAATCCTCTATCTTGCCTTGTAGACACTATTTTTAGAACTTGATCCAGTCCTATTTGTCTAGCACTTTGACCCCATAGCCCAATGGTAAAAGCAACCCTCTGTTCATCTAAGTAAGTGATCCCACCAACCAAATCCAAATAAAAAACCCAAGCACAATCATAACTAGCCTAAAATCAAATAACTAAATAAAGTTAAATAAAAAAGAGAGAGCCATCTCTGAGATTAGGAAGGCTAGATCCTGATCTCCAAAGTTGGTTTGTGGTTACCTCGGTGATTTATTTCTTTAACCTTGAGAAATTTCCAAGTGATAACACATGGTATTTTATAGGTTCAATAAGATGTGTGTTCTGATGCCATGTAAAAAGACCATCAATAGACAAGAAGCAATAAACTTGTTCTTTGGACAGGTCTGGGTACATTTTGGGATACCAAGGAGCACCATTTTAGACAGGGATACAAGATTTATCAGTGCATTCTAGACTGCATTGTGGGAGAAGATGAACATGAAGTTGAAGAGATCTACAACGTTCCATCCACAGATAGATGGGAAGACAGAAGTAGTCAATAGGACTTTGGTGCAACTTTTGAGGGGTTACAACTAGAAGAATCTGAAGACCTGGGATGAAAATTTGGTATATATACAACATTCTTATAATAGAGCAATCCACATTTCTATTGGAAAGTCCCCATTCGAAACTTGTTTTGGATATTTTCCACCTTCACCTTTGGATATTGCATATGGGAAGCAAGGAGGAGTGAAGGAAGGCATTACATGAGATGATTTGAGGGTTGAAAAATTTATAAAGAAGATCAGGCAAATCCATCTATAGGTACAAGAAACACTGCATAAGTCACAAGTGAAGTATAAGGGTAGGCATGATCAACATAGAACAAAGAAATCATTCAAGGTGGGATACAAATTATGGCTACAGTTGAATAAGGAGAGGCTGCAGGGGCCTAGTAAGAAAATAAAGGCTTTAAGGTATGGTCCCTTTGAGATACTCAAAAAGGTGGGTGATAATGCCTATCGACTCATTTTACCACCATACATGCACATTTACTCAGTTGTAAATGTGGGGAATTTGAAACTTTATGAGTCTTCCATGCTAGATTAGGAAGAGGAACAAGTCCTACCTTCTATGGAGGATTTGGCACTAGAAGCTCAGGCAAAGTTGGCAGAAGAAACAGTTTTGCAGAAGTGGTCCAGAACTACAAGATAAGGAAAACAAGACCTTTGGCAGATTGGGTTGAAGGGACAACTTCCAGGCAAAGCTAAATGGTACACCAGAGAGAAGGTGGAGGAAACATTTCCTCACCTCATTCAATAAAATATTTTGGGGACCAAAAACCTTCCAAAATGGGAAGGTGTGATCCAAATTGGATCATTATATTGTTTTTCATCCATCTTAATGCATTTGGAGTGGAAAAAGTGGAGGAATCAACTCACGGGACCATTTTTAACAGTGGGACCCAGTTTGGAAAAATGGGGTCTGAAACCTTCTGAGAGCATTTTGCGGCATCAAAAGAAGTTTTTTTGGGGTAAAAATTTTCTACTTGGGTGAAACACCTTTTCAAGCTATTATACGCACAAAAATATTTCTAATGACGCAAGAATCAATTCAATCAGAGTCTGTATGCAAAAGTTATGCCACTTAGAAGTTGACCTTCCTGTTTTCACACCTATAGTTCGGGAAGATGCCACGTCAACCCCCATTATTCATGGAAAAGGGGCTAGCCACGTGTTTGTGATGTAAAATACTCTATAACCATCTATTTTGTAACTCTAGTTAAGAGTTGATATAGTCAAACTTAACCACTAGTAGGTTATCGCGCTGTGTTATAACTGGGCCACTAGGGGGAAAGAGGCATCCCATTCTTTCGAGAGAATTTTGTTCCATAGTTGATAAAATATAGCCAGGAGAGGTAGGAGGTAGAGCCCACAGAGAGGATATGTGAACTGTATCATCTCACGGGCCACAAACATTACTTCTTTGTATATGTAGCCATATTTCCAGACAGAGAAAGAGAGCGAAGTGATCTCACCTTCCAACTGGGTTTTCTCCCGAAAGGGTTTCACAAAGAGAATATGGTGGGCTGGTTGCAGGTGTTAAGGATAATTGTTCAAAGCAAAAAATGATTTCTTCAAGCTTGGGTGGAACTTCTTCTCGGGTTTCCTTTGGAGTATCAATCATCAACCTCCAATTTTAGTTATTTTGCTAAAATAACATAATTGTTTATTTTACCTGTTATTTGGCAAACCTTCAGATTTTCCATGGAATCAAAAGAAATTAAAACCTTGGTTCATAACCTCATCGCATCTGCCATTCCAAACCTTTAGCGCGTTAAATCTCCATCGTCGATCTCATTCCTCAATCCGATGGTTATCGCTTCACCTGCTCGCCAAGTAGCTTGCCGATCTCCATCGTTGATCAATCTCGCTTGATCCAACGGCTGTCGCATAATCTCACGTGGAATCTTGCACGATGTATAACAAGCCGAGAGCACGCGAGAAAAGTGGTTTTCTTGTGCTACGTGTCAGTCGTTAAGGCTAATCGCGTGAATTTTCAAAATACCACTTACCACCTTGAGACTGCGCGAGATACAACTTACACCTACGAAGACCACTTTTCTATTCTGACTAACGCATGCACTTGTTGGCACGTGATGACCATTAGATCTGTTGGATCTGTCGATCGGATGATTCAGATCTTTTCCTAGGTTTCTCGTGAACTTATCAGGTTTTCCTTGTTCTACCAAGATTTAGCACTTTCGCCAAGTTTAGTTCTTATCTATCATATTCAGGATATCACTAACTAACTCTGTGATTTCGAATATATCCAGGTTATTTCAATGCACAATGAATGAAGATTTAGATGCGATAACACAAGATTATACAAAACTCTAATTCTAGAGGTTCAAACTGGAAATCAACAAAACTCAGAAATATTTCGAAGGAAATTAAAACCTCCGGGATTGACCATTCATGCACAGAATACATAGAGACACAGAGAGATTCCAAATTTTACAATCCAATCCTCCACAACCAAATCCCATTACACTAATTCAAAACTTACATAAATACCTGTACATACAACAACCAGATCCTAAATCAATGGATTGAAATTTCCTAATCCTAGATAATAACTAATCTGCATGATATTCTCCTCAAGAATCTCAACTAAGCCTAACTACTTGAATTAATTACAAGATAATTCAAATCCTTGAATTCTAGCTCAAATCCTATCTAGAAAAATTTGTAAAGTGACAGCTAAAGGATCCCACTCCTTTGCTTGTAAGTTTTTTTTTTGTATTTTTGGAATAAAATTCGAAGTCTTTTATCTTCAAGCCTCATGCTCCTGCATCAGACTCCTGAGGACAAAATTCTTCATGGGCTCCTGTCCATGAGCTCTTCTACAGAACTACTCAACTTCTGTAGCATGGCATCTGTCATCTAGGTAGCATCAACAATTGGTTGATCCTTCCACTTGATCAAATACTAAAAATACTCCAGTCCTCTCCTTTTTTTAAACAATCTCTTATCTAAAATCTTTTCTGGCTGCAATGCCTTTGTTGTAGGTAACTGTTTTACCCAATCAACCTCTTGGTCTTCTTTATCTTTTGCTGTATCATCTGCATTTCTATTTTCATACCTGTACAAATTAGCAAGATTGAAAATTGGAGATATTCCAATGTCAGGGGGTAATTCAATTTCATATGCATTTGCAGAAAATTTCCTCAAGACTCTGCATGGTCCAATTTTCTTAAATTTTAACTTGTTATACTCCCTTTTTGGAAATCTTTCCTTCCTCAGGTGTGCTAAAACCAAATATCCAACCTCAGAATTAACTTCTCTCTTCTTCAAGTATGCTCTGCTCTTGTACTTTATGTTGCTATCTTGTAACTGCTATTTTACCTGTTCATGTATTGCTTGAATCTCGAAGAAAAATCTTCTCCTTTAGCACTTCTCATTTCAAATTTTCCAAAGTCTCTCAATTCAGACACTCCTCTTGGGTGCATTCCATAAACTATATTGAATGGAATCTGCCCTGTACTCCTATTAGGAGAATCATTATAAGCATATTCAGCCTGTGCCAAAATTTGATCCCACTGTTTTGGATGTTCACTTGCAAGACTCCTTAGAAGATTTCCCAAGCTTCTGTTTAGAACTTCAGTCTGTCCATCAGTCTGAGGATGATAAGTTGAACTGAAACTCAGTTTAGTACCAAGTTTCTTCCACAAGGTCCTCCAGAAATGACCAACAAATATGGTGTCTTGTTTGAAACAATGCTCTTAGGTAACCCATGCAACCTTACAATCTCCTTAAAAAACATATTAGCAATGTGAGTAGCATCACTGGTTTTATAACATGGAATAAAATGTGCCATTTTATAAAATTTTTCAACCACAACATAAATTGAATCATTTCCTATTTGAGTTTTTGGTAAACCCAAAACAAAATCCATACTTACCATATACCAAGGTCTATCTGGAATAGGTAATGGAACATACAAACCTGTGTTTTGGCTCCTTCCCTTTGCATACTGACAGACTTTACAATTTTTTACATACTTCACTTCAGATCTCATATTCGGCCAGAATAAAACCGATTCAACTGCTCATAAGTCTTGTCTACACCAAAATGTCCTCGAGGTCCACCACTATGTTTCTCCTTGATTAAATTTTCTCTCATAGAGCAATTTGGTATGCACAACTGATTTCTTTTAAACAACAATCCTTCTTGCAAGAAAAAACCAGCCACTTACCTCTGTCTAACAAAACAAGATTTTTACAAGCTTCAAATGCCTCTTTAAAATCTAAATTTTTCTCATATAATTCTTTAAGAAAATCAAAACCCAACACTTGAATTTGACTTTCCTGAACTAGGATAATTTTTCTGCTTAAAACATCTGTTACTTTTTCGATTGGCCATTTATATGTTTTAATACAAAATTAAAACTTTGAAGATATTCTACCCATTTTGCATGTTTCTGACTAAGCTTTGGCTATTGCATAATGTACTACAATGCATGATTGTCTGAATAAAGTATAAACTCTTTAGACATCAAGTAATGTCTCCACTTTTTCAATGGTTGTACAATTGCATAAAATTCCTTATCATAAGAAGAATATTTCTTCTTTGATTCATTCAGTTTTTCACTGAAATAAGCTATAGGTCTGTCCTCCTGACTTAAAACAACGTCAATAGCTTTTCCAGTAGCATCACATTTCACTTGAAAAGGTTTATTAAAATCAGGAAAAATTAAAATAGGTTTTTCAGTGTTCTTTCTTTTCAACAGCTGGAAGTTCTTTTCTGCATCAACAGTCCATAAAAATGGATGTTTATCCTTCTTTATAGTGTCAATAATAGAAGCATTGATCTTACTGAAATTCCTTATGAATTTTCTATAAAAACTAGCAAGACCATGGAAACTTCTTACCTCAAAAACACTTTTCGGTGAAGGCCACTCTATGATTGCCTTTATCTTCTCTGGATCCATCTTTAATCCATCAGCAGAAACAACAAAGCCCAAATATATCAACTCTTCCTTCATGAATGAACATTTCTTTAAATTGGAGATTGGCAAATTTTGAAAAATTGAAGTCGATCAATGTTAACTGATCTTCTTGATGAATCCTAACGACAATTTGTGTTGAGAATTTGGCTGAGTAGGAAGTAAATTCACTATATCATTGAAATATACTTGAATAGCTATAAGACGTATGCCAGTAGGCCCCCTTGGGTAGAGTTTGAGACTATTTCAAGAAGGTCATAGGGATGACCTAATACATCTGGGGCTGGTCGAACATGCTGACCTGCAAGGTGGGTCTACACCTCAAAGCAATAGTGAGACTTCCAGGCTCAAGTTTGTACCACCTTAGTTTGTCTTACGTCATTGTCAGGTGGAAAGAGTCGATAGTGCGGACACAACCAACCTCCCTAGGAGCCTAAGACTCTCTAGTGACAAACAAGACAAACAAGAGCAATCCTTCTCTAAACATGCATTTACTATATAAGAAATCAAGTGTTTAGATCCTACCTGTAATCCAACGCTGTTGTAGCAGTCCAGCCTCACTGATCCGGATGAGCTCCTCCTTCACTTTGAAACCTGCATCCACTAACAATCAAACGATTAAATAGCACTTGATAATATCATAGAATAAAACATATTTAACACATAGACCAAGGAGTACATGAAACAACTCATAAATAACAAGTTATTGAGAAGAATGGACTCATTTGCATTAATAGGAAACAAAAGGAACAATTACAACCTGAGCCTTGGTGTTGTGCAAGTCCCTCCCAGGGTCCATCAAGAGTTCTCCTTTACTTTGACAAAGCTCACCCACTTCCAAATAGAACAAGCAAAGATGGCAATCTCTCCTCACAAGCTTCTAAATGGGAGTCCTAATTCCAGCAGCATCTACCCTTAGAAATGTTTAGCTTCCAACCTCCCCTCCTTCTGGCCCAATGCCTATATTTATAGTGCTCTAGAGGAAGTTATTCAGGTCCACCATCAATGGGATAATCCCCTCTTTGGATGGGATAGCTCCCTTATTGATGGGATAAGTTCCTCTTTGGTAGGGGTACATGAACCATCTGGAGGCGCTCAATACACGTCGAACAACCTTCTAGAATGCTCTAGAAATGACCACAAGTAACTTTTTAAAGATGAAACTTGCGCATTTTGACCTTTACAGGGGGACGCACCTGCCCCTTTACATACAAAGCGTACAAGTACGCAGCTTTTGTGAACATTGGGTGCGTACCCGCATGTAAGGTTGAGAGAACCTGCGTACCCAGAGATAAATACATTTACAAAGACTTTCTCTCTTTTTGGAGTTTGACATGGAGAGCAGAGGCATAAGACTTGCCCAGGAGGATAGCATGACTGTTGATAGAGCCATACTAACTGTAAATAGTCATGGTGACATTTTTTAGTGTAACAGATTGCCCCCTAAAGTGCGAAGCCTGTAGTAGATTAGGGTTTTGTATTATCTAGGAAGGGTGAAGCGCTTTATCATTTCAAGGATTATCTCGTGGAGAGCCTGGTCAGAACCTGCAATTTTCAACACAAAATACATGTATAAGATTATATCATCACTGAGGTAGGCATTCCCATACTCAGATCAAAACTTTAACTAACAGACTAACTACTCTGATACAGGAATGATCTTGCAGTACATCATAATCATAGACTTTTGTAGACACAGTATGGGCGCAACCATCTGTTTATGATTAGTCTACTTAGATAATGAATACAAAACTCCTCGCAGCCTAGATGGTGGAAACTAGATCCAGGGTCTTCATTTCTACTTCTCGAATTGGTACGATTCTAGCCATGCGATTAAATGGGTTGATGTCGAACATGGTAGAAACCACTTGATTACCAGTCGATGATGTAAACTGTTAACAAGTGTGAGAGAAACCACCAGTAATGTCAATGGTTCTCAAAGTACCCAGTACAATCCATGAGATGTGAATGAATGAGTTGATGTCGAACATTTCACGGAATCCTTCGATCGAAAGTCAATGATGTAAACTGACGTCAAAGGCGAGAAACCTGCCATTGATGCATGCAGACTTCAAGGTACTGACGATTTCTAAGTCATCTCTCTAGATAATGTGCTGATGTCGATAGAAAGTGACCCGTTGCAGGCAAGCCCACAACACGAAATCATTGTTCAAGTTGAAGAAATGTTGCTGTAAGGACTGACTCAGGGATGGTCAAATGGATGACAAGTATTTTGCAGATGTAAGTTTTGCTTGCAGACGTCTTGAACACATAACGACACAACAGATGGCTTGACTCAAAGTTAATCCCCGGAACCCGGCTGAAGACTTTCAATGTGGTTTGATCAACTGTGAGGTAAAGGATTTCCCAACCCAGGTGAATGAAAAGTGTCGTGTCCAAGAGTGGTAATAAAGTTTCTTCTGAGACAAAAGATAACAAATAGGCTCATTCTTCTCTCTTTTCCCCCACCATTTCTGGCAAGTACCTCTTTATTTTTAACAAGCTTGAGGAGGATAACATATGCTTGATTATAAGCTCATCCTTCGGATGAGTCCAACCTAGTTTTGATTCGAACCCTAGGAAGGAGTGGTTCGTTCCTGTTTGTAATTGAACAGGTCCTTTACTGTGAAATTTTAACGAGCCCAGTATAGGAGAAACTCGGTGTTTTTCAATTTTAGAGAGTCTGAAAAACTTAAGAAGACTCCAAGTTGAACTTTTTCGTAGATTTGTGTCCCTCAAGCCCGAAAAAGTATAAAATAATACCTGGGGGAACCGCTTGATCTTGCGACCAAGGAGTACTTTCATAATTAGTTCCACTGACCTGAAAAGTAAAAAGCGATCAAGGACACGTCGTTTTATTTCCAGTATCGAGAAACGACAAAAACCCGGCAACCTTTTCCTGTTTTTACGGTCAGAAAAGGGCTATAAGGGGACCGTCTTTTAATTCTGTTTTAACGAGTGTGAAAGAAACGCTCGGCAATCTTTTCATATTTTAGGAGTCAGAAAAGGGCTTAAAAGATGACTCTGATATTTTGGTTCGTGAAAAATGACAATTTTCCCTCTAAATCCCTTTGTCCTGCACAAAAACGACACATTACTCATACCTGTTTAAGATAGGCAAAAATACATTGAAAAATATCCTTCCATGGTGAAAAATAAACAAACCTAGCATTCATTCATCCAAAAAACCTATAAAAAGACTTTTTACCATGTCATTTTTACCATTTTACTGTTGAGGTTGAGAAAAGGGCTTTTGGCAAGAAACTTCCGTGGTCATTGCGGAGAATCCGACCGTCAGAATCGAACGCCGTCTCTTCCAGGTATTTCACAACATCCTCCTTTTCAATTTCATCCGATTAAAATTTTGTTTTAGGTTTTAGTTTTGGTTTTTGGGGGGTTTTAGGTTTTTTAAAAACCGCTCTGCGGGGTACGCAGGTGCCCTAAGGGTGACCTGCGTACCCCGACCTTTTCCTACACAGGAAAAAGGTCGGGGTACGCAGCCCACCTTCAGGCCAGCTGCGTACCGGCACTCTATGTCCTAAACGCGGGGTGCGTACCCGGCGAAGGGCGGAATTTGAAACCCCAAACCCCAAAAATAACCATTTAAATTTTCCCAAATTAATTCTAATCTTTATTTCTTGGTGTGTAGGGCACTCACCATGTTGGATTGGAGAGAAAGAGAGCACGAGGACGTTGATTTAGCCGCAATTGGTCACCAACCTTCCATTGATGCCCTAAAAGCATGTAGACTATATAAATACTGGGCCATACCTGGCATGAGGGCTCAGGTGAGATTCTTGGAGTGGCTGGTTGAGAGATGGAACATTCATGAGCAATGCTTTTACATTGGAGGGCACCAGCTCGAGATAGAGCCCTCTGACATATACTTTCTCACTGGCTTGCCAAATAGGGGCGAGCAACTCAATCTAGCCGGGACTAGGCCGGGTGGCCAATCCCTTGCTAGTCTCCGGGCAGAGTGGTGCATACCCAATCAAAACCATACGAAAGGCATAGAAATCAAATACATCTCTCGGCGTGAACTCATGGTTATAGCTTTCACGGTTACCAGAATTTGCGGCGCAGCCGCTTTACATATTGCCACGGGTCCCAAATGCGAATGGCGATTGACTGTTTTTGAGGCATCATCTTCAACTGGTGCGATGCTGTGTCGGCCAACATGAAGGGCCAACTGACTAGGGCAAAGAACGGACAACTGAAGACCTTTGGATATGGGCCTCTAGTTGTGAGCTTTGCCTTAGAGAGAGTTTTGATGCTGATCCCTCAGCATCTTACTGTTGATATCTTGGGTCCTCGGGAGCCAAAGCTGATACGATGGGTTACGGTGATGGCCCGGCATCCTGACGAGGGCGCGACAGTTGATCGATTCCCTGCTGGTTATTTTCACTGGTTAGAGGACCAGGTCTTTGCTATTCAGGACTTTCCTTATGCCGGAATGGATTTTCGGAATGATCCGGACATGGTTCTTCCACAGGGAGAACAGTGGGACGACAGAGGTATTTCATTTTTCACAAGTTTTCAAATTATATATTTTTTTTTGTTTTTATATATATCGCCTCAAACTGACAGCACAAATTTTCAAAATGCAGATGTAGGTCGACGGCGTCCAGCCAACCTCCGGGCTTTTGAGAGGAGAGTACCAGCTGTACCAGCACCACCCCCACAGGATGCGGCCGCAGAGACCTTAGCCGAGCTGGAACAGGATCTAGAGCGTCTGACGACGGATATACCAGAGACCACCATAGATGATATTCCTATTCGACTTCAGCGCTATGTGGTCGCAGTCCCAGGACCTTTTAGGAGGTTCTTGTGTAGGGTAGCGCGGGCAGTGGTCTCGTATAGAGAGCACCACCAGTGATTGGCTAGTCACTTTTCTAGACACATATGACATTTTTGGCTTTTTGTACTTATCATTTTTTCCGATCATAAGGTGTTTTTCAACCTATGATCGAAGACGATGTATATTTTTTTGACACACTCCTATCTATATATATATATCATTATTACCGGCTCATTTTGTTTAAAATATGTGATGAAATGTTTTTAAATTTACTTGCATGATTATCGTAAATGTCTGTCCAACATTCGAGAAGCAATTGCATCTGCTAATGTATTTAAAGACCTTGGAATATGCTGATATTCAATGTAATCAAATTCACGTTCCAAGAGACGCACTCTCAAAAACAACCTTAATAACACAAGATTTCTAATGGCATATACTCTATTAAGCTGTAATACAACAAGTTCAGAATCTAACCTCACTATCAAACGTCGAATTCCAAATGAAATAGATTCAGATAATAATTCAACCACTGCACTGTATTCTGCAATGTTGTTCGTCGTTTGACCGAGGCTTACCCCATGCATAGAAACTAACTCGTCAGAGGGCGAATAGATAACCCAAGCTGCGGAAGAGATATTCCGTGTACTACGACAAGCACCATCAGCAAATCCGATGTATGTTTGGAGAGGCGTCGACATCTGCAATATCAAGAGTAAAACCAAGATAAGCCAGAATAACGACGAAAAACACACTTTCTAAGCTAAGCACACTGACTAAACTAACAAACATACTAGCTAGAAAGAAAACCTAACCTAACTAACATTCTCCATACCCATCATTTAAGCATAATACCTCTTAAGGTAAAGTCCATTTCTGGGTTTACCTAAAGAGTCCCCATCAAAATCTACCAGCTCATAGGCCCCTTTTGCTAGCTTTCACTTTACAATGTAGGGTCCATGCCACATAGGAACGAATTTTCCAGCACCTAGCTTATCGTTAGCTTGATCATATAATAGCACTAGGTCTCCCTCCGAAAAACTTCGAGGGGTCACATTTCTATCATACTGAGCTTTCATTCGCTTCGCGTGAGTCTCGATTGCCAATGCAGCGTCACATCGAGTCTCATCTAACTGAGCTAAGTATAATAAATGTTTCTCCTCTTCGGAAGTAGCTGGGAGTAATTCGACAGCCATTTGAAGTGATGGGATTTCGCATTCAATGGGTAACACGGCTTCCAAGCCGTAAACTAGCTGGAAAGGAGTGAACCCTGTTGAAGTTTTCACTGAAGTTCGGTATGCCCATAGCGCTGAAAATAACATGTTGTGCCAATTCGACCGATGAATACCAATGATTCGCCGGATCATGATAACCAGAACTTTGTTGATAGACTCAACCAAACCGTTGGCTTGCGGATAATAAGGAGTAGAGCTATCGTGGCGCAAACCAAGCTGGCTTGTAAGCTCAGTCATCATGATGTTTCGAAAATGGCTCCCATGGTCAGTGATGATTGCTTGTGGGACACCAAACCTAGTTATAATATGATTGAATACAAAAACTGCAGCTGTTTTGCCGCTTGCGTCGAATGTAGGCATCGCCTCGGCCCATTTAGTAAAATAATCAACCGCGAGGATGATATATGCATGCCCCCCGGCCGAGTGAGGGTTACAAGTAATAAAATCGATACCCCATTTGGCAAAAGGACCAACGGCAATTATAGGATGGAGAGGAGCAGGTGGTGCGCGCATCTTGCGATCAAACACTTGACAGTTGTGGCACTTCCGGACCGCAATGATACAATCTTTAAACATGGACGGCCAGAAATAGCCAGCGCGCAACACCTTCTGAGCTGTGGCATACCCAGACATATGACCGCCACATGCTCCAGAGTGACAATCATTCAAAACCCTCTCAGCCTCTTTGTGAGTTAAACAACGTCGAAAAACTAAGTCTGCCCCCCGGCGATAAAGTGTATCTCCAATAATCTTGTATTGCTGGGATTGAAACCGAATTTTTTGACGTTCCGCTTTGAAGCTTCAGGCCGAAAGGTTTGGGTTTGGAGATAGATGATTATATCCCCATACCACGGATCTAAAGTACTGATAAGAAACAAAGATTCGTCCGCAATGGACTCCTCTGCCACAGTTTCTGTGTCAGCACGCGGGAAATCACACATTAATTCCGCAAAAACTAAGGATTTCTTAGACTTGGACTTCTCAAACTCCAAGTCGAACTCTTGCAGGATAACAATCCATTTAGAGTACTTGCCCCCTAATAGTTGTTTTGTCAAAATATAAATCATAGGGTTGCAATCCGAAATAACTGTAGTTTGACGGAGTAGAATGTAGTGCCGAAAACGCTGGACAGCTTGAACGGCTGCCAGGGCCAATTTCTCCACATGCGAATATTTTAGCTCAGTGGGGTTTAATGTCCTACTAAGATAATATATCACATGTTCCGCTCCGAATTCATCTTCTTGAACTAACACCATTCCAATGGTGGAATGCGAAATGCGAGGTATAAGAAGTAGTCCTGGTTGTAGTTGGGAGGATGCAACAACGGTGCATGGGTCAACGCGTGCTTAAGTGCATCAAAATATTGTTGGGCAATCTCGTCCCAAAAGAATTGAGCGTTCTGTTTCAACAACCGTGTAAAACCTTTAGTGACCTCGGCGTAGTTTGGAATGAATCGGCGTAAAAAGTTCGCTTTCCCTTGCAAACTTTGGAGTTGGCGCAAACTCGAAGGAGGAGGCAATTTGATGATAGCTTCGACCTTCGAGGGATCGACGCGAATGCCGGCTTTTGAAACAACAAATCCCAGCAATCGACCCGTCTCTATACAGAATACACACTTGTGGGGATTCAACCGAATTCGATAATGCCTACACCTCATAAAGATTGCTCGTAAGTGAACAAGGTGATCAGCTCGATGTAAAGAATGAGCAGGCAAATCATCGAGGTACGGTTGCACAATGTGCTTGATGTCATGAAATGCGTAAGACATTGCCCGTTGAAAAGTGGCCCCGACATTCTTAAGTCCGAAAGGTAATTTGCAATAAGCAAATGTCCCCCATGGACAAATGAATGCCGTTTTTGGTTGGTCGGCAGGTAGAATATTGATTTGATTATAGCCCAAAAAACCATCCATGAAGGAAAACATTTCACTTCCGGCACAATCATCAATAATTTGATCGATATAAGGCGTAGGATAGTTGTCTTTTGGACAAGCTCGATTTATATCCCTATAGTCGATACAGTTTCTTATTGTTCCTTGTTTCTTGTTGACCGGAACAATATTCGATACCCAATCTGTTAACGGGATTGGATAAATGAAACCTGCTTTCAACAACTTTTCGACTTCTGCTTTAATTGCAGCCGCTTTCCGAGGGTGAATCTGATGCAACCGTTGCCGGACGGGTTTAGCGTCCGGGTAGGTCTTTATTTCATGAACAACAATGGCAGGATCGATTCCTGGCATTTCCTCGTAAGACCAGGCAAACACATCGCGGAATTCTTGGAATAGGGCCTTGTAAGTTTGAATTTCTTCTTCGGTACTTGAGGCACCTATATGAATGTTTTCCTCAATTCCGGGCTTCACTGAAATATCAATGGGAATAGTGCGAGAAATATTCCCTAAATTCAACTCTGAATTAGAATGTTTCGTTGGATTCTGAGCATCTTTGACATATTCAGCGGTAAAGATAGATGAAAAATCATTTTCAAAGGCATCATCCTTAGGTAAAAACGAAGATCTGTGATGGAGATCTTCCCATGGTAGATCGTCTACACTTAGGATTTCGCGAAGTTGCTCGTCAGATGACACGACTTCGGGAAATGTTATCCGTTCTAAGGTTGATGTGAAAAGTGATTCTTCACTGACCACATTCATTTGGTCGATTTCGGTTGAACGCGAGTCGATAAAAGACATGACGGCTTCATAAGCAATTTCATATGGACTCAAAGGCATAGCATCACCGAATGAGTCTATCTCAGATTCAGATGGGACAATCCAAGGATCATCATAAATAATGTTGTCTGATGTAATCATATGAATTGATGCAAATGAAGGGTCTGCGTTGATTGGAGGGAAAGGAAAAGTTCCCAGTAAACCGGAATCTTTAACTAAACCTACGCCAACGTCCCTATAAGGGATTGTCGTCTTACCGACATGTTGGATACTCTCTGAAGAGGCTGGGTTGGATGAAAAGTATGTCAGCTGATCAATCGTCACGATCTTACCGTTATGTGGAAACTTAATTACTCTGAAGACCGATGAAATGACCGCTGTCATAGCATATGACCAACTTCGACCCAAAAGAAGGTTGTAGTCTAGAGGGGCATCAACCACCTCCACATCCAGACTAACGGTTTTACCTTCTACCCCTATAGGCAATTCCTGTAGAATACCAAACGGACGGAACCCACGGCCATCAAAGGCCTTAAGGATGGTGGGGGATTGGTTCAACGAAGGAGAACCAAGCGATCTCCAACATTGAATCGACATAATACACGTAGAAGCTCCCTCATCAATCACAGTCCGATGAATAGGCCTGTTTTTGACTATCACTGGAATTTGGAAAGCCATTTGATGGGGTAGACGCGGTGTACTATTTTCTAGATCGAAGATTATCAGATTCGGGTCCTAAACATCAACAGCTCCGATAGCCGACAAAAGTAATTTTCGTTGTGCTGGGCATGATTGCAGCACTTCTAAAGCCGACATTGCTGAGGGTGAAACAACTAAGTCCTCAACGATGTTGTAATTCTGGGCTGCTCTCGCATGTGGATTGAAAGCAGACCTTCGAAGTACACCCTTGGCGGGCGGTTTGATTACTAAGTCCGGGTTAGGTTTTTCGATCTGTAGTGGATCGGAACCAGGAGCTGAGGTTGATGGATTAGAATGAGAAGATTCTGCTTCTTTACCATCAACAGGATTCTTACTACCATAATCTTGCGATCGAGTCGCAATCCTCACATGAGACATCATCAAAATGGGTTCTTCACTGGCAGTCGAGGAAGAACCTATCATCTTACTCTCCTGCTTTGGAAATGGATCTTTTAACACAGCAGGAGTGGGAGAACCTTTGACTATTTTCACAACCTCGGCCCGATGAGGGCAATCTCTCGTGAAATGATCCTCTTCACAAATAAGACAAGGATATCGAGGTTTGCGCTTTTCGTCATTGGTTTCCGACTTTTTTGTTTTCTCCTTCGGAGCCTTGTCTGCTTTAGCCTTCTTCTTTCCTTTCTTCTTTCCACCGTTTTTTGATTTGGCCGTAGATGACTCTACAGCGTGAATGTCGGCGGAAAGTTCAGGAGAAGACTCTCCTGTCGGGGAATCAGGCAAAGTGATTATAGGAGTAGTTGAAGCCTTGGAAGACTTCTTCTTACTCTTTGTATTCACGATACCAATCATACCATCAACGGCATGAGATCCCGAAGGAGCAGCAGCGATTTGATTCGATTTTGGAAGATCTGGAATCTTCTCGTGTAACGTACCCGACTGAGTATAAACTAAGTCAAGGTATTGCGCCTGAGCAATGACTTGCTCCTCAGTAACTACTCCGGCCTTAGCTACATCTTCAGTAATCTTCGGTAATAATGATTTAACAAACCATTCAGCTAAGATTTGGTCCGGGATAAAAACTTTCACTAACCTTCTTCGACGTCTCCACTCATGAATGTGATCAGAAATATACGTGGACGTTGATTGTTTTAGTGAAGTTAATAATTCCGTGCCGTTATCGTATCTGACCGGCAACTGAAAGTGAGTTAAGAACGAGGTAGCTAACTGGCTGAAATTGTAAAAAGAGGCCCGTGGTAACTCAATGTACCACTTGGCCGCGAGACCAATGAGTGTACGCTGGAAAAGACATAAGCGGATCGAATCATCTGAGATAGAATTTGAAGCACACCAGAGGTGGTAAGTCATCACATGATTGGACAGATCCTCTCCAGACTTATCCTCGAACTTGGGTATATCACTGGGCAACTTATTTGGCATTGGCGGCCAGAACGGAAGATATTGAATTGGATCATTCGTTAGGCACGTCAAGTCTGGTAAATCCAAAGTTGCGATAAACGGTAACTGCCGGTTAGGATCTCTAAAACTCTGGGTCACAAGACCAGTCCCAGGAGGAGGACATCCAGGATAAATAGGAGCAGGAGTCGCATTAGGGATATTATATCCTCCTGGAAAACCAGGATTAACCGGACCGTACTGGGGTTGTTGAGGTTGTTGATAAGTGTACCCAGGATACGGTTGATACTGGTAAACCGGCTGTTGGACAGCTTGCCCATGTTGGTACTGTCCCTGGTATGGTTGTTGAACAAATTGAGGTTGAGTAGTGACAACTGTACTTATACCAGGTTGACCTGTAGGCATCTGGACCGTGGTTTGAATCGTAGATCCAGACAACGGTAAATATGTCTGAGGAGTGGTTACAGAGACAGTAGAAACCAGAGCCGTCGATACTCCAGAAGTAAGTGCGGCAGATGTAGCGGTAGTTGCAGCAGCCGTTTGAGATGGAGTACTAGGTGCAATTGGTGGCTGAGTAACTACCGAAGTTTCAGAAGTTTGAACATTTGACTGGACAGGTTGCGGTTGCTGGGGTGGACCAGAAACTACGGGTTGTCCAGCTTGAGGTACCAACTGTATACTTGGCTGCAACACCTGTTGACCCTGTGATGGATCCCACACTAACATTCCGGGGTATTGACCCGTAACAGGTTGAGGATACTGAGATCCATAACCGGATTGAGGATAGGATTGATAATTGAAAGGTGCAGTTCCCATACCTTGAACATATGACTGACCTTGAGGTGGTTGATAACCTTGATTCGAGTATTGACCTTGAGGTTGATAACCTTGAGGTAAATACGGATACTGGGGTTGACCTTGACCTTGAGGTTGATTCCCTTGAGGTTGATACCCTTGGGGTTGATACCCTTGGGGTTGATACCCTTGAGGTTGATATTGATACTGAGGTTGACCCTGGGGTACATATTGAGGCTGGGGTTGACCTTGAGGCATGTATTGCACCATAGGTACATACTGACCTTGAGGTTGCCCCCCAGACACGATTTGTGTACCTTGAGGTTGCCCCCCAGGCGTTAACTGAGGCTACCCCCCAGGCGGTAATTGGCCACCTTGAGGTTGGGAAACGGGAACTGAACCTGACATCATGTAAATGTCTCCTACACCCAATGGTATATTACCATTGTTTCCAGCTAATAACCCATGATCAACGGGTTGAGGAGATGCCCCCGCAAAGGTACCAGAAAGTGATTGATACCCGGTGGGAACAGAAGGACTGCCGTGTAAGAAAGATTCAGGAGTTTGAGTAAACACGGACGACTGACCAGACATATTTACAGGAGTATAAATACCTCTAGGTGGAAAGGGAGTACGAGGTGTAGAAAAACCTACCCCTGAGTTGTCTAAATAATTGGTTAACGAAAGGTACCAAGTAGTATTTCTAGGAGGACTGTAAAAGATAGATTCACGCTCCCTGAGCTCAATAGTAAGTTGATCCTCAAGGTTAGAGACGCCTATTTCTTCCTCTGGAGCAAGTTCTTCAATAGCAATCAAACCAGTAGGAAGATTTTCGGTGATAACTCGTTCTACTCTTGGTGAATCTGGAACACTAGAAGTCGGAGTAACAGGTTCAGATATTTCAGGTTCTTCGCCTATATCACTAGTAGACGAAAAACTACCAACAAGCTCAGAAACTGTAACAGCTTCGGGATTATAACCTGTCTCTAGAATTTGGTAATCTGGATGGACCACCAAGGAAGATTCTCCTTCTTCAGGTGAACCTACTCTACTGCCACTAGGAGGAGTTACAAGGACCTTTAAACCTTCTAGATTACTGGGGTCGTCTTGAGGAGGTTCACCCCGAAGTCTACGGGATCTTCTCAACAATTCGGCCACAGAAACAACTTCAGGAGACTGGCCCTGAAGTCTACGGGACTGTCTCGGTAATTCCGCCACAGTTAAAAACTTTTAACTACTACACACGAAAACAAAGTAAAATCTCAAATCAAAACCACCTAAAGTCTCTAAAGAACCAAACAAATTTGAATCACACGCCTAAAGAATCTAGGGTGTCAAACCAAGCACAAACAGTAGCCTTCCAGACCGAAAACGCTAGTTGGAGATGAAACCCAACATCGCCGGATTCAGTACAGAAGTGGCGGGCGGAACAGTTACCCCGGCAACCTGCTTAATGAATAGACCGGCACAAGTTCCTCCACTTTAACCGTCTCGAGTGAAGTGAACCCCCCTGAAAATCCAAGTGAGTCTAGCCGACGTCTGCTCCAGGTATAGTGGGATCTTCCCTCCACCGTCACCTCGGTAGAATCCTAAAGATAATGGTCACTAAGGTTACCAACCGCAACAAATGCACCTGGGGGAATAGTCTACACTCCGACAGCACGCAAGGGCAGAGTATCAAGCTCAATCCCCTTGCCGGTTCCTTGACAATAATCCAAGGTTTACCGACAAGTGACCCCTGGCTCCTCGACAATGGTTAATCCGAGGTTTACCGTTTGTAATACGTGTGTGTCTGGCGTCGTTCCCAACGAGGGAGGATTGATCCCCTCACTGGTTCGGACACGAGCTCGTGCTTCTCCTTTAAGAGGAGCTTTCCCAGAGTACAAATGAGACAATTGGATTTATTCTATCACAAGATAAGCTACTTGTTTGGTTTTGTTGTCTTGGAGAGTTAATTACTTTCCTACTCCAAGACACTAGCCTGATCTAAATTGGTGTTTCAGAGCCCTAGTAAATAAAAGTTACTACGTTGATTTTACTTTAAGCGTTAATTTTATGGTTTTTCTTAAAGACAAAAGGTAGCGGAAGTGAAACCAATGGTGTGTAGACTCGACTCAAACCACTACAAAGATGCACCTAAGATGATTTACGCTACTTTTCTCTTTCAATGAAATTCCTAACTAAGAGAGTTGAGAAATGCAAATTTTATAGAAAACAACTTTCTTAGTAAAGACAATCAAAGAAACAATTCTCTTTATCTTTCCAAGCATACAAACATGACCACTCCTTATGTGCACGAAAAACTCTTTTTCTTTCAAAACTCTTCAAAGCTACTTGAAACAAAACTTTTCAAAGGAGATGTTTTTGTATTTTCTCTTATTTAATAAAGCATATAAATCTATTTTAATGAAAATCAATCTCAAAAGTTATAAAATCTATGAAAACTTGACTCACAAGCAAATCAAAAAGAAATTTACTCTAAGCAAACCTAACGAGGCAAAAGCCTACAAAGATGATTCTAGGTTGTTTTACTTGACCACAATCAAGTCAAGGACCAGCTAATGCACAATCAAAAGACCAGTCAAAACAAAACTCAAATCTTTTTGTTCTTTTTATAAAATGGAATTCAATACTCAATCAACAAGTACTTCGAAATTTGCCAAAGAGACAACTCAAAGGTAAGTTTCTCTCACAGGTAGACTTTACGACAGGTCCGACTTCTAAGAAGGCTGACAAAACCAGAGAGATCTAAGGCTTGACAACTCCTACCGCCAAAGTCACTACAAGACCTACTCAAAAATCAAACCCTAGGGCTTAAACTTCTATGAAATCCACTAAAACACTCAATGCTATCGAAACAAGTTCAGGTGAAGATCTTTGACAAGAGACTAATGGATCTGGGCAGTAAAAACTAAGAAAAAGCAAAATCTAAGAGAAAAAATGCAAAAAATGGAAATTTCTTAATTTTTAGCAGGGTACGCAGGCAACCGGTTAAGCCAGGTGCGGGCCGGCTCTGTGCACACAGCAACAGTGCGTACAAGTACGCACTGTGCAATACTCAGAGGGTGCGTACTACTGAAAAAACCAAGAAAAACTAAATTGAATCTAACCCTAAGCTAACCCACCCAAAAACAAAGTCACAGAGCCAAAAACCAGAAAATAAATGACTTTTCTCAGATCAAAGTTGCATACAAAGGAAAATACTTTCACATCAATGGATTCCCCAGTATGGTCGCCATTTTGTCAGGCGGAAAGAGTCGATAGTGCGGACACAACCAACCTCCCTAGGAGCCTAAGACTCTCTAGTGACAAACAAGACAAACAAGAGCAATCCTTCTCTAAACATGCATTTACTATATAAGAAATCAAGTGTTTAGATCCTACCTGTAATCCAACGCTGTTGTAGCAGTCCAGCCTCACTGATCCGGATGAGCTCCTCCTTCACTTTGAAACCTGCATCCACTAACAATCAAACGATTAAATAGCACTTGATAATCTCATAGAATAAAACATATTTAACACAGACCAAGGAGTACATGAAACAACTCATAAATAACAAGTTATTGAGAAGAATGGACTCATTTGCATTAATAGGAAACAAAAGGAACAATTACAACCTGAGCCTTGGTGTTGTGCAAGTCCCTCCCAGGGTCCATCAAGAGTTCTCCTTTACTTTGACAAAGCTCACCCACTTCCAAATAGAACAAGCAAAGATGGCAATCTCTCCTCACAAGCTTCTAAATGGGAGTCCTAATTCCAGCAGCATCTACCCTTAGAAATGTTTAGCTTCCAACCTCCCCTCCTTCTGGCCCAATGCCTACATTTATAGTGCTCTAGAGGAAGTTATTCAGGTCCACCATCAATGGGATAATCCCCTCTTTGGATGGGATAGCTCCCTTATTGATGGGATAAGTTCCTCTTTGGTAGGGGTACATGAACCATCTGGAGGCGCTCAATACACGTCGAACAACCTTCTAGAATGCTCTAGAAATGACCACAAGTAACTTTTTAAAGATGAAACTTGCGCATTTTGACCTTTACAGGGGGACGCACCTGCCCCTTTACATACAGAGCGTACAAGTACGCAGCTTTTGTGAACATTGGGTGCGTACCCGCAGGTAAGGTTGAGAGAACCTGCGTACCTAGAGATAAATACATTTACAAAGACTTTCTCTCTTTTTGGAGTTTGACATGGAGAGCAGAGGCATAAGACTTGCCCAGGAGGATAGCATGACTGTTGATAGAGCCATACTAACTGTAAATAGTCATGGTGACATTTTTTAGTGTAACAGTCATCCATCCATTATCATTGTGCACTCTGATTTCTTGTCTTGAGAAGTAGCCTCCAAGTTGATGTGTAGTGTGGGTTCACACCACTCTGCACGACCTCACTCATGGTTGGTCCACCGTTTTACTCTTGCCATGACTACCACTGTCGAGTCATCCTGGCTTCACTCTCGCTGACTCCCCCCTCCACACATTTCTTATTTAAGTTTGGGGATGGAATTCTTGGGACGCGTCAACCCAGGTCCTCCCGCTCAATGCTTTAGCATGTACCCTGTTGGAAATACTAAGAGTGGGGTGAATTAGTATTTCACTTATAATTAGTTATTTTTCTTTCACAGAGTATTCTTTATGATTAGGAAAAAATAAATATAAACATACATTAATATCACATGAATAGTAAAAAACACCATTCAACAATGCACAATAAACACGTCTTTTTAGGTGGAAAACCCCCTCCAAATAAAAAACCAGTAAACACTTCTTAATATTTGTCTTCAAAAATAATTACATCAAGTTTTCAGCTCCAAATGAAGGAGGCTCCAACCCCCTGATTTTCAGGCTCCAACTTGTAGGACACTCCAATGCCTTGTTTACCAACTACAATTGGGAGGATGCTCCAACACCATAGTTTGCATGCTCCAACCTGAAGGTGCTCTAACACCCTGTGTAGCAGCTGCATCTGGTTGGATGCTTCAACACCCCTGCAAGATCCAACCTACCCTAGCACCACCCTTCCACCCTGAAGTGTTCATGCTCCAACCTGAAGGAGACTCCACTCTCCTACCTTGTGCCACCCAACCACCTTGATCAATCGACGAACCGAGGTTCACAATTTTCAAACTAGATACATTCATGCTCTGAATGAATGTAACGAAACTGAAATACAAGAATCCCTGCCGAATATGCTCTTAAAACCCTAACTACTAAAATCCACTGTCATACATAATTATGGCTCTACTTAGTCTGCACATCAAACCTAGCTGTACCAAAACGTCAACCTCAACCAATTCACTACTTTGTGATAAGTAATCAATTTGATATTTGTATCAGTCAGTCATGTACTCATGCCACCTGCAATGGTCGATGTCACTATATGGAAACCACTAATTCCCTCAACATAAACACTTCAATGCTCACGAATGAATATGCATTAAAATGCTTATGGAGTAGTTTCCCAAACCAATGTTGTTGTACTAGGGTCAAAGGATGTATCAACCAATGTGTTGCTGGTACTGAGGCTCAGACCTGGATGTCTTTAGGTCATCTCTATGAGCTTCCTGCAATAGTCTCAAACTCTTCCCAACGGGGCCTACTGGCATACGTCTTATAGCTATTCAGGTATATTTCAATGATATAGTAAATGTACTTCCTAGTCAGCCAAATTCTCAACATAAATTGTCCTTAGGATTCATCAAGCAGATCAGTTAACATTGATCAACTTCATTTTTTAAAGCTTTGTCAATATTTGTCTCTGTTTTGGTTCTCACACTTGAGACACAAGTACTGAAAGGATGATGATGGTTTTAGATTGTAAACTTTAGTGTAAATGAATACCTCAAGTATGCCTTGATTGCGGGTGTTGTGACCAATAGTTGTAACAACCTCTAGCCTTGAATGATTTGGATGCCAAAATACTCTTGCTATAGTATTGCATCAAGCCTTCTAATATTTTTACAAGACATAAACCAACGTGATCTATTCGTCAAATATAGCATGCTTATCTCTGAATAAATGACAACTTGTTTCAACCTTGTACTACAATCTTTGAATTGTACTAGAGAGAATGATGATCAATCCATGTTGAAGTTACAAGGTAACACATCTTGTTTTGATGCAAAATAATGTGATCAGAAGTATCCTCAAATGTCATATGACCTATGACATCAGTCTTGTACTCATGCAACCTACAATGGTCAATGTCACTATATGGAAACCATTGATTCCCTCGACATAAACACTCCAATGATGACGAATGAATATGCGTTAAAAGGCTTATGGAGCAATTTCCCAAACCAGTGCTAATTTTCTAGTACCAAAGGATGTATCAATCAATATGTTGCTGGTACTGAGGCTTAGTCCTAGATGTCTTAGGTCATCCCTATGACCTTCTTGCAATAGTCTCAAACTCTATCCAAGGGGGCCTACTGGCATGTGTCTTACAAATTTTTAGGTATAGTTCAATTATATAGTGAATGTACTTCCTACTCAACCAAATTCTCAACATAGATTGTTCTTAAGATTCATCAAGCAAATCAGTTAACACTGATCAACTTCAATTTTTCAAATTCTGTCAATTTGTCTATGTTTTGGTTCTCAAACTTGAGACACAAGTACCCAAAGGATGATGATGGATTCAAATTGTAAACTTTAATGTAAATTCTTACCTCAAATATGCCTTGATTGCAGGTGTCGTGACCAACAATTGTAATAACCTCTGAACTTTAATGATTTGGATGCCAAGACACTCTTGCTATAGTACTGCATCAAGCCTTCTTATAATTTTACAAGACATAAACCAACATGATCTATCCCTCAAATATAAAATCCTTATCTTTGAATATATGACAACTTGTTTCAACCATGTACTGCAATATTCGAATCATACCAGAGAGAATGATGATCAATATGTGTTGAAGTTACAAGGTAACACATCTTGTTTTGATGCATAAGAATGCGATCAAAATTATCCTCAAATCTTGGACAAGATAAACTTTGAAATTCAGACCATAGGTCTGTAATTTGTCACTACAACCAATATATATGATCTTTCCAGGTCTCAATAGAAAGGTATAGAATTTAAGATCTCCTTAATGTGCTACAATCCTTATGCATGAAAGAGATCCAAAATGATTATTTCAGAGCCTTAGGACAATGCTAGAACACGATGCCCCACAGAAAAAGTGTCAAATAGATAAAACACATACTTGCTTTTAAACATTACACTTCATCCATATTCTTATTATAGGTCCAAACAAGATATATATACAAAAGTTAGGCCTCGTTGAATGCTTCAAGACTTAATCAAGCTGAGAGAACAATACTTAGAATTGAATTCCCTAATCAAAGATGATATGTGTGATATTTAAGTCTCCAATGATCCATAATTTTGGTCTTTTCCTGCAATAAAATTTCACAATCAAACCTGAAAGTATCCTTTATTTTTCACCAATAAAATTCACTAAATTTTGATGATTAGCCTTGTATCAAATAACTTCACTGAGCATAGATTTAAAACTTCACCTATACCCGCAATCAAACCATAAAATAACTTACATTTGCATAGATCTAAGCATATCAAGATGTATCTTTAGGTACACAACAATTTTTAGGTGAATCGATCCATAAAGACACATGGGTTTCAAAGATATATAATTAATACATACTCTTCCTTATTCATTTTTCAAATTGCTTCAGAATTGATGCCCTAGAATACTAGAGTATTGCACCTTCAACCTACCAAAAAGGTCTGCCCAACAAATCCCAAAAATAACTATGTAAAACCAAACGCAAACCATTCCTTTGATTTTACTTTTTCTCCACAGTGCCAAGTTTCATTTCAGAGCTCAATAATCAAAATATAATCACTGTGTACATATTTTGGATGATGAAACAAGTGCCTATTTATATATTTGGAAGGGATCCTTGAGGGTAACCATTAGAGGGTTTTAAGGAGGGAATGTAATTAATTTTAAATTAACCTTTTGAATTCAGAGCCACTTCCTGGAATGTTTCCAAAAGGAGGGAACCTTTAGGATTCAAGGTTTGGAGGAGAAACCCCTTTGTGAGTTTTTAATATTTTGAATTCCAAAACCTTCACATGCCCTTGATCTAAAAGTCAAATATTCTAATTTTATTTTAATCCTTGGTGAGGGGTCTTATGGCATGATCATTTGACTGATTAAGGAGGAGGTGCGACATCAAATAAATTTCTAGGCCTTTCAATAATAGGACATACACATTATTCAACTTATATTATGATGCAATGTTATGAAACCAGCTCACAAAAATATAGAAAAGATAGATGAACGCCTTAGAAATAAGCCTCTTCGAGGGGGCAACCTCCTTTACATTACACAAATGAACAATTCTTGGATGATACAAATGACAAGACCTCCTTTCTATATATAAGAGTCTAAGGGGTCATAATATAATCAGAGCCAACATAACAATAATGATGTAAGGGCACAAAAATAACAATAGTGGGCTTCTATGGGGCACAATAATAAGAATATGGGGACTACATGGGCACAACAATATAATAAGGGGGTTGTACTAATAACAATAAGGGGTTACACTAGCAGTATAGGGGTCTAACATGCCCCTCTCCTTCAAAAAGTGTTGTCCTCAACGCTTGAGTAGTTCTTGATACAACTTTTGAATGAGTGGCCACACTTCTTCGTCATTCTTCCATTTATCCCTTGCTTCATTTATCCAATCTAGTTGCATAAAAGAAATAGCACAAAACAATTCTTCCACATCCTCATCCTCTCTTGAGAGTGCATCCGCAACAACGTTTTGCCTCCCTTTTTTGTATATGATTTCAAAGTCATAACCCAACATATTTGTGACCCATTTTTTCTGTTCTTCTAAGGATAATCTTTGTTCTAAAAAGTATTTAATATTATCATGATCCATTTTTACCTTGAAGTGTCTTCCCATTAGGTAAGGTTGCCATTTCTTAAGTGCATGTAGTATTGCCAACATTTTCTTCTCATAAATAGCTTGCTTGAGATGTAGTCGTAAAAATACCCAATCACCTACATCAAAAATTCTTTCACTGCGATGTTGATCTACTCGTTGTTTCATTCGATTCTGCACCAAAGTGGCATTATCCTTTAAAAGTTGGAGAACTTCTTGTTGATGCTCGATGTGATCTTTCACTGCTTGAATCTTTTTCTTCTTGATATATCCTTCTATCTTGAGAGTTTGAGGAGTCGTAATATCTTCCAATGCATTACAAGATATGGGTTGATTCATTTCTTGATGCTCAATGTGATCTTTCACTTCTTGAACATTTTTCTTCTTGATATGTCCTTCTAGCTTGATAGTTCGAGGAGTGGTAATTCCATCCAATGCATTACAAGATATGGTCGGATTCATTTCTTCTTTCTTGATGTGATCTTTCACTTCTTGAACCTTTTTCTTCTTGATATGTCCTTCTATCTTGCGAGCTTGAGGAGTGGTAATTATTGCCAATGCTTTACAAGATATGGTCAGATTCATTTCTTGATGCTCGATGTGATCTTTCACTTCTTGAACATTTTTCTTCTTGATATGTCCTTTTATCTTGAGAGTTTGAGGAGTGGTAATTCTTGTCAATGCTTTACAAGATATGGTCGGATTCATTTCTTCTTTCTCTGGGGTTGGTTCCTGGTGTATATCCTCTTCTTTTGACGTTTCTTGATCATTTTCTTCCTCCTCTTCACAATCAATGTAAAATAATTTCTTCTCAGCACACTTATGACCTTTAATGTATTTTCTATCACAATTGTAACAAAGCCCTTTTCTCTTTTTTCTTCCAATTGTTGTTGTGTAAACCTTGTAGGTTGTGGAAGTCTAGGAGAAAAAACACTTCCATAATTATAGTCATGAGTGGTGGGATTCCTTGTTTCCATAATTTCGCTTTCAATTTTTCTCGCCCACCTGTATGCCTTCTCCAATGAATCAAGTTCCCAAAGACGAACCTCATGTTGAATGTTATCCTTTAAAGTCCCTATGAAGACATCAATCTTTTGCTTCTCTAGAATACCATTTACCTTTATATTCAATTTTTGAAAGTCCTCAATGTGCTCTGCCATTGAACCCTTTTGTTCGAGATTTATCAATTGGCTAAAGAAGGTGTTACTCTTTGTATCCTCATAATGTGCTATCATTTCTTCCGTGAAAATTGACCAAGTGACAAGTGCTTTACGAGAAGAAAGCCCTTTATACCATAAAAATTAATTTGGTTCTAGATATAAAGATGCAATATGTACCTTTTGTAATAGTTGAACCTCATGTAGATCAAAATATTGTTCCATCTGTAGTATCCAATTTACCGGATCCTTGCCATCAAACTTCCTCATATTGCCTTTTCTTGATTTTAAGAGCTCGATATTGAAACGATTGTAACTTTGTAATTTCAGCTCTTCCAGTTCTGAAATCACGACCTATAATAGCCTTCTATGTCCTCTTTCTAACTCTGCAAGTATGATCACAATTGGATTCTAGATGAAATGTTTATTCCCAATCTCCCGCGATGACCTGATTATATACCTTTTCTGAAGAGCGAACTTGTATGAAGTGCCACGTGTCAATATTTTGACCTTAGGATTTGAAAAATATACACAGGAAACTACAATTCGTCCTCTTTCTGTAAATTCTTACAAAAGTTCAATCTGATGCTAAAAACAAAAGTTATGACTATTTTCCCCAGGTCACCTGTTTGGAATGTAATTCAGTCTACAAAAAGGCCAACTTCCTCAGATCATATCTTCACAAATATAGCACAAAAAGCTCTGAATTTTGGACCTGAGGTTTAGAAAGATTTCAGCCCAAATGGGTCTTTTTTAGCATCTGAAATGTCGCAAAAAAAAGTTATAGCGCAAATTCCACGATGACCTATTTGGAGCAGCGAAACCCTAGAATCCAAAGCTCTGATACCAAATGTTATGAAACCAGCTCACAAAAATATAGAAAAGATAGATGAACGCCTTAGAAATAAGCCTCTTCGAGGGGGAAACCTCCTTTACATTACACAAATGAACAATTCTTGAATGATACAAATGACAAGACCTCCTTTCTATATATATGAGCCTAAGGGGTCATAATATAATCAGAGATAACAATAATAATGTAAGGAAACAAAAATAACAATAGTGGGCTTTTATGGGGAACAATAATAAGAATATGGGGACTACATGGGCACAACAATATAATAAGGGGGTTGTACTAATAACAATAAGGGGTTACACTAGTAGTATAAGGGCCTAACATGCCACATCACCATCCTTGTGGGGTTTGCGCCCAAAAAATGAGTCCTTTGATTTCAAACAAGGATATCTCACAATCCGTGAAGAACCATGTGGAGTGCCACATACCTCTGAAAACAATTCGATGAGAAGAATCTAATGACAAGGATCTCCAAGATATATTCACTGATTTGTTGGTTCAAAAAACCATAACAAGTGCGGGATATGTCCTTAGTCCAGGGAACCCAAACCCTAAATCTAGGGTTTCCAACCATTCTTCAGTGGAGCTTCCGATTTGATGTAATTTAGACAAATAGTAAGAGTGTTCGTTAATAGTTTGACATCAATGACAATTCTTTAGTTAAAATCAAACTCCAGGTTTGACATCAATGAAAGCATCATTTAACATACACAACCACGATGAAAACCTACCATGTAAGCTCAACCCCTTTCATCCTGACTCTCCTCTTCAATGTGCCAAGGCTTACCTCCGGGTGATAGAGTCTTGGAAAATAATTTTTCCCATTGCCTGCTGCACTTATTTCCATCTATGCATGCACATCTTGAGCATTTTTCAAGTCGCGATAGACCTTCCACTTGGGTACTGAGCCCTTCCATTGGTCAATATGAGGACCCCAACTCACCTCAACCTTCCCCACTCCATTGACTCTACCATGTTAGATGGGTCCTTGTCAATGCATGCGTCCCTTCTAAGCAACCCCTACAAACTTCTAGGTTTGTACCTCTGGGACACATCACCCCTCCATCAACCTTATTGTGATAAGACATAACAAAAAAATCCAATCTGCTGCTTCCACGACGAGGCTCTTGTCATGCCATGCCTATAAGGTCTAATCGGTTGAGGTTATAAGTTTAAGTCTATGCCTGAATTCACAACAACACCACTCATAGCAAAATTTTTCCCATTGCTTGTCTAAGAAATTTTTGGTTGGAACTTGGGCCATTAGCAATATGTTCATTCTTGCATCCGATGGTTTTGATAAGGGATTTCTCCCTTCTTGCACTATACACCATTAACAAGGGAGATCTAACATGGCCTGGTTGTGGTGGTTCAACAAATTCCTGGACTTGCACTAGAGTCCAACTATGGCCACTGAGGTTTACTGAGGCACTCCTATCCATCCTAAGCTTACAATAAGTTTCCTCTTCCCGGTTCCACGAAGTCTGTAATGGAGAACTCTGGTTAGGGAATTATCAATCAAGTCCCTCGAGCATATGTCGAACCTAAGGTTTTCAATGCCTTAACGAGATCAATCAAATCTCAAATTAGAGATCTACAGGTCTCATCCAAGGACAAAAAAATCACCGCGAGCATATAAGAGTCACCATGAGGCGTATGGTGCCAAAAGGACCGCAAGGAGATCAACACTCCTAAAAGAAACAAGGATTCGTTCTCGTTGTAGCCGCGATAATAACTCCCAGATTTTTTAGCCTATATCTAAAATTTGGGGCCCCCTCATCCTACTTCAGGTTATTATAATTGCTTTGGGGTTTTGGGGTTTTATTACTTTAATGATGTATTAAGAGTCTCATGTGACTTCAATGTTTTGTCTTTCTATATTATGCATCACATATGATGGAGGTACATGCTATTGATGGACAAGGTTTCATTTTGACTACATTAGGGTTTGGAAGATCCCACTGATCTTATTCACCCTTGAAGCCCTAACCCATATGCCTATGGGGGCACATTCTCATCATCATTATATCACACCTACATCATGATTATAATCTCCCTGCGTGAAAATTTCACCTTGATCATTAAGTTAATTCATATATCTGAGGGCTAATTGACCTTTCAAAAAACGTTTCATAACCCCACTACTGCATGACATATCATTCTTGCGAGAAGGTATTTGAACATCTGAGCCATTTTCATTTACATAGCCTTTTGAGAATCTTCTTTGAATTGTTGCAGAGTTTATTTGTCAGAGTCAATATGCTTATGTTTTCAATGGTTCTTATACGTTACATATCTAAAGATAACCATCCAAATTTTTATAATTACCTTTACATTGCTCATGTGGGCCTAGAAGAACTGCATCACTTGCTTTTCAAACAAAAGAGACAATAGACCCTAATACCTTAAGTTGTTAAATATTTATTAATGGTAGAAGCATTGGGAAAGAAAGAAAGAAAATTATTTTAATGTCTACTAGGTTAAAGATAGCCTACGGGACAAATTACTTCTTCATCTGCTTGATATATTCGACCCTTTTTTGTAAAGCCTCACAATAAATGCATAGTGTTTAGATTTTTATTCTCTTATTGTATTATCTTTCCTATCTTTACTAGCATGGTGTTTAGATTCTTATTCTCTTATTGTACTATCCTCTTTTAAAAGTAAAAACTTTTAAAAAAAAACGAATACCTTCCTCAAAAATATATATATATATATATATATTTTGCTTCACATCAAAATAAATGCGAAGAGCATTGGATATCTATATCAAATATTGTAATGCACAAGTTGTTGTGAGGATAACTCGTAAAGCATGCATCTAACTGTTGTGAAGCCCTTTTAGAAGAATACAACTAATGGTGTCACACTACAAGGCTCAACAATTTTTGTGACTGAAATGTACTCACCAACAACGCGTATGTGGAAATCATATGGTAACACACACGTTGCGTACTGATTAACATGTCGCGGAATGCACAATCACATGTGGCATTAGGAGAATATGATGAGTACCGCTTGGAAAAGGAATAGATCGGTCATTTGGAGAAATACAATGAGGGACATGTTGAAGGAGCAACGTCGAATTATAATTAGTTTTAACATGGCAGACATACAAGCCTATTGAATGATACGTACACCTAGAGAAATAAACTCAATGGTTAGCATTGCATCAAGCATCGACTTATGCAGAATCGCACCAGACCAACTAGGCATTGTGTGCAACACACATGTAGGTGCATGGAAGATCATTATATATGGTAAAGGCCAGCTGTGTTGAGAACATGATGGTATATACTGCGCTACCTCTCCGTAAATAACAGTTTGTAATTGCGACCTCCCCTTTGCAGGCACTCATAAAAAATGACTACTCCTAGCCCTAGACCTGCGACTTGCATAGTGATCTACACTGGAATGCCAAATCACATTCTCATCTTGTAGTCAGCTCCTCACTGTGACAACGGGTGGAATTTTACACAATGAGTAATTCATGTGGAGAGTATAATATTTACGAATGTGGTTTACAAAAGTGCAGTTCAGGAGGTATTGATGAATATAATACGCATGGATAAAATATCAGTGTGCTTCACAACGAGATGTGCATATTTGGTGTCCTTGGAAATGGTGCAAGCAGGGTTGGCCAACAAGCCATTCATATACCAACTCATCAAATAAGAAAATAAATGCTTTTGAGAAGGAAAAATGGTACCATTGAGGTTCGAACACTGTGTGAGGCACCACATGTTAAAGGTTTAGTGGATTTTAATGGGGCATTTTACACTCCCGCATCTGGAAAAATCAACATCGTTGTAGAACACAGAGATGGAGTCTCACATAGAAATCTTGTACAATCAAATAAGTGCATCCCCGAGTCAATTATTTTTGTTACTACACACAAAATTTTACATGGATTAAATTTTTTACATCGTGTGAGACATCAGGTGCATTAAGACATAAAATCTGCTAAATCCGCTTATAAATCTTAACAAAGAGCCAAAATTATAAATTTTAGCATTAGTGTTATATTGATGTTGGTTTGGAGAACACTGTTGCCAGGTGTGGTATATCTGTTGGGACTGTCACATACATGTCACCAGGAAAAATTGGTAATGAATATTATTCATTCCCAGCAGATATCTGAAGCCATTTTTGAATGTGGAACAAGAGAGTTCTCATACAATGCAAGCAATGGCCGTGGAATCTCATGTTAGAGTTCATATATGATCCATCTCCCTAGCCTTCACGATTTTTATTTCACATGAGTGTTGCTCATTTGTCGATGTGTGTACTGGAGGACCCAACTGCAAGGCCTACAACATAACAACTCTTATCACATCCCTTTATTAAAAAATATATGAAAATGCAGAAGTTGATCTTTCAACATATGTAGTTGGAGCAAGTGATATCTTTGATACTTTATCATGAATAAATAACATGTTGGTGGGTGATAACCCTAATGAGAGGCTTGTTCATGTAGTTGAAAATATTCATCATGTCAGTGAGCAACTAATATTTTAGTGAAGATTTGCTCAAGAAAATATTAGAGACTTATGGACTAATAACTCCAAATGGATCAATGAATTTTGTGTTGCAACCCTCATAAAGATGGAGAATAGGCTATGCATATTTTGATGCGTTTATAGTTAGTATGCATCAATGAATTTTGTGTTACAACCCTCATAAAGACGGAGAATAGGCTATGCATATTTTGATGCGTCTATAGTTAGTATGTTTGGAGCATGAGATGCTTGATGGCTCTTGTAATAGAGTGGAAATGATTGTTCATTATATGCTGGAAGAACTACAAGGGGTGCAAACTATACATGTTCAAGATCACCTCATTATTTCGTTAGTGTTGTTGAGTTAGTAAAGAATACATGGGCATATCTTGTGGATATTTTCCTTCCCAAGTTTGTGCAGGACCTCAACAATATGGATATCTTGCATCTAACTGAGGTACTGCATGCTCATAGTATCGGTTATGCACCACATTGGTCAAGTGGTGAATATGACAAGGCATTTGCCCCACATTTTGGATATCCGTATTGGTTATTGGAGAAGAAAGTTGTAAGGGTATAATGGAGGATATGAGTATTGGAAAGAAACTTCGTCTGAAACACACTTAAGGAAGATCTGGCATGGGTTATACAAACAATAACAACATTATGGTGCAAAAAGGGACTATACAGGGGTCCACATTAATGTATTTCTTTCAATCAATTGATTGTGTTTTAATTTCATTATTTGTTTGAAAGTATGTATGACCAATGTTATTTGTTTGCAGGTAGAAGAAAGGGAATGAAATGTTTATTGCATGGAGGAAGCTAGGGTTTCTTACAAGAGGCTATGCAACTAGGGTTTCAACAAACATGCAAATTGGTTCCACTTAGTTGCCCGAGGTACTGTGCCAACCTTGATGGTAGGTGTACTAGTAGGATAATGGACATTTAACACAATAAACGAACATTTCCACTCGGTTCATCAACCTATACGAGTCACCATCTCATTGCAACAACATTGGAAACAAACATTAGGGTTTCCAACAACCTTCTTTATTCTCCTCACAATTTCTCTTTAATCAATATGTACATATTTCTCATCATAATGCCTAAAGATATGTAAAGGTCAATTGGGCATGTAATATTCATTGGACATGAGAGAATAGCGAGGAAGGTAAATAATCATGAGGGTAGATGAAAGGCCACAAGAGAAGGTGAAATTCCACTCTCCTCACCTCTATAAATATAACCTGATGCCTCATTTGTAAAGGACTTTAGCACTTGAGCTTGGACAGGTAGTAGATAACTAATATGTGCTTGAAGAGCTAGAGGGATTCAGCTCTTGGAACCTAGTAGGAAGAGTTGTGGCGAGGCCCATGGTATGAGTAGCCCATGTTGTACTATTGTTCTTTGATAGATTGTAGGACATGTACTTGTATTTACAATAGCATTAATAAGAAGTTCTTCATTTCCAACATTGATTCCCATGCTTAATCATAGTGGTTGTATTGGCTTTTCAATATTTTCACTGTATTTGTATATGTGTTTTCATACAACCAATTGTTATGGACTAGTTTGTAGCTGTTGCATGTGTGTTTGCTTTCGAATATATGCTTCTTATTCCATGCCATGTCGGTGACCTATTGTGTACTAATTTTGAATTAACCTCTGGGATGTTATTTTTCATGTATTCATGAGATGGTTTTAGCTCACTGATCCTTCTCATGGCACACTTCTTGTTGTTGTTGCTGTTACTTTCTTGTATCTCACTTTGTTTTTTTGTCAATCTTGGGTTGACTTTGTTCCCATTTTCCAAGAATTTCATCCTTGTCCTTGCTCTAACATTTCCTCATTTTCTCATCCAAGTGCGAAACCAACATGATGGAAGTCGGGCCTACATATGGATGGGGATCCTATCACAAATAGTGTGAGGTATAATTTGGACTTCACATCAGGGAGACCCCTAACTGTTGGCGGTAAATTCTAGTCCGTGAATATATTTTTGGTGCTAGAAAGAGGGGCAGATGAGAAGTTGAGCCCGTGGAGCCTTTATTTTAATATCATATCTCAAAATGGATCCTTCCCAAATTTTTATCCTCGTTTTTTTTTAAAAGTCTTAATCTTTTGGTGCCCACATAAATAGTTTATAACTTGTCATAATTTAAGTTTGATGTCAAGGGTCGAACAACTGTATTTGGACGTAGGTTTGAACTTATCCATTTATGTCATTCTAATGGGATTAATCGTAAATATGTTATGGTTAGATTGTTAACCATCTTGCTTGAAGGTCATGTCTAACAATGGTGCCACACGTTGCTAGATGTTTCTATCCATTCATTTGAGCAACTCATTAGTGAGCTTCGTAAATATTTTGACAGGTATGGTTATCAATACGTGTTTAATAGGATAATTCATCTTAGAATGAACCAAAATAATCATTAGAGGATTTTTCTTCTAGGTTTGTTCATCTTTGTTGTGAATTTCTTGAAAGAGACATGGATTGGATGTATTTGGGTGAAAAATTTGGGCGGTTAGTTTATCTTTCTTTGCAACCATTTAATTTTGAAACGAATCATGATTTTGATGATCATCATGATAATCTACAAGTGAAAAATTGGTTATATATTATCCCTAACCTTCTCTTGCAAATCTCTCTTGGTCGGGAAAAGTCTTTAGCCGATGAAATTTGTGCCTGTGAAATTCCACATCCTCCTTCAACTTCATTACCTAATGAAATTTCTGTCATTGATAATATAGTTGAGGAAGAGTGTTCACAGGGTAAAGAACCAAGTTTTCTTTCTTCCAAAGCTCTCATACATGCTATTGAAATTGGGAAACCTAAAAATCAAGTTGATAAACCACCCTTCTTTATTGAAAAAATTCAGTGTGAGCCTATTGAGCAGTTGCCTGAATCTATCCTTGAATCTCTTCATATTACACTCCCTAATTCACCTATTTGCAATGACCTGGTTCCTATATCGGATAAAAATAAATGTCCTATCAAATCCATGGACCATGACATCCATGTTGATCCTTATATTCCCCAGGATGACACTAATGTACATGATTTGAGCCCTGATGCACCAACAGATACTCTAAACCTTTTTGATATTTATCCTACTAGTTTCAATTGCAATCATGTACATGAGGGTGATGTTTCACAATCAAAGAATGAGGATATTGAATCAGTTGTCCATGATATTTTCAATCTGCATTCTTTGATAATTGGAGTGGGAGGTTCTACATTGCGGAAAATTCAAGATGTTCCTCTGGTTGATTCATCCTCATACTCAATCCTTCAAGAGTCTCATGTTCCATATCCATAATCTAATCTAATTAGTGGCTTTGATGATTTCCATCTTATTGACGACATATTCATTAACACCTCTGATGATGTCCATTCATATTCATCTGTCTATCTTGTGAACCCTCCCAAATTTGATGATCAACCTTTTGAGGGTTCAAGGAATTGTCAGGAAGTTGATGCAGTTCAACTTCAGTTGATGGTTATGTCAGGTTCTCAGGATCTTGATGAGATCCATGAACTAGGTCAAATTAGGGTTTCTAAAATTAGGTTTTTTGCACTAGAATCCTTTGGTATCTGAGTTGCACTTGATGGATGTACATATTTGGAAACTTGTGAGGGTCTTTGAGTTGATCATCTTGAATTTCATGATAGGATTACTGATTGACTTAAAGAGTCTTATCTGGTGAATTCCTTTGCAAGCAGGCACCATCTTTCCTCTCTTATGCATGATTTATAGTTAAACATGAATAAATGCATATCATGGATAGATGATCATGATTTTCAAGTTTATCATTCGATTTACCGGGATATAGTTGCAACTTGGCTAGAAGAGTTTTTTCTAACATTTTTCCCTACCAATAGGCATGATCTTCTTTCTCTTGTGGATGTTCACAAGTAAGCATCTTTGCTTTTTGAAAATATGTTATATTGGTTCTAATTGTTGACATGTTTATTTTTGCAGGTCGGGAACTGCTTCGGTGGTTGCATTGGAAGTTGAATTCATATAACTTGATCTCTTCTCTAGTTAAATTACGGTTTTAGGTTTAGATCAGTTTAGAGTTTTCTAATTAGGGTTTACTTGTTACAATTTTCTAATTAGGGTTTACTTATCATAGTTTACGAATTAGTGTTTATACATCAAGATTTTATTTTAAGGTTTGAAGTTAGTTTATTTGGGGTTTACAATGTTTTGCTGTATGTTCCTTATTGCAGGTAGTCTAGTACCTCATGACATTATGCATTTAGCTTGCATTCATATTCCTACACTACTCATCGATGTATTGCATTTATGAACTCTCTACATGTATATTGCATTGTTGTTTTATTGCAATTAGCTAATTTCTTCCTTTCATTTACATAACATTGCATTGCATTGTAGTTCTGCCTACTGCATTATATCGTGCATTCATGTTCTTGCATGGAACACACTAGCTGTTTAACTAGCATTACATTTTCCCTCTATACTACATGGCACTGCATGAGCCTTTACAAGTCTTGTTAATGCAATCTCCCTCGCAAGCCATGATGAGCTTTCCTTATCCTTCTTTGCACTAGTTGAAACCTTGGAACAACTCCTCTGGTCACTTCACCCTAATGATGAAACCCTAACCCTAATGGTTGTATGTGGATGTGGTGGCTTCTCCGAGAGACAACCTCTCATAGAACTAGTAATAAAAATGGTGCCCCGAATAATATCCCTATGAGTATGATCCATTCACAAGGAAATAATGAACATGTGCTTGCAGGGAACCCTAATCAATCCAAATGACCAATATCTATGACCTAAACCTTGTATCTAGCATTGTCGTGAATATTTTTTTGTATGTTTTCATTGTCCACCTGTTAGTGGGATATATGATGTGGAAGCGTGGCATGAGAGAAAAATCTAAAATCCAAAAATATTTCTATTTCTGCCAAGCAAGGAACAACCTCTCTTTCCTATAAAATAAATCGGGATCCCACATCTTCCCTAGCGACAATAAACACCTAATAAATGATTCCAATGAGAAGAGTAAGTGAAATCAATCAAACGAAGGGTAAAGGATTGAGAAAGGCTTCCTGCGTAGAAAGGTGATGCAAGCAACTTTGCTAGGGTACTGAACATGCCTGCTGGCAGTATAGCAACACCAAAAACTCACTTTAAATTTATGAATACAATAATCCCTCTATCATGTTCTCTGCATCATCATCAAAAACTGGTATGTGTGAGTTCTTATTTCAGCATGTAAACTGACAGGACTTGGTTGGGATGCAGGGAGAAGGAATGTCTATAAAAGGTCAGGTAACTCAAGGGGTACCCATAGTACCTAGTTCAATACTTCTTTGCACCATTATCAAGAATTGATTGGTTGTAGGGACATAGCCAGAGATGTTGTATTCTACTAGTGGTCTGCCAATTGTTGTAGTTGCTACAACAATACCCAAAATTTAGATATATACCCAAAATTTTTAGCCTATATCTAAATTTTGGGTCCCCCTCATCCTACTTCATGTTATTACAATTGCATTAGGGTTTTGAGGTTTTATTATTGTAATGATGCGTTAAGAGTCTCATGTGGCTTCAAAGTTTAATCTTTCTATATTATGCATCACATTCGATGGAGGTACCTTTTATTTTGACCACATTAGTGTTTGGAAGATCTCACTGATCTTATTCATCCTTGAAGCTCTAACTTGTATGCCTCTAGGGGCGCGTTCTCATCAACATTATATCACACCTACATGTGACTTCAAAGTTTTATCTTTCTATATTATGCATCACAGTCGATGGAGGTACCTTTTATTTTGACCACATTAGTGTTTGGAAGATCTCACTGATCTTATTCACCCTTGAAGCTCTAACCTGTATGCCTCTAGGGGCACCATCTCATCAACATTATATCACACCTACATCATGATAATAATATCTTTGTGTGGCAATTCCACCTTGATCATAAATTAATACATATTTCTAAGGGATAAACAACCTTGTCAAAAAGTGTTTGTGAACTCCACTATTGCATAGCATATCGTTCTTGCAAGAAGGCATTTGAACATCTGAGCCATTTTAATTTACAGAGATTTTTGAGAATCTTCTTTGAATTGTTGCAGAGTTTATTTGTCGAGGTCAATTTTCTTATGTTTGCAATGGTTCTTATACAATACGTATCTAAAGATAGCCATCCAAATTGTTATATTTACCTTTACATCACTCACGTGGGCCCTAGAAGAACTGCATCACTTTATTTTCAAATAAGAGAGACAATAGACCCTAATATCTTAAGTTGTTAAATATTTATTAATGGTAGAAGCATTGGGGTTGCTTGTTGTTTATATTATTATTCTCTTATTGTATGATCTTGTAGGTTTTTTCTCTTGGTCACCGAACGTTGGTACTTTTAAAAGGGAAAACTAAAAGAAGAAATAAGTACCTTCTTCGAAAATAGTGTGTATATCTATATATCTATATATATATATATATATATATATATATATATATATATTGTTTGACGTCAAAATTAATGCAAAGAGAGCATTGGATATCTATATCAAATATTGTAATGCACTAGCTGTTGTGAGGATAACTCATAAAGCATGCATGTAACAATATATGATGTGAAGCCATTTTAAAAGAATACAACCAATGGTGTCCAACTACAAGGTTCAATAATTGTCGTGACTAAAATCTACTCCACAACAATGCATATGTGGAAATCATAAGGTAACACACACATTGCATACTGATTAACATGTTGTGGAACGCACGAGCACATGTGGCATTAGGAGAATATGATGGGTATCACCTAGAAAAGGAATAGATCAATCATTTGGAGAATAACATGAGGAACATATTAAAGGAGCAACATAGAATTAGAATTTATTTTAACATGACAAACACACAAGCCTATTGAAGGATACACACACCTAAAGCAAGGCAATAGAGAAATAAACATAATGATTATCATTGTATCAGGCATCGACTTGTGAAAAATCACACCAGACCAACTAGGCATTGCTTCCAACACACAGGTAGGTGCATGAAAGATCATTGTATATGGTATAGGCCAAATGCATTGAGAACATGATGATATATGCTGCACATGGAAGATTTTGGGCAACATTGAATCTTGCGTTGAATTAATGGAGAGTGCAAGAAAATAGAACACAATCATGTCAACGCCATGTTGTCTCCAAGCACAAGGCCATCGTATACTTTTGGAGCTATCATAAAAATGAAGCTATAAAAAAATAGAATTTGATGATGGAAGAAGAGTCTGTTTGTCTTCAGGTTTTGCAAGCTGGAGCCAAGCAACTAGTAGCCTAGAAACAAAGTCTCAGTTAGAGCAAGGCTATGGTGCTCTAGAAGCTCCTTCTTCTTAGTTGAATGATTACTTAATATAGGTTGATGTAGCTAGGTATGAAAATGCACTGCCTGCATGGGGCTTGAACTTAATCACAACAAGAGAGGGTTTTCCTTCCTCAAAAGTCGCATTTCTATTTGAATGGGCATAAGTCATAACTCCCAAATGCGTTCACCCATATATAACATTTCCATTTGGAGGTCGAAATTCTATCTACAAGTTGCAAATTCGTGTTATTTTTCCATAGTATTGGAATCTAGGTTAGGGCCTTACAATCACTGACACTACCAATCCAAATACCACAAAAAAATACTTTGCATAACTAAATATAAATAACAATAAATCAACATGTGCACAATATAGACAACTTTTACAAATTTTAACTTCCCAACTTTGTTATATTAAAAAACTATAATACAATGGTCTAGGGCTCCCATACCAGGGATAATTTCCCTCATACATCCACTGATACAAGACTTACAACTGGGACATGGTGTCAAAAAATATGACAACCAAATTTCCTGAATGAGATACACTGACTGTATGGCTGATGTAGCACACTCTCTCAACTCCTCTTGGTCGTATCTTGAACACACCTACCTGATCCTTTGGCTCCCGATTTACAGCAACACCAACTTGTCTCTATCAATGAATTAGATCCTTTAGGCCATTGAACACGACTCCAATATGTCCTCTAGCTGATCATACGCCCATCTATGCATCAACACATATGGTCCTCTTGCAATTTGTTCACAAATTCATTTGTGAGAAACTCTAGACTGCCCACTGCTCCTCCTCATCTCCTTTGGGACTTCTTTCCCACTAAATTTTCCTTAGTCCTTCAAGGAAAAAACTCTTAGGGACTTCTCCCCACTAGTGCCTTCTTGTACTTCCTGATGAAGACAAACTTAGCGCATGGAGGGGTTCCCGCTTCTGCTATAGATGTCCTTCTCTATCCAAAAATCTAAGGCTGATGTAATATACTCACTGTAACCTCCTTCCTTTTTCCTTCAAGGATTAGTCTTGAGCTTACACAAATATTCAACCTTATTATAACTTCCAAATCCCTTCTTGTCAACTAATCTAGGGCTACTAAGACTATCCACTTGCTTCCCTCCTTACTATCTTAGGATGACCTTATAATAGTCACAAGAAACTATTTTTCTAGATCCTATAGAAATACCCTCCAACCTATAAAACTTCTTTTACAAACCATGCACCCTTGCAACCCTCTTTTCTGCCTTGGATCTGGGCACAAACATTGAGGTGATTTTCCCTTTGGTTAGGGCTTCTAGACTTCCCTAGCCTGGACTGATAATCCTCCTCAAAAAATGCCTAAACTCTCTCCAATTCATTGCATTAGCACCTTAACCAATGTGACCTTCACTTAGTTGTCTATTTGAATCTTCAACCCTCCAAATTAGGGATCTCAACCCTTCTTCAAATTCCACAACAAAGATTGACTACCTGCAATGGATCAGATCTCTATGGCTCACTAAATCAAAGATAATTTGCTCAAAACTATGCCCAACTTATCCTCCAATACTCGAATCCTACTCCAGTTTAGAGGCTCTCAGATTTCGGTAGCTCTCCTCTTTGCATGTGCCAAAACCAAACCAAACCAAAGACAAGAAACCTGTCCTCTCTTCTGCTACTATTCATCTTGACAATCTGAGGTGTGTGAGGCCTCCCTTGAGGAATATTATCACTTGTTGGATTTCTAATTAGGTCTCTCCAGTATTTTGTTTATATGAGTTCATACGGAAAATAATAGCCCATCCTTGGGCCTACCTTAACTCAAGTCTACCTACCTTTAGTTCCACGTTTTCCCAACCATACAAATAAAAATTAATATCTCTCAAAATAGACCTCATCTTTTGGTGTTATTTGCGGCCCTTGTTTCCTTTTAGGGTTCCCTACAATCTCCAAAAATCAAACCAACAAAATTCAAAAAGTTTTTGGCCCAATTACTTTTGGTTCAAAAGCCCCACCTTGGGTTCTAAGCCCACAATCACTTTCATGGTGCCCATTCCTCCAAAACCCCGAACCCTAGGGCTTGGAGTACCTCCCAAGTTACAAATCTCAACAAATCACATTTCAAGGCCTTAGACATGCACACAGATAATGTGACCTAGCCTACAGTGTGACTATGCAACCTATCCTTAGGTCACATCTCTCATTTTCAACCTCTCTCCAGGTCACAAAATCTTTGAACTTCAACAATCCAACCAAAAAATGCGATCTGTATTGAACTGTGACTGTGCGACCTCTTCGTAAATCACATTTCGTTATTGCGACCTCCCCTATGTTGACACTCATAAAATGCAACTTCTACTCCTAGACCCATGACTTGCATAGTGATCTACATTGGAATGCCAAATCACATTCTCTTCTTGTAATCAACTCCTCACTATGACATAACATAGATATCAGGTAAAAAAAGCTGGAATTTTACACTTACAGAGTAATTCGTGTGGAGAGTATAATATTAACGAATGTAGTTTACAAAATCACACTTTACAGGGCATTGATGAATATAATATGAATGGGAAGACATATCAGTGTGCTTTGCAATGAGATGTACATATTTGGTGTCATTGGACGTGTTGCAAGTAGTGTTGTCCAACATGCCATTCATATACCAACTCATTGAATCTTTAGCACTAAAGAAAATAAATTATTTTGAGAAGGAAAAATGGTACTAGCTATTAAATGAGATTCAAACACTATGTGAGGCACCACTTGTGAAAGGCTTAGTGGAGTTTCATGGGGCATTTTACACTCCTACAACTGGACAATTCAACATCTCTGTAGAAAACATAGATGTAGGTTCACTTAGATATATTGTACAATAAAATAAATGCATTCTTGAGTAAATTATTTTTGTCATTACACATGAAATTTTACATGGATTAAACTTTCAATATATTGCTCGAGGCAACTGGTGCATAAAAAAATAAAGCCTGCTAAATCTGCTTATAAATATTAACAAAGAGCCAAAATTATATATTTTGGAATTAGTTTTAGTTTGGAGAACACTGTTGCAAGGTGTGGTATATCTGTTGAGACTATCACATAAATGTCACCAAAAAGAATTGGTAATGAATATTATTCATTCCCAACATATATCTAAAGCCTAGGATTTTCCATTTTTAAATGTGGAACAAGAGAGTTCTCATATATTTCAAGCAAGGGTCTTGCGAATCTCATGTTATAGGTGATATATGATCCATATCCCTCACCTTTACGATATTTCCTTCAAAAGAGTTTTTCTCATTTGTCGATGTTTTTTTATAGGAGAACCCAACTGTAAGGCCTATAATAGAACAACTCTTATCACATCCATTTATTAAAAAATATATGAAAATGCAGAAGTTGATATGTCAACATACGTAGTTGGAGCAAGTGATATCATTTATACTCTATCATGAATACATAGAATGCTGGTCGGTAATAGCCCTAAGGAGAGGCTTGTTCATGTAGTCAAAAGTCTTCATCATGCTAGTGAACAACTAATATTTTAGTGAATATTTTCTCAATATATTATTAGAGACTGATGGAATAATAACTCTAAACGGATCAATGCGTCACTGAAGTTTGTGTTTCAACCTTCATAAAGGTGGAGAATAGCCTTTGCATATTTTTATGCATCTATAATTAGTTTGGAGCATGAGGTGCTTGATGGCTCTTGCAATAGAGTGGAAATGACTTCTCATTATATGCTTGATCTAATGGGAAGAAATGAAAGGGGTGCAAATTATATAGGTTCAAGATCATGCCATTGTGTCGTGAGTCATGTTGATTTGGTAAAGAAGATAGGGGTATATCTTGTGGATATTGTCCTTCCCAAGTTTGTGCGGGATCAAAGTAATATGGATATATTGCATTTAATTGAGGCACTACATGCTTATAGTATCAATATGCGCCACATTAGTCAAGTGGTGAATATGGCAAGGAATTTGCCGCACTTTCTAGATCTCTATATTGGTTGTTGGAGGAGAAAGTTGTAAGAGTATAATGGAGGATATGAGTATTGGAAAGAGGCTTATTCTGAAACATAGTTAAGGAAGATCTTACATGGGATATACAAACAATAACAACACTGTGGTGCAGAAAGGGACTATACAAAGGTCCACATTAATGTCTTTCTTTCAATTGGTTGATTTTTTTTTAATTCCATTGTTTATTTGAAAGTATGTGTTAGCGCTTGAGATTTCACCCTAGGCTGAGGAAGGTAAACCTTCAAGGCAACATCAAACCATTTCACCTCGTAGCTAGCTCTACGGGGTATGAGAAGGCTCTCTCCGGTCTATCTCGGCAAATTTTCAATGGGGTGAGATGACCAACAAGTTAACACTGATATTAGGCTAGTAAACTGATTAGGAAGGTTGATCTAAAGTTTTTAGGGTTTTTTGGTGGCAATTGGAGGGAGTGCAATTTAGGGTGCGGGGATTGAGCTCAGGTTTTGCAGGTGGGTCTTTGGGGCAAGGTAGGAGTTTGTGCTGATGCCTTAAGCTAAGATGGATGATCAAGGAAGAAAGAGAGGGAGCTAAAGAGGGCAAACAATGACTTTGAATCCTCTTTAGACAGTGGAAAACATAAATATTAAACAAAATTGAAAGCTGAGCATGGCATGCATGAATTCAAACTTTATCACTTCTTTTGTTTAATTAGCAGCAATAGAATAAGAGATGGAACACATAAACACACTTACAATGACAAGTAGGAAACACACCATCAACACAATAATCCACAAGAATCCACAATGATGTCTGCAAAACCCTGGCCTTCCTTTTCCTCAAATTGCAGAGATACAAGTAAAATATACAATAGAGCTTCTCCCTCAAGAGTCCAACCATGAAAATGAGCAAGAGAAGGCATAATATAGATGATCTAACTCCTTTCCCCACCTCTAGGGGTCGATCTCAGCTTCCTAGGAGCAGTTTGAACTAATTCTAAACTGAGCACTAGATAATAGGCAGTCAAAACAACTTGCCTCTAAAACTTAGGTAACCCATTCATGCATTTAATATTCACTATTTACATCAAGGAAACTTATAGAAGGGTTAAAGGAGAGTAAATGTATCCATGTGCCATGAAAATTATCCAAAAATCCATCATTTACAAGTATTAAGAGTCAACCATAGTAAAAACTGAGTTTTGCAGGCCGAAATGGTCAAACTGGCAAAATTTCCCTGAGTGGTCGCGCCCCTGCCTTGGAGTGGTCGCGCACATTGGAAGCTGTGTTTGAGGGCCTTCCTGGTGTCCAAATCAAGTGCAAGATAGCTTTTTGGAAAGGTCTATGAGCATACTTTCCAACCCCACTGGAATTTTTGAATTTGGAGTTGATTTGACCCCTCAAAAGTCATTTCTCCCAAGGCAGCTTTCTGCAACTCTAAATAGGGGCAGAAAGTCAAAAATTGCATGTATTTTGAGCTTTTGGAAGCCCAAATCTCCATAAAATTTGAAGTCCATCCATAGGCAAGTGCATTTTTGCATGAAAATTCCAAAAATGTAAAGTTTTCCCCGTTCTGAGCTGTCCCCACGAGTGGTCGCGCGCGGGGTGAGACCACTCCAACGGCCAAAACCTGTAAAATTGTACAAAAAATTCACAAATGACAAAATTTTCTCCAAATTTCTTGAAATTTGGGCTGGGAGTCCCCAATCAAGTACCATTCTCAGTCAAAGAGGCTTTGGCCAAAATTTGGAGTGGATCGGGCGTTTTCCTTCGTTTTTGTGCTTTGGCCAACCGTCCTTGGAGCACCTTCATTCTCGCCGGTATTTTTGACATTTCTCTCAAACCATGACACCTGTGTAAAAAGTGAAAGAGGTTTTTCTTCCTTGGCATGTTGTGGACAAAAACCTCTCTCAGTTTTGAAAAATTAATCTTTGATTGCTCAGAAACAGCTTTTGAGTGAAACTTGTCCCGATGTGTGAAACAAGGGATTTTGTCGAAATGGAGCGAAATGAAGGGGATAGAGGGCTTCTAAATTCTTGGGGAAATTTTTGGGAGTGGGGAGGTATGTTAGGAAGCAGGGGAAAGTGGAATCTCAGAGATTGAGTGAGGGGAAGGGGTCGAAAAGGACAAAACACAAGCCAAACCTAGAAAATTGCCAGGTTGTAGCTAGAAACTAGGGTTTGTGCAAAAATGAGGAATTTGGCGGATCTAAGGGATGGGAAGTGTTTGATAAGGTACTTTAAGGATGGGGAAGGTGTATGAACATCAGGAAACAAGTTTTTCCGGTGATTTGACCATCCAAGAGAAATTGCCTTCAAAACCCTAGGAGAGGGAAATGAGCTTGCCTAGGCACAACTGAAGCATGAACAAGATGTAAAATGACTCATTAGATACTGACATGACGATGACAACCCTCTGAATGATGATACACTCAGCTGAATGATGACATGGACTGACATTTGGGCAACTTTGAACAGAGTGAAAGCAAACCCTAGACCTAATGCTTAGTGACCAAATTTTGCTTGAAGACTCACTGAAATGACAAAATTTGACCTTGACACTTCAAAATCACTTTGTAAGAGCACATTTGATCACTGGAGGAAGGCTGGAAAGGCTGACACTAACAGTATGTACGACCACTGTTATTTGTTTGTAGGTAGAATAAAGGGAACATAATGTTGATTGCAATGAGGAAGCTAGTGTAGAAATCATGGTGTAGATTTCCAACCACTCATGAAGTTTTAATCAAAATCACAAGACACAAACCTACTCTACTACTTTGCAGAATTCAATTCACAATTTAGAAAAAAACTATCAGACATGCAATAAGAAAGAACACACACGCACACAATATTTTTTTCCTGGGAAAGAAATATAAAAAAAAAATCAATTCCTGCTTGCATTATTCTGATGAATAGAGATGTATTACAATTGCTTTTCTCAACTGAGCATAACCTACAAGTGAATAACCTATCTCTCTACTCACTGAGAAGCTTTGACCCAGAATTAGTCAATTTATACATCTGCTTGAGCCCCTATTTGCTTCCGCAATTCCTTGAGAAATTAGGCCCCTATTATTTAGGAATGTCTGCAAAATTGATTGTGCAATTCTAAAAGTTGATCATCCGACTGCATGCAACACCTGTACACTCAAGAATAATTTACAACTAATGTTACAATGCCTTGGAATATCCACCACATCTTGGGAACTTGAATTATCTACATGCACTAGCCATTTTGGGTTGGTTGGTCAGTTAACTGGATGATCCCTGAGTTTGATTGAAGTCCCACTGCACAACTGACCTTCCACTAGTTCGTCTAATAGTTGGAACTAGTTTAACTAAAAACAACTTGAGGTAACTGACCTTGATTGCTACAAATTAGCAACCACACATGCTTAACTGAACTTTAATTGCTCCAACTTGAATTCATTGAGTAAAATGGGTGACATAAGCCACGTCACACAATTTAGCTGCATCTAAGTTATCTGCTAATGTGGAAATTCAAATTTTCTTAATTTAGTCAAGGAAAAATCAAATTAAAAATTTCTTGCTACATTTTTCAACACTTCCTATCAGCAAGAAATGGATTATCAACCAATCGTATCTTTCACTTGTGGAACTAATACTTCCCTCTTGATGAAGCCTTTGTCAAAATCTCAGCATCTTGTTCCTCTACCAGAATGTAGTGTAGTAATATTATCCGCCTCTGCAAACAATATCGTATATGGTGGTACCAAATATCTATATGCTTGAATTGATCGTGAAATACATGATTCTTAGAGAGATTGATGCAACTCTAATTATCACATTAGATCAAAGTTGGATCCATCATCTGACCAAACAATCCAACAAGTATCTTTCTCATCCAGATCGCCTCACATGCTGCTTGACTTGCAACCATGCATTTTTCTTTTGCTGAGCTAAGCTCCACAGAGCTTTTCTTTCTACTGTTCTAGGAAAAACCCCAACATTGAAAATTCCACCTGATGTACTCTTTTAGTCTGATGGACTCCCCACCTAATCTACATCTGTGAAACCACATAATTTCACTCCCTCTATTCATCTGTGCCATAGTCCAAACTGGATAGTGCCTCTGAGGTTCCTTAAAATATGCTTAACTACCTTCCAAAATAATTTTGTTGGCCTAACCATAGCTTGGCTTCACTTGTTTACTCCATAGCACATATCTGGTTGTGCATTCAAAAGATACATTAATGAACCCACTAGCTACTGATAAATGGTAGCATCCACTTCTTCACTTGAAGTGGCATCCTCCTTCCTCTAGTTGGTCACTAGAGGTGTCTCTATGGGTTTAGTGTTGGGTTGTGTTATATTCTTTCCACGACTAACCTATGTAGTGAACCGGGGGGGTTAGAGGGGGGGCAAAGCCCCCCCTTCATTGCGCCGATTGTGCAGCGGAGGGGTCACAGGGGGGTTTGAGGGGGGCGGGTAGCCCCCCTCTACGGGGTCCGGGGTAGCGCCCCGGGAATTTTTTTTTTGGACCCTATATTAGGTTGGGCGAACCTACCTATGGTTTTTCGGTCCATGGTTTTGGATGCGATGGTTTTCGGTCCATGGTATTGGATGCTTCGGCATGTATAAATATGTATTGTAACATTGAAAGGAATAAAAATGAAAAATCAAGCTGGTAGTCCCGGTTTTGGGATCCAGGGGAAAATCTCTGTGTATATGTGTTTTATGTGTTATGCTCTCACATTGTTTATTTTTTTGTGATTTAGAATTCGTATGCAGGTAATTTCTGTATGGGGTTAAAACCTACATTTGGTATTAGAGCTGTTTTGGCTTCAAGGGGACGCCTTTGTTGCTGAGGGGTTTCGCTTGGGCCTGTGGTAGACCCTGTTCAGTGGGAGATCTGCGAGATCGATTTTGGTGGTGAAAGAAGATGGCGAGCAGCGGAAAGATAGAGATCGAGAAGTTTAATGGTCAGAGTTTTGAGTTGTGGAAACTCAAGATGGAGGATCTGTTAGTGGATAAAGATCAGTGGATCGTGGTAAATCCAGGTACTAAACCAACGGGAGTGACCGACGAAGAATGAAAGAAGTTGGATCGGAAGGCAAAGAGCACAAACGATTGTGTGTCTCAGATTCAGTATTGTTGAATGTATCAGGGGAAGCTACGGTGAAGGCTTTGTGGGACAAGTTAGGGACTTTGTACCAATCTAAGTCTCTGGTGAATAAACTGTTCCTGCGGAAAAAGCTGTATAACCTGAGGATGAAAGATGGACACTTGGTGACAGAGCATCTGAACGCATTTAATACTGTGGTAAGTCAGTTAGCGTATGTTGATATTAAAATTTCAGACGAAGATAAGTGCATCAGTTTGTTGTGTTCTCTACCAGATTCGTGGGATAGTCTGGTTATTGCAATAGGTAGCAATGCAACTGCTTTGCATTTTGATGAAATAGTCTCAGCCTTGCTGACGGAGGAGATGAGACGAAAAAATATGGAGAGCCATAATGGTGATGCCTTGTCTGTATGAGGACGGTCCCAGAACAGAAACAAAAATAAGTCATCGAGTGGGAGATCTAAATCTAGAGGGAGATCTAAATCTCCAGGAAAACCTGTAAAGGTGGTGTGCTGGAAATGCGGAAAGGAAGGGCACTTCAAAAGGGACTGTAAATCTAAAGCTCCTGATAAAGGAAAGGGATCTGATGATGCTCCTTCTGCAGAGGCGAAAACCACCTCAGATGAAGGTGGGGATGTGTACTTGGCTTCTTCAAGTACACATGTAGATCATGAGGCATGGTTGATTGACTCAGGTGCATCCTTTCACTTCACTCCCCATAGAGAGTGGTTCTGTGAGTATGAGAAATACGATGATGGTGATGACTTCTTAGGAGATGATAGGAAGGCTCGAATCATTGGTCGTGGAAAAGTAAAGTTGAAGTTGCAAGGTGGAAGGGTTAGAACACTTCTGGGTGTTCTGCATATTCCTGCATTGGCCAAAAATCTGATTTTTGTAAGCAAGTTGGATGATGCAGGTGTAAAAATAGTGTTCGAGAAGGATACCTGCAAGATGGTTCGGGGAGCACTAGTATTGATGCGGGGAGTTCAGACTGGAACTTTATACAAGCTGCAAGGTAACACTGTTGTTGATGGGTGCAACAGTTTTGTAGTTCCTGAAAGTGGAGCTGAAAATCTAGTGGTCTCTGGAGAGAAGACCATGCTGTGGCATCAAAGGCTTGGACATATTGGAGAGAAGGGCCTTCGAATACTTCATGGTAAAGGTATGGTAGAAGGTATGAGTAATAGCTCTCTGGATTTTGATTTTTGTGAAAATTGTGTATATGGGAAGCAGAATCGGGTGAGTTTCCCCTCTGGTGCTAAGAGGGCGAAACAAATATTAGAGCTTGTGCACAGTGATGTGTTTGGACCTGTGAAGGTTCCATCATTGGCTAAGTTTGTGTACTATGTATCATTTATAGATGACTTCTCAAGGAATACATGGATACATTTCCTTAAGAATAAATCTGAAGTCTTTGATAGGTTTAAAGAATTTAAGGCTCTGGTGGAAAATTATACAAAGAAGAAGATAAAGGTGCTGAGGACAGATAATGGTGGAGAGTTTGCAGCAAGGAATTTGAAGAATTTTGTAAGAAGTGTGGTATAGAACGGCAGAAGACGACTCCATATACACCTCAGCAAAATGGAGTCACAGAAAGAATGAACAAGACATTGATGGAAAGAGCAAGAAGCATGGTCAGTGGTGCCGGGTTAGGATAGGAATTCTAGGCATAGGCAGTGGATACTGCATGTTACTTGGTCAACAGGTCACCTTCATCAGCGTTGGAGGATAAGACTCCACAAGAAGTATGGACTAGTAAGAAACCCTTTCTTTCACATCTGAGGGTATTTGGATGTGATGCATATGTACATGTTCCAAAGGAGAAACGAACCAAGTTGGATAGTAAATCTGAAAAGTGCATCTTTATTGGGTATAAGGATGGTTTAAAGGGTTATAAGCTTTGGAACCCAGTAATAAGGAAGGTTGTGTACAGCCAAGATGTGGTGTTCAGAGAGGTGAAAGATGTTATTAAACATGAAGTCCAACCAAAGAAACCTGAGAAGATAGAGTTTGAGCTAAAGGAGGAAGAATCAGACTCTACAACAGAGGAGGAATCAGAAGAAGAAGAGCCACAAACTCCGGCTCTGAGAAGATCAATTCGAGAAAGAAGGCAGCCAGAAAGGTATAGTCCATCTGCTTTCTATTCAAATTTTACTTTGTCTGTTACTGATGATGATCCCAGAACTATGAAGGAAGCAGTGGATTCAGAGGATGGAAAACTCTGGAAAGAGGCCATGGTTGATGAAATGGCATCTTTGCACAAAAATGAGGCTTGGGATCTGGTGGAGTTGCCGGCTGGAAGGAAACCCATTGGCAACAAATGGGTGTTCAAAAAGAAGACAAATGCAGAAGGGAAGGTGGAGAAATACAAAGCTCGGTTGGTAGCAAAAGGTTATTCCCAGGTGCCGGGAATTGATTTTGGTGATATTTTTTCTCCTGTTGCCAAGGTAACTTCTATTAGGTTACTTTTATCTGTTGCTGCTGCTTTTGATTTTGAGGTAGAACAGATGGATGTGAAGACAACATTTCTTCACGGGGATTCGGAAGAGGAAATCTACATGAAGCAACCTGAAGGCTTTGCGGTGAAGGTTAAGAAAGAACTGGTATGCAAGTTAAAGAAGTCTCTGTATGGGTTAAAACAGTCACCAAGGATGTGGTATCAGAAATTTGATGCATTTATACGGGGACTTGGCTTCACCAGAAGCAAAGCAGATCACTGTGTGTATTTTAAATTAATTGGTGAACGTGTTATTTATCTGGTCTTGTATGTGGATGATATGTTGCTGGTTGGAAATGACAAAGAAATTATCCAGGATTTGAAGACCCAATTGTCCTCCAAATTTGACATGAAAGATCTTGGTGCTACAAACTATATTTTGGGCATGGAAATTAAAAGAGATCGGGCAAAGAGGAAGCTCTGGTTAAACCAGAGGAAGTATGTCGAGACAATACTGCAGAGGTTTAATATGTAGGAGAGTAAACCGGTGAAGGTTCCTATTCCTGTCGGTGTGAGGTTATCTGCTGAACAGTGTCCCAAGACACAAGAAGAGGAAGAGGACATGCCCTGTGTTCCATATGCGAGTGCAGTCGGTAGCCTGATGTATGCAATGGTCTGTACTCGACCAGACATTGCACATGCAGTGGGAGTATTGAGCAGGTTTATGTCAAAACCAGGGAAGGAGCATTGGACAACAGTGAAGCAGGTTTTCAGGTATTTACGTGGCACTAGTGATTATGGTTTGTGCTACCAAGGAAGACCAGGATTGGACAGAGTGTTGGATATTCATGGCTTTGTTGATGTAGACTGGGCTGGAGATCTGGATCAGAGAAGATCTACAAGTGGGTATGTGTTTAACCTATTTGGAGGTGCAGTCAGTTGGATGAGTAAGAAACAATCTGTAGTGGCACTATCAACTACAAAGGCAGAATACATGGCAGCCACTCATGCAAGCAAGGAAGCAGTTTGGTTGCAGAGATTGTGTTCAAGTATGGGGTTAGTACAGGGAGCTATAAGAATAGACTGTGACAGCCAAAGTGCAATTTTCTTGGCAAAGAACCCTGCTTATCATTCAAAGACAAAGCACATTGATGTTCAGTATCACTTTGTGAGGGATATGATAGAAGACAAAAAGGTGTTGCTGGTAAAGGTGGACACTTTGAAGAATACTGCAGATGCATTGAAAAAATCTATGAGCTTTGAGAAGTTCTCTTGGTGTAGAGAAACAATGGGCATTTCAGGGCTGGAAAAATGATTAAGCTCTCCTGTGGCCCCCTGTGGAAAGAAAACAACAAGTGGGAGATTGTTGGGTTGTGTTATATTCTTTCCACGACTAACCCACGTAGTGAACCGGTGGGTTAGAGGGGGGGAAGAGCCCCCCCTTTGTTGCACCGATTGTGTAGTAGGGGGGTCACAGGGGGGGCCGGGTAGCCCCCCTCTACGGGTTCCGGGGCAGCGCCCCGAGAAATTTTTTTTTGGACCCTATATTAGGTTGGGCGAACCTACCTATGGTTTTTCGGTCCATGGTTTTGGATGCGATGGTTTTAGGTCCATGGTATTGGATGCCTCGGCATGTATAAATATGTATTGTAACATTGAAAGGAATAAAAATGAAAAATCAAGCTGGTAGTCCCGGTTTTGGGATCCAGGGGAAAATCTCTGTGTATATGTGTTTTATGTGTTATGCTCTCGCATTGTTTATTTTTCTGTGATTTAGAATTCGTATGCAGGTAATTTTTGTACGGGGTTAAAACCTACATTTAGAAATCTCCATGTGGAATATTTTTAATATCTCATTTCCATAATTTCCTTTATACACAAATATTTCTCCATCGCCTTGCCATGCTTCCCAACCAAGGAAGTAGTGCATGAGACCCATGTCCTTATTTCAAATTCAATTGCAAAGTCCTCCTTGTAAGATCTAATCAACTCCTCATCACCAGTTAAAATGAAATCATCAACATATAAGACAATAATAAGAAATTACCTTCTACCAAGATATGATACAAGTTTTCATCCACTTCACTTTTGGTGAAGCCCAAACTGGTGAGATAACTATTGATCCCAGTGTACCAAGCATGAGGTGCTTGTTTGAGACTGTAGAACACTCACTTGGGTCTACACACATGAGACTCCTGATCAAATTTCTCAAAACCTTTTGGTTTCTCGATGTACACCTCCTCCTCAATAACCCCATTGAGAAATTTTGGTTTTACATCCATATGGTGGAGCTTCCACTCCATTTGCACAACCAGAGAAATAATTTCTCGAATGGATGAATACCTTTCTACAAGAGAAAAGGTCTCCTCATAGTTACTTTTCTCAATTTGAGAGAATCCTTTGGCCACCAATTTGGCCTTATACTTCTCTATGCTTTCGTTTGCTAGATGCTTAACCTTGAAGATCCATCTTGAACCCACAAATGATTTACTTGAGACCACTTCCAAAACACTATTCTTTACAATGGATTCATATTCCTCCACCATTGCATCAACCCATACACGTTGCTCTACTAATTCCTAGAAAGAGGATGGATCAGTCTCTATAATCTCAGTCATTAGAGCCATGTAGATAGTGTATCGATCAGGTGACCTTCTCTTCCAGCGTAAATTTGAAGGAGCTCCCACATTCTCCCTCACATCTTGCACAAGTTTATCAACTTCCATAGTCCTTTTCCTACCTTCTCTAGATGGTTATGCTTGAGTGGATGTCTCCACTCTCTGCTCCTCAATTTGTGGTTGATCCACAACTTCTTGAGGCTCCTCCTTTGGAGCTAAAAGATCCTCTTCTGGTTGGATATGAAGCTCCCTCTCAAGAGAGCACCGCATCACTTTCTCCTCATCAAAATTTACATCCCTTCGCATAACTATCATTCTGAGGGATGACAAGTACACATGGTAGTTGTGTAGAGTTTTTTTGTAACCCAAAAATACCCCCATCTATGTTGTTTTCTCAAGGTTCTTCCTTGATTCTTTGGAGATATGGCAGTAAACAGAGGCTCCAAAAATCCCGAAGTACAACACATCTGGCTTTCTCCGTGAGAAAGCATCCTCTAGTGTAATCATACCAAGAATCTGATGAGAAATTCAGTTCTACAAATAGATTTTTGTGTTGCATGCTTCAACCCACAAATTCAAAGTTAGGCCTTGGTCATGCAACATCGCCCTCAGTGCTCCCACAATGCCATGGTTCTTTCTCCCAGCCACCCCATTCTGTTGTGGGTTGTGGGGTGATGTCGACACTCGTCGAATGCCTTCTTTTGTACAAAAATTCTTTAATTCATTTGACACATACTCACCTCCTGATCTAGGTGGATATTGGTGTCCACCCGCCAACTCTACTTGGACCCCCACCATTGTTTCTTTTAGTTTTTCAGTTTCCTTATTTGTAGCACAATTTACTATTTTTGGCAATTTTTCAGGTCCTAAACTTCCGGAGCCATTTTTAGGCCCTAAACAACGTTTTTTGGGAAAAATAGGACCAATGCTGTTCTTTGCAAAGTTGTAGTCCTTGGATAGATATTTCTAACAAGTTATTGTGCGTGTCAAATGAAGATAGTATGCCAAAGTTATGACCTTGGGAAGTTGATGTACCAATTTACCCAAAACAGCGCCCATAGTTTGGCTCTTCATCTCGTAGGGTTAGGGTTTTGGATGTTTAGGGTTTTCCGTTGTTTCTCAACAATAAATAGGCCTTCAAGCCTCATTGTAAGACAATTGTGAGGAATGTAGCCCCACATCTCTCCTCAGAGATAAGCTATCACCGCCTGAGCTAGTTTATTTCCATTTTTGTTTGTAAGCATATTTCAGTATTTTACATTAATGAAATGAAGTATTATTTCTGTTGTATCTCTGTATTTATGGTTATATTTGTAATTTGTTGCATTCCTGTTTAAATCCGGATCAGTGGTATCAAAGCGGTCTGCTCTTTCTCTGTTTTTCTTTGCATGTCCCCAATGAGGTCGGGATATAAGGAGTTAGGGCTTGAACTAGTTGAACCTTTGCAAGACTAGCATCGCAAATCCCGACGGCCTCCCATGACAGATGAAAAGAAAGATGAGGGGGCAAGAGATCCTATCAAAATCTTGCTCGAAGAGGCCCTCGAGCAATAAAGGAATGCGATGATGGACAACTTTGCCCAGATCCTTCAGTGGCTACCTAGGGGTGACACATCTACTTCCAGCAGCTACTCTGGAAGTGCCACACCCTTTAAGGTACAAGTTAACTTTGACATTCCCATATTTTAGGGTCAGATAGATGCATACACTGTAGATAAATGGTTAAATATGTTAGAAGGGTATTTTTCTGTTCATGATTTTTTTGGCTGGGAAAAGATTACTTTCACTCTTCTCAAAGCCGCCCCCCACATCAAGGACTAGTGGGAAACCTACTGCGAGAAGAAGGATGAAATTACGACCTCACGTTTTTCAACTGCAACCACTTGGAATTCATTGCAGAATGCCATCAAGGAGCAGTACTACCCTGTCAAAAGCTATGAGGATAAATACATAAAGTGGACCACGCTGCGGCAGGGAAGGGACCAAGATGTGCTGGAGTTTACCAATATTTTGCATACCCTTCGCACAAAGTTGGGTATCAAGGATTTTGAGCTGCATTTGGTACTCAAATATCGCGATTGCCTACACAGGTACATCCAGGATGAGATGTAGTTCCTAGACATCTCCTCGCTTGGCACGACATACCGATACATTGTCAAGATCAAGCAAAAGTTTAAACAGAAGAAGCGAGACTTTGGATTTGCAAATCAGAAGCAAGAGAAAGGTGCCCCCAAACCTCTGTACAAAGGACAAAGCCAAGGCGGGGTGGCCTAGGAGAACCGAACAAAGCCGCAAGCAAAGAACAACACCGTGAAGCCAAAGAAGGACACGGGAAAGTGGTGTGAGTTCCATAAGAGCTCCACTCATAACAAAAGTGAGTGTCGGGCCAAGCAGTCGCTGGTGGCCGAGCTAAAGTATTCGGAATCAGATGCATGTTCAGAATCTGAGTCAGAACCTGATAAGGGGAATAACAAAGGGAAGAATATTATCGATGCGGAAACCAATGCCACTGTTTCCACCATGAAGATCCAGAAGGAGGAACCCAAAGATCCAGAGGAGGAGGAGCGCCTCTTCCACTCCAAAATGTGGGCAAAGAGCTCCCTGCTATAGTTCATTGTTGACAACAGGAGCCAAAAGAACCTCATTTTGGTAGAGGTCATGAAGCAGTTGGGCTTACCAACCACAACACATCCACAACCGTACACCATCAAGTGGCTTCACCTAGGACGAGATCTTTGTGTGAGCCAGCAGTGTCGCCTTCCATACAACATCAAGCCCTTCATGGATGAGGTACTGTGTGACGTTGCTCCCCTTGATGTTTGTGATGTATTATTAGGACTACCATACTCGTGGAAGTGACATGCTGTATATGAGTTAAGGAATCATGCTGTTATTCTTGCTTTGGGAAATAAGTTGTACAGGATACCAGAGGTAGCATCACCTACCACCATCTCTTTGATTACTGTAAAACAATGCAGTAAAATCATTTCCAAAACCAAGAAAGTTGTTTTCCTAATGATACACCCTCAAGGAAAGAAGAAGATGGTGGCCACGACCTCCAAACAAGGCCCCTCCACATGAAAACTACAGATGGTCAAGGTCATGGAGGAGTACTAGGACATCTTCACCTCCCTTGCAGGGGTTCCTATGCACTGTCAGGTCAAGCACTCCATCGATCTGACTCCAGGTGCGCTGCTGCCCAATGGACCAATCTATCGGCGCTCCATTCTAGAGAATGATGAAATCAAGAGGCAGATTCAGGAACTGCTGCAGAAAGGTCACATCCGACCGAGTTCATCACCCTGTGGGAGCCTGATCGTGTTGGTACAGAAGAAGGATGGGACTTGGAGCCCGATCGTGTTGTTCTAGATTTTTACCTCTAGGATGCCCTGTTATGCCACCTGGGTCACCTTTGTGTTCCTTCAAGCAAGCGTGCCAAGATGATTTGGGAAGCACACTACATTCAGGTTGCTGGGCATTTCAGAGTTGAGAAAACGGTGGCAGTACTGTAGAAGTATTTCTATTGGCCGAATCTTCGACAGGATGTCGGAAAATACATCAGATCCTATACTACCTGCGCTATTTCCAAACCGACCATCAAGAAGCAATGCCTCTATACACCGTTGCTTACCCCTAGTCGACCTTGGGAATCCATCTCCATGGATTACATGTGAGGCCTTCCTTCTACTAAGCATGGAAACCACTGTGTTTTTGTGGTCGTTAACAGGTTCTCAAAGATGGCCATTATGGCGGCCTACAAGAAGAATATCACAATAGAAGCCACTGCTAAACTCTTCTTTGAATGAGTGTGGGTACACTTTGGGATCCCACATTCTATCATCTCAGATCGGGACAGTAGGTTCCTCAGTACATTTTGGTCCAGTCTTTGGTCGATGATGGACACCAAACTCGATTATTCCACAACCTTCCATCCCCAAACTAATGGCCAGACAGAGGTTGTCAACAGGATGATCATACACATTTTGTGCATGTACAACTCAAAGCATCCACGCACATGGGATGAGAGCCTCCCCTATTTTTAGCGCATATATAACTGGGCTCTCCACAACTCGATTGGCCACAACCCTTTTCAGGCAGGCTTGGGATTCCAACCACTATGTACCATTGATGTGGCCATGACATTTACGCTACTCAAGAAGATTCGGCTCATTTCTAGTCCGAAACAGATAAGGCAAACAACTTCATTGAGCACATCCAACATATCCACCAGCAGGTCCACAACATTTTAGAGAAATCAAATGCCAAGTATAAGCAGCGACATGATCAACATTGGGTGCCACACAAGTTTCAGGTGGGCGACAAAGTCTGGTTTCATTTGCAAAAGGAACACCTTACCGGAGCCTATCGGAAAATCATACCACTCCAATATGGTCCTTACACCATTACCAAGGCTATGGGAGACAATGCATTTGAGCTCAACATTCCCCCATTCCTTGTCCCGCACCCGGTGTTCAATGTGGACCGCCTTCAGCCATACTTTCCACCATTAATAGACACATCTGACATTGTATAACATCTCACACCAACAATGTTAAATACAGATTGCATGGAACAAGCTACAATTGATCAGATCATGGACATGCATATCAAGCACAGTTGCCAACAGAAGATCCAATTGTATCGAGTTGTCAAAGAAGGCCAACTCCTTCACCAGGGAAAGTTGCTCACTAGGGACTAAGATCAGCAGAAGTTTCCTCATCTCATGGAGAAACTCAATGCAATGGCCACCATTGCTTCCTAAGGGGGGAGGAATTATCCAGGTGGATATTGGTGGCCACCCACCTATTCCACTTGGACCCCCACCATTGTTTCATTCAGTTTTTCGTGTCCTGAACTTTCGGAGCCGTTTTGAGGCCCTAAACAACATTTTTTTTGGGAAAAATGGAAGCAACAAGGCTCTGGGGATCAATGTTTGTTTTCCAAAAGTTGTAGTCCTCAGATATATCTTTCTAACGAGGTGTTGTGCATGTCAAACGGAGATTGTATGCCAAATTTACGACCCCGGGAAGTTGATGTACCAATTTACTCAAAATGGGGCCCATAGTTTGGCGCTTCATCTCCTAGGGTTAGGGTTTTGGATGTTTATGGTTTTCCATTGTTTCTCAACAATAAATAGGCCTTCAAGCCTCATTGTAAGATAGTTCAGAGGCATGTAGCTGCCACATGTCTCCTTAGAGATAAGCTACCATTGCCCAAGCTAGTTTATTTCCATTTCTGTTTGTAAGGAAATTTTAGTATTTTACATTAATGAAATGAAGTATTATTTCTGCTGTATCTCTTTATTTATGGTTATCTATGTAATTTGTTGCGTTCCTTTTTAAATCCGGATCACCTCCATTATCACTGATGAGAGCCTTAAGCTTCTTGTTGGTTTCTTTCTCAACCAGTGCTTTGAATTCTACGAACTTGGAGAATGTCTCATCTTTCTTCCACATGAAGGAGATATAGCACTTTCGTGAGAATTCATCAATAAAAATGACAATATATTTGTGTCTGGAAGTGGAGGTTGTCAAGAAATGTCCACATAAATCAGAGTGGATCCTTTCTAGGATGGCATGTTCTTTGTTGTCTCGATCATGGAATTTGGATTTTGTGTACTTCCCCAAGGCACATCTTTTGCATACATCCTGCTTCTCAATTGATCCTTTTGGGAGGCCAGTGGTTATTTGTAGCATAATATTCAAGGCGACATGATGCAAATGGCCAAGTCTTCTATTCCAAATTTTATCAACATCACGAACCTGCACTTTCTTTGCCTTAGTGTTCAATGAAACACAATCTTCCACATCTAGCTTATACAGGTTCTTCACATGAACCTTGATATGCTTCACATGTCCCATGGTGTTGGAAATAATGCTGAGGAGGGGGGGGGGGGGGTGAATCAGTATTATCAAATTATTTTCAATATATCTTCCATATTTATACTTTAATTTATTCTTCAGATATTGATCATTAGTTTGTATGTCAGTACCATATAATAATGAGCAAGAACAAGAAAAACGGATAATCACACCAAAGAACACCAGATATAAGGTGGAAACCCAATGTGGGAGAAAACCACCTGCTGCAATATGTCTCTATCTTCTTTCAATTAGAAACTTCTTTTACAATGATTTTGTACTGGTACAGTCCTTTACCAGTATGCAGGCTGCAACCTGTAGAGAGCTACAAATCTCTCTCGTTTTCCAGTCTCTCCTGGAAGGGAGCTACAACCCCCGTAGCTCTTCTACTTCTTTAAGGACCACATTTCATTAATTTTCAGACTGGATCCAAGAACATCAAATCATCAAGTACATGTGAATCAACCAATCTCCTTATACAATCAACCAATGAATCACCCAACTTCTCAGAATGCTGTAAACAGAAAAGCAATACCAGTAATCTAAACCCAGAACTCTGCAGCAATAGATAAAAGGCAGCCAATAATTATTTCAAAAGGGGTCCGCAACTTCACCAATAGAAGCCTGCGAATATCCGCAGTTCTTCTGTGTCTAGACTGCGCAGATCCGCACCTGATCCTTCTTGTGCTCTGCGTACCTCCGCATCTAGCCCTTCTGCTGAACTGCGTACCTCTGCCCAGATCCGCACCTGCACTGTCTGCCCAACAGCGAACCTCCGCACCTGATCCTTCTGTTTCTCTGCGTACCCCCGCACCTGCACCTTCTGCCGCGCTGCGTACCTCCGCACCTGCGCCTTCTCCTGCACTGCGTACCTCCGCACCTGAACCTTCTGCTGTGCTGCGTACCTCTGCACCTGAGCCTTCTGCTGCGCTGCGTACCTCCGCACCTGAGCTGTGGATCGCCTGCGGACCTCCAAATAGAGCCAAATTAACAGTCCTCCAATGTACCACAGACTGTCAGATCCACAGATCTGATCATGCCCCCAAGAGATCACAACCTATCAACAGATCCGCCTTACACTTTACAGATTTCACCTTGATTTAGATCTAGATTTTTAAACCGATTACCCAAAATTTCAGATCTTAAGATATTCAAATTTCACAAGTGTCAAGCCAAGTGATCTCCTTTCCTTTTTATAGGCAAGCCCTTATTCAAACCATGGGACAAAACCATCGAAAACCAATACAAGGGATCCAAACCAGGGTTCAATAATTTAGATCCTATACCACGGACCAAAACCATAGGATCATGAACGACGGGCTAAATACCAAGGGCCAAACATAAGAATTCCCATGTGTGCGCGCTTCTCTGCATTGGAGTGAGTGAACTAGGGTCCGCACCTTCTGAACGGAGCACCTGTGGGTATGTCCGCACTTCTTGGTCGGCGTACCTGCCAGTCCGCAGCTTCTCTTAGGATCACCTGCAGGTATCTCATTTTCTATGATTTTGAGAGATCTGCCACTTGAGTGAGTTTCCATCAAGTACAACACCTGTGCCATAGCACCAAACTTGAATCATAATGCCAACAATCTCCCCTTTGGACTTGATGGCAACCCCAAGATCCTCAAAGTCATTCTCCCCCTTTGACATCAAGGGCAAAGGGTGGTTCTCTTCCTTTGCTGTCCATACTCCCCCTGAGTGCCTGCTGAAAATTCTGAATGAGCTCCCCCTGACTATAGACCAGATCTGCAAAAGAAAAATTCTTCAAGAAAATCCACAATCTACTATATACCATACATGATTTTGACAAGAGAGATAGAGACATATTAGCAACGATATTCAGATTAGCATCCATGTTCTCCTTCTTTACTTTCTCATCCAAGATCTTCTACCATAATGCCAACAATGAATTATTAGAAGAATATATTCTCCACCTGAACCTGTGCAATTCGATCTTCGACCAATCCATAACCCAGCAAATGTACGCGTATACCCCATATGGAACTCGCGTACAACCAACAATCTCTGAAACAGATGAGATTCAACAACAAGATGATGCATTAACTACCCCCAGCTTTTGCCTGAGGTATTCAAAGGTCTCCCTGGGCAATGGTTTGGTGAATATATCAGAAACTTGTTCCTTAGAAGGAACATACTCCAACTTTACTATTTGTTCAAGCACTTGTTCCCGAAGAAAATGATATTTGATAGGTATATGCTTGGTCTTTGAATGCATGACTGGGTTCTTTGAAATGCTGATAGCGCTTGTATTATCACATAGGATAGAGATAGGTGGTGTACAAGTGATTTGAAAATCCTACAAGGTTTGCATCATCCAAAGAAGTTGAGTGCAACAATATGCAGCAGTCACATATTCCGCTTCAGCTGTAGATAAAGCAATCGAACTCTGTTTCTTGCTGAACCAAGATACTAATCTAGAACCCATAAATAATGCACCACCACTTGTGCTCTTTATGTCATCCACGCTTCCAGCCCAATCTGCATCTGTATAAGCATGAAGAGTGAGATCTGTATTTCTAGGATACCATAAGCCATAGTTTTGAGTTCCTTGAAGGTACTTGAAAATTCTCTTCACTGCCTGAAGATGAGTTTCCTTTGGGTTTGCCTGAAATATTCCATCTATTCCCACTGCATGCATGATGTCTGGTCGAGTACCTGTCAAATAAAGTAGACTTCCAATCATAGATCTATAGGTTGGCTGATGCACTGCTGCTGATTCATCATTTGCACTGAGGCTGCATCCTGTAACCATGGGGGTACATACTGGTTTTGCATCTTTCATGCCATATTTCTTCAAGATCTGCTTGAGATACTTGGTTTGAGACAAGAATTTACCATCTTCATTTTGTTGGATTTGCAAACCAAGAAAATATGTCAGCTCTCCAAGCAAAGACATTTCGAATTCTTTCTGCATCACCAAGGCAAAGCTTTGACTCATGGCTTCTTCATTACTGCCAAAGATAATATCATCTACATACACAACAAGTATTAGCAATTTGTCATTTTCAATTTTTATATAAAGATTGCTATTTGCTGATCCTTTTGAAAAACCTTGTTGATGAAGATATTTGTCCAAACGGTAGTACCAAGCCCTTGGAGCCTGTTTAAGACCATAGAGATCCTTTTTCAGTCTGCATACAAGATTTGGATCATTCCCAAGAATGAAACCATTTGGCTGCTCAATGTATACTTCTTCTTCTAAGTCTCCATTCAAAAAGGCTGATTTCACGTCCATTTGAAATAATTTGAACTTCTGAAAGCTTGAGAGAGCAAGGAACATTCAGATGGCCTCAAGTCTTGCAACGGGAGCAAAAGTTTCTTCAAAGTCTATTCCTTCTTGTTGAGCATACCCTTTACAAACAAGTCTGGCCTTGTTTCTAATTACTTCCCCATTTTCATTCAACTTATTTTGAAGATCCATTTTATCCCTATGACATTCTTATCTTTTGGTCTAGGAACCAACTCCCAAGTGTTGTTCTTTTCGATCTGCTCAAGTTCTTCATCCATTGCCTTGACCCAACATTCATCTTTGCATGCCTCTCTTACATTTTGTGGTTCAGTGGAGGAGAGTAATGCCAAACAGCTTGAAGCTTCTGTAATTGTTCTCCTTGTTTGTATGCCTGCCTCCTTTTGCCCCAAGATTTGAGATTTTGGATGATTCTTTTGAACATACCTAGATGGAGTCTTCTCTTCTATCCTTGTCTGTTCCTCTGGTGCTTTTGAGGTTCTTCTTCATCTTTAGTCTGATTTGGAGGGTAGTCTTCATCCTCTTCGATATTTTCATAATTTACTTGCCTAGGAATGTTTCCTTTTTCATCAACCACCACATCAATGTTGTCAACAATTCTTCCAAGTCTTTTATTGTAACACTTATATGCTTTGCTGTGGGGAGAATAACCAAGGAGAATGCCTTCATCTTCTCTAGGTTCAAGTTTGCCAAACTGTTCGTCATTATTCTTAATATAGCATTTGCTTCCAAAAATTTTGAAGTGCTTTACTGAAGGAGTCTCACCATACCAGAGCTCATGAGGAGTTTGAGTGCTGTTCACTTGGACATTTGTTTTGTTGAGAATAACAACCGCAGCAAATGCAGCTTCACCCCAGAAGGTTGCGGGAGTTCCAGACTCATCAAGCATAGCACGAGCCATTTGTTGAACCGTTCTGTTCATCCTTTCCACTACTCCATTTTGCTGAGGAGTCCTAGCTGTAGAGAATTCCCTTCTTATTCCATGTTCTTCATAGAAATCGAAAAATTCATTTGAGGTAAACTCCCCACCTCTGTCAGACCTGAGGCACTTAATTTTGTGATCTGATTCATTTCAGCCAAGGCTTTGAAAGATTTGACTTTTTGGAATGCTTCGTCTTTGTGTTTCATAAGTCCTAACCAAACCATCCTGGAGAAGTCGTCAATGAATAATATAAAGTATTCTTCTCCTCGAGGTGACCTTTTCCTAAATGGACCACATACATCTATATGGACTAGTTCAAGAGGCCTGCTGGCTGATCCTTCCTTCTCAGGGAAATTAGTTCTGGTTTGCTTACCAAACTGACATGATTTGCATATGGTGTTGTCTGGAATTTTGATATCTGGAAGACCACGAACTGCCTGGTATTTGCATGCTTTCCTTATTTGTGAAAAGCTTAGATGCCCCAACCTCTGGTGCCATAACCAGTGTTCATCATCCTTGCTCAAATAGCATTGTTGTTGTCCTTCTTCAAATATGTATAAATTATTTGGAGTTCTTCTGCCTTTGATCACTGTTTTTCCTGTATCAAGATCATGAACACTACATCCATTTGATCAAAATATTACCTCGGTTCCTTGATCGCACATCTGACTGACACTCAGTAGATTATGCTTCAAGCCATCAACATACAAAACATTTCCAGCTTTGACCTTTTCTTTCAACTGAGCAGTGCCTCTTCCTTTTATGACTGCAGGGGTATCATTTCCAAAAGAAACTTTCTTTCCCTTTTCTAAAGCACTATATGATTCAAGTTTTTCTTTATCACCTGTCATATGCTTCGAACATCCGCTGTTGATGTACCATTGATTTTCCTGTCCTTCTGCATAAAAAGCTATCCCACATCTTTCTGGTTGTGGTTCCTTTATTCTCCATGTTCTGGTACTTGAGGCTTGTTCCTTTGTCTGCCAAAACCTGCTCCTGCATTCAGAATCTTCATGACCAAAGTTATTACAAATAGAACATTCAATTTCATTTTCAAGGGCCGAAAAGTTGTTATAGGTCCTTTTCGTGATCCCAGTCATACTCCTTTGTTTTTGAGCTTCTCTAGTCATGATTGTTTTATAGGCAACACATTGAGCTACTTTGTGGCCAAAGTTATGGCAAGAGAAACATTGGCCATTGAAGAAACTTCTGCGATTATCAATTCTACCTGCCAAATGATTGTAGTTTCTATTGTCATCCATTCTTGAGGAAAATTGAGAAGATTTTACCTGTGGCTGGTTGTAGCTTTTGTTCATCCTTAAGGTGGATTGCCCCTGATTTACCTGGTAGTCTTTGTTTATTCTTGATGCAATTCGTCCCTGTTTTACCTGGTGATCTCCATTGGGCTTTTGCTCATTCCTCCTTTCTGCATTGAGATAACTCTTTGAGGTGGATGTTTGAGAGGCTTCTCCATTATACCCCAGACCTGTCTTGATTAGTGGAGAACACTGTACATTGATAATCTCATCCAGAGTTTCAGATCCTTTAAAAAATTTAAGATTGAGAGCCTTTGTTTTCTCAATTTCTTTTCTAAGGCCAACTATTTCACATTCTAACTTCTCAAGACATTTTTCTTTTTCATCAAGTTGGAATTGCAGAGTATCAATGATCACATTCTTTTCTTCTAAACATGTTTTGAGTCTAGAAATCTCTTCATAAAATCCATCCACATTTATAGCATTCATGTAATCATCATCTTCAAAAGCCATTAAAAGTTTATAGTTATTACCTCATTCATCTTCATCACTATTTGAAAGACCATCACTATCTTCATGAGTGTAGTAACTTTTCTTAGTTACATTCTGTTTCTTGTTCCATCTAACATGTTCCTTCCGTTTGTCAATTTCATCCTTATGAGGACATTTGGAAGCATAGTGACCGACTCTCCCACAAGCAAAACATTTGAAAGGTAACTTACCTCTGAATCTTCCGGTAACCCGTTGAAGGTTTTTGACAAAATTTGATTCTTCTTCCTCTTCTGACGCATGTCCTAACTCATAGTAGTTTCCTTTGCCTGAAGCCTTGAAAGCTGCTTCTCTCCTGTCTGATGGTCCTCCTTGCCTCATTTCATAAGCAGTTAGAATCCCGTGTAGCCGTGACATGGTAAGGTTTTGAAGATTCTCCTTTTCTTCTATTGCAGAAACTTTAGATTCAAACCTAGGGGACAAAGATCTTAGAACTTTTTCAAACACAACAAACTCTTTTATTTCTTCACCCAAGTTTTTCATACAATTAACAATCCAATCTACATGAAGGAAATAGTTAGCCACACTTTCATCATTGTGCATCCTGATATTTTCATACTGAATCCTGAGGGTTTGAAGTTTTGCTCATTTTACCTGCTCATCTCCTTCATAGCTCAGAACAATCTGGTCCCATATTTCTTTTGCAGATTTATACTGCATTACCTTGACAAATTTTGATTGAGATAGGCATCCTAATAGGGTATTGACTGCTTTTGCATTTGTTTCATATTTCTTCTTCTCAGCCGATTTGTAGGAGTTGCTGAAGGAAAAGTGTACCCTGTATCTATGATATCCCAGACTTCTGTACCAAGTGATTGAAGATAGGCAGTAACTCTTACCTTCCAATATACGAAGTTTGTCCCATAAAAAATCGGTGGCCTAATATATGCTTCTCTCTCATAGTTTCTCATGATGATGGATCTTCCTCCAAGCAATCAAGCTTCTTCAGAAGGACCTGCTCTGATACCAATTGTCGGAAATAATACTGAGAGGGGGGGGGGGGTGAATCAGTATTATCAAATTCTTTTCAATATATCTTCCAGATTTATACTTTAATTTATTCTTCAGATATTGATCATTAGTTTGTATGTCAGTACCATATAATAATGAGCAAGAACAAGAAAAACGGATAATCACAACAAAGAACACTAGATATAAGGTGGAAACCCAATGTGGGAGAAAACCACCTGCTGCAATATGTCTCTATCTTCTTTCAATTAGAAACTTCTTTTACAATGATTTTGTACTGGTGTAGTCCTTTACCAGTACGCAGGCTGCAACCTGCAGAGAGCTACAACTCTCTCTCGTTTTCTAGTCTCTCATGGAAGGGAGCTACAACCCCCTTAGCTCTTCTACTTCTTTAAGTACCACGTTTCATTAATTTTCAGACTGGATCCAAGAACATCAAATCATCAAGTACATGTGAATTGTAGGTTTTAACACCGTACAGAAATTACCTGCATACGAATTCTAAATCACAGAAAAATAAACAATGCGAGAGCATAACACATAAAACACATATACATAGATATTTTCCCCTAGATCCCAAAACCGGGACTACCAGCTTGATTTTTCATTATATTCCTTTCAATGTTACAATACATATTTATACATGCCGAAGCATCCAATACCATGGACCGAAAACCATCGCATCCAAAACCAAGGACTGAAAACCATAGGTAGGTTCGCCCAACCTAATATAGGGTCCAAATTTTTTTTCCCGGGGCACTGCCCCGGACCCCGTAGAGGGGAGCTACCCGCCCCCCTCAAACCCCACGGACAGGGGGGGCTGCCACCCCCCCCATGACCCCCCCGCTGCATAATCGGCGCAACGAAGGGGGGCTCCGCCCCCCCTCTAACCCCCCGGTTCACTACGTGGGTTAGTCGTGGAAAGAATATAACACAACCCAACAATCTCCCACTTGTTGTTTTCTTTCCACAGGGGGCCACAGGAGATCTTAGTCATTTTTCCAGCCCTAAAATGCCCATTGTTTCTCTACACCAAGAGAACTTCTCAGAGCTCACAGATTTTGTCAATGCATCTGCAGTATTCTTCAAAGTGTCCACCTTTACCAACAACACCTTTTTGTCTTCTATCATATCCCTCACAAAGTGATACTGAACATCAATGTGCTTTGTCTTTGAATGATAAGCATGGTTCTTTGCCAAGAAAATTGCACTTTGGCTGTCACAGTCTATTCTTATAGCTCCCTGTACTAACCCCATACTTGAACACAATCTCTGCAACCAAACTGCTTCCTTGCTTGCATGAGTGGCTGCCATGTATTCTGCCTCTGTAGTTGATAGTGCCACTATAGATTGTTTCTTACTCATCCAACTGACTACACCTCCAAATAGGTTAAACACATACCCACTTGTAGATCTTCTCTGATCCAGATCTCCAGCCCAGTCTGCATCAACAAAGCCATGAATATCCAACACTCTGTCCAATCCTGGTCTTCCTTGGTAGCACAAACCATAATCACTAGTGCCACGAAAATACCTGAAAACCCGCTTCACTGCTGTCCAGTGCTCCTTCCCTGGTTTTGAAATAAACCTCCTCAATACTCCCACTGCATGTGCAATGTCTGGTCTAGTATAGACCATTTCATACATCAGGCTACCGACTGCATTTGCATATGGAACACGGGACATGTCCTCTTCCTCTTCTTGTGTCTTGGGACACTGTTCAACAGATAACCTCACACCTACAGGAATAGGAACCTTCACCGGTTTAATATCCCGCTTATTAAACCTCTGCAGTATTGTCTCGACATATTTCCTCTAGTTTAACCAGAGCTTCCTCTTTGCCCGATCTCTTTTAATTTCCATGCCCAAAATATAGTTTGTAGCACCAAGATCTTTCATGTTGAATTTGGAGGACAATTGGGTCTTCAAATCCTAGATGATTTCTTTGTCATTTCCAACCAGCAACATATCATCCACATACAAGACTAGATAAATAACATGGTCACCAATCAATTTAAAATACACACAGTGATCTATTTTGCTTCTGGTGAAGCCAAGTCCCCGTAGAAATGTATCAAATTTCTGGTGAAGCCAAGTCATCGCAAAGCTTTGAGGTTGCTTCATGTAGATTTCCTCTTCCAAATCCCCGTGAAGAAATGATGTCTTCACATCCATCTGTTCTACCTCAAAATCAAATGCAGCAACAACAGATACAAGTAATCTAATAGAAGTTGTCTTGGCAACAGGAGAAAAAATATCACCAAAATCAATTCCCGACACTTGGGAATATCCTTTTTCTACCAACCGATCTTTGTATTTCTCCACCTTCCCTTCTGCATTTGTCTTCTTTTTGAACACCCATTTGCTGCCAATGGGTTTCCTTCTAGTCGGCAACTCCACCAGATCCCAAGCCTCATTTTTGTGCAAAGATGCCATTTCATCAACCATGGCCTCTTTCCAGAGTTTTCCATCCTTTGAATCTACTGCTTCCTTCACAGTTTTGGGATCATCATCAGTAATAGACAAAGAAAAATTTGAATAGAAAGCAGAAGGACTATACCTTTCTGGCTGCCTTCTTTCTCGAATTGATCTTCTCAGAGCTGGAGTTTGTGGCTCTTCATCTTGTAATTCCTCCTCTGTTGTAGAGTCTGATTCTTCCTCCTTTAGCTCAAACTCTATCTTCTCAGGTTCCTTTGGTTGGACTTCATGTTTAATAACATCTTTTACCTCTCTTAACACCACATCTCGGCTGTACACAACCTTCTGTGTGACTGGGTTCCAAAGCTTATAACCTTTTAAACCATCCTTATACCCAATAAAGATGCACTTTTCAGATTTACTATCCAACTTGGTTCGTTTCTCCTTTGGAACATGTACATATGCATCACATCCAAATACCCTTAGATGTGAAAGAGAGGGTTTCTTACCAGTCCATACTTCTTATGGAGTCTTATCCTCCAATGCTGATGAAGGTGGCCTGTTGACCAAGTAACATGCAGTATCCACCGCCTATGCCCAGAATTCCTGTCCTAACCCGGCACCACTGAGCATTCTTCTTTCCCTTTCCATCAACGTCTTGTTCATTCTTTCTGCTACTCCATTTTGCTGAGGTGTATATGGAGTAGTCTTCTGCCGTGCTATTCCACACTTTTTACAGAATTCTTCAAATTCCTTGCTGCAAAACTCTCCACCATTATCTGTCCTCAGCACCTTTATCTTCTTCTCTGTCTGATTTTCCACCAGAGCCTTAAATTCTTTAAACTTGTCAAAGACTTCAGATTTCTTCTTAAGGAAATATATCCATGTATTCCTTGAGAAGTCATCTATAAATGATACATAGTACACAAATTACGCAGTGATGGAACTTTCACAGGTCCAAACACATCACTGTGCACAAGCTCTAATATCTATTTCACCCTCTTAGCACCAGAGGGGAAACTCACCCGATTCTGCTTCCCATATACACAATTTTCACAGAAATCAAAATCCAGAGAGCTATTACTCATACTTTCTACCATACCTTTACCATGAAGTATCCGAAGTCCCTTCTCTCCAATATGTCAAAGACTTTGATGCCACAGCATGGTCTTCTCTCCAGAGACTACTAGATTTTCAGCTCCACTTTTAGGAACCACAGAACTGTTGCACCCATCAACAACAGTGCTGCCTTGCAGCTTGTACAGAGTTCCAGTCCGAACTCCCCACATCAATGCCAGTTCTCCACGAACCATCTTGCAGGTATCCTTCTCGAACACTGTTTTTACACCTGCATCATCCAACTTGCTTATAGAAATAAGATTTTTGGCCAATGCAGGAATATGCAGAACACTCGGAAGTGTTCTAACCCTTCCACCTTGCAATTTCAACTTTACTTTTCCGCGACCAATGATTCTAGCCTTCCTATCATCTCCTAAGAAGACATCACCACCATCGTATTTCTCATATTTGCAGAACCACTCTCTATGGGGAGTGAAGTGAAAGGATGCACCTGAGTCAACCAACCATGCCTCATGATATACATGTGTACTTGAAGAAGCCAAGTACACATCCCCACCTTCATCTGAGGTGGTTTTCACCTCTGTAGAAGGAGCATCATCAGATCCCTTTCCTTTATCAGGAGCTTTAGATTTACAGTCCCTTTTGAAGTGCCCTTCCTTTCCGCATTTCCAGCACACCACCTTTACAGGTTTTCCTGGAGATTTAGATCTCCCTCTAGATTTAGATCTCCCACTCAATGACTTATTTTTGTTTCTATTCTGGGACCGTCCTCGTACAGACAAGGCATCACCATTCTGGCTCTCCATATTTTTCCATCTCATCTCCTCCGTCAACAAGGCTGAGACTATTTCATCAAACTGCAAAGCAGTTGCATTGCTACCTATTGCAATAACCAGACTATCCCATGAATCTGGTAGAGAACACAACAAACTGATGCACTTATCTTCATCTGAAATTTTAATATCAACAGACGCTAACTGACTTACCACAGTATTAAATGCGTTCAGATGCTCTGTCACCGAGTCTCCATCTTTCATCCTCAGGTTATACAACTTTTTCCGCAGGAACAGTTTATTCACCAGAGACTTAGATTGGTACAAAGTCCCTAACTTGTCCCACAAAGCCTTCGCCGTAGCTTCCCCTGATACATTCAGCAATACTGAATCTGAGACACACAATTGTATTGTGCTCTTTGCCTTCTGATCCAACTTCTTCCATTCTTCATCGGTCACTCCCGTTGGTTTAGTACCTGGATCTACCGCGATCCATTGATCTTTATCCACCAACAGATCCTCCATCTTGAGTTTCCACAACTCAAAACTCTGACCATTGAACTTCTCAATCTCTATCTTTCCGCTGCTCGCCATCTTCTTTCATCACCAGAATCGATCTCACAAATCTCCCATTGAACAGGGTCTACCACAGGCCCGAGCGAAACCCCTCAGCAACAAAGACGTCCCCTTGAAGCCCAAACAGCTCTGATACCAAATGTAGTTTTAACCCCGTACAGAAATTACCTGCATACGAATTCTAAATCACAGAAAAATAAACAATGCGAGAGAATAACACATAAAACACATATACACAAAGATTTTCCCCTAGATCCCAAAACCGGGACTACCAGCTTGATTTTTCATTATATTCCTTTCAATGTTACAATACATATTTATACATGCCGAAGCATCTAATACCATGGACCGAAAACCATCGCATCCAAAACCAAGGACCGAAAACCATAGGTAGGTTCGCCCAACCTAATATAGGGTCCATTTTTTTTTTTTTTTTTTTTCCCGGGGCTACCCACCCCCCTCAAACCCCCCGGACAGGGGGGCTGCCGTCCCCCCTGTGACCCCCCCTCTGCACAATTGGCGCAACGAAGGGCGGGCTCTACCCCCCCTCTAACCCCCGGTTCACTACGTGGGTTAGTCGTGGAAAGAATATAACACAACCCAACATGAATCAACCAATCTCCTTATACAATCAACCAATGAATCACCCAACTTCTCAGAATGCTGTAAACAGAAAAGCAATACCAATAATCTAAACCCAGAACTCTGCAACAATAGATAAAAGGCAGCCAATAATTATTTCAAAAGGGGTCCGCAACTTCACCAATAGAAGCTTGCGAATATCCACCGTTCTCTTGTGTCTAGACTGTGCAGATCCGCACCTGATCCTTCTTGTGCTCTGTGTACCTCCACATCTAGCCCTTCTGCTGAACTGCGTACCTCTGCCTAGATCCGCACCTGCATTGTTTGCCCAACAGCAAACCTCCGCACCAGATCCTTCTGTTTCTCTGCTGCGTACCCCCGTACCTGCACCTTCTGCCGCGCTGCGTACCTCCGCACCTGCGCCTTCTCCTGCGCTGCGTACCTCCGCACCCGAACCTTCTGCTGCGCTGCATACCTCATACCTCTGCAACTGAGCCTTCTGCTACGCTGCGTACCTCCACACCTGAGCTGTGGATCGCCTACAGACCTCCAAATAGGGCCAAATTAACAGTCCTCCAATGTACCACAGACTGTCAGATCCACAGATCTGATCATGCCCCCAAGAGATCACGACCTATCAACAGATCCGCCTTACACTTTACAGATTTCACCTTGATTTAGATCTAGCTTTTTAAACTGATTACCCAAAATTTCAGATCTTAAGATATTCAAATTTCACAAGTGTCAAGCCAAGTGATCTCCTTTCCTTTTTATAGGCAAGCCCTTATTCAAACCATGGGACAAAACCATCGAAAACCAATAAAAGGGATCCAAACTGGGGTTCAATAATTTAGATCCTATACCACGGACCAAAACCATAGGATCATGAACGACGGGCTAAATACCAAGGGCCAAACATAAGAATTCCCACGTGTGCGCACTTCTCTGCATTGGAGTGAGTGAACTGGGGTCCGTACCTTCTGAACGGAGCACCTGCGGGTATGTCCGTACTTCTTGGTCGTCATACCTGCGGGTCCGCAGCTTCTCTTAGAATCACCTGCGGGTATCTCATTTTCTATGATTTTGAGAGATCTACCACTTGAGTGAGTTTCCATCAAGTACAACACCTGTGCCATAGCACCAAACCTAAATCATAATGCCAACACATGGCTATGTGTTTATGGAATGATTTTCCTTTGCCGAATATCACATCATAACCATGGTCTTCCAAAACTGCAACAAAGATGATATTATTCTTTAGGCTTGGAACATACATGACATCCCTGAGTCTGAGAGGGGAGCCCAAGTCCCTTTGAAAGGTGACTGTACCAATCCTGGTCATGCTATACCTTCCTTCATCCCCTAGCTCGATGTGCATCTGGATATGTTTCTCTCCTCCAAGTCACTAAAAAAGTCTCTACACCCTGTCATGTGGAATGAGGCACCTGAGTCCAAGTACCGCACACTCCCCGATCACTATGTTGTCCATGCATGAGATAAAGGTAAATTCAAACTCAAAATGTGAATCTAAGGCTTTAAATGCTCCTCCTCCTAAGGTCTCTTTCTTTCCTTTTTGTTTAGACACTTCATGGCGTAGTCCTGAATTCATGACAATGGAAGCATTTAATTTTGGACAAATTTTTCTTCTTGCCCCCTTGGCTAGATTCTGGTTTGGTTTGAGATTTCTTACCTTTTCCTTTATTTCCCTTTCCAACCAGTGTGAAGTTTTCTTCATCCTTTTCCTTGGATGAAGTCCCATCTATGGTATTCCACCTTATTTCCTCATGTACCAAATCATACCAAAGTGTTCCCAATTCAGTAATTTCTCCCTCCCTTTCACATAATCTTGGTAGCTATGCCACCTCTTGGGAAGGCCCAAAATGGTATGGCTTACCAAGTCATCATATGAAACAGTAACAACAGATCCTACAAGATCATCACGAACTTATTTGAACCTACTTAGATACTACGGTATATTGTCATTCTTCTACATATTGATATTTCAAAGTTTATCCTTGAGCGACAACTTCTTGTGGTTACTACTATTCTAGAACAAATATTTTAGTGCCTTCCAAATTGCATAAGGATTTTATTTTCCATGGATATTGGTGAAAATGTGGTCCCATATTCTCCTTGCCTTGGCTGCATCTTTTTCCACTGAGCAAGTTTCTGGGCATCTGATTCTGGTGGTTTTTGCAAATATCTCTTTATGTATTATAGCAATCCATTTTCATCAAATACCGCCTCCGTGTGATCCTTCCATGTGATGAAATCATAGTTTCCTTCCAAGGCATACTCTATTGTGAATCCGGCTCCGATACCATGTAAAAATTATGTTGTAGATTTGCAATTGCTCATGAATTTTTAATCAAAATCACAAGACAAAAACCTACTCTATTGTTGTATGGAATTCAACTCACAATTTAGAACAAAAATCTCAGACATGCAATTAGAAATAACACACACACAATATTCTCTCCGGGAAAAGCAATCTGCTAAAAAACATAATACCTGCTTTCATTAGTCTAATGAATAAAGATGTATTACAATTTATTTTCTCAACTGAGCACAAACTGCAAGTGCATAATCTATCTCTCTGCTCATAGAGAAGCTTTGGCCCAAAATTATTCAATTTCGGCCTCTTCTTGAGACCCTATTCCTTATGAAATTCCTTGAGAAATCAGGCCCCTATTATTTAGGAATTTCTCCAAAATGGATTGCGCGATTCCCAAGGTTGATCATATGACTACATGCAACACTTGTGTACTCAAGACTAGTGTATAACTAATGTTACATTGCCTTAGAATCTCCACCACAAATTGAGAATTAAAATTCTCTGCATGCACTAGCTATTTTGGGTTGATTGATTAGTTAACTAGATGATCACTGAGTTTGAATGAAGTCCCTCTGCACGAATGACCTTCCACTAGTTCCTCCAACAATTGGAACTAGTTTAACTGAAAAAAACTTGAGATAAATTACATTGATTGCTACAAATTATCAATAACACATGCTTAACTGAGCTCCAACTCCAACTCAAATTTATTGAGTAAACTATTAAACTTTTACAGCTCAGGGATGATTTTTTCCTAGAAGAAATAATATATTTTAGTTTTGTTTGAACCACCTATAGTAAAATTTCATTTATGACAATTCCAATATGTCTTCCCAAAAATAGTAAGTCACATCTAAATTTGGAAGTGACTTTCCAAAAATAGAAAGTCATGTCTAAATGATCAATGCTGATCTTGAGATATGGAATCCACTTTAAAATCAATCAATCAATATATATAATATATATAATAATATATATATAAATATTCAACACAGTCGGTTACTTTCTTATATATTGCAAAAAGGAAAGGGAGCTAGCTTGTTATGAAACCAGCTCAAGAAAAAGATAGAAAATATAGATCAACGCCTTAAAATTCAGCCTCTTCAAGGGGAAACCTCCTTTACATTACATAAATGAACAATTCTTTGATGATTCAAATGAAAAAACCTCCTTTCTATATATAGGAGTCTAAGGAGTCACAATATAACCCAGCCGACCTAACAATAATAATATAAAGCCACAAAAATAACAATAGAGGGATTCTATGGGGCACAGTAATAACAATATGGGGGCAATAGGAGCACAACAATATTACTAAGGGGTACAACTACAATAGTAATGGTGTAATCACTAGTATTATAGGGACCCAACATGCCCCTCTCCTTCAAAAAAGTGTTGTCATCAATGCTTGAGTAGTTATAGATACTTCTGTATAAAATTCTCATCCTCCCATGTGGAATCCTCAGCAGATAAGTTCTTACACTTGATAAGATACTCCGAAATTGATCGATTCGTAGCTGTCGAGTTCTTGTTTCTGTGACTGCTTCTGGTTCCAATATAATTTTTCCTTCCTCGTCAAGTTCTGGAAATATTGTTTGAACTGGGGCTTGTGCCTATAACCTTCTTTAAACATGAAACATGGAAAACTGGGTGCAATCGAGAAGCTGCAGGAAGCTCCAATTTGTATGCCATAGTACCAATCTTTTGCAACACCTTGTACGGACCATAATACTTTGGTGACAATTTATTATCCTTCTTAGCTTGCTTGAGGGACATTTGCTTACATGGTTGTAGCCGTAGGAATACCCAATCAGCTACATCAAAACTTCTTTTGCTGTGATGTTGATCTGGCTGTTGTTTCATTCTATTCTATGCCAACACGAGGTTATCCTTTAAGAGTTGGAGGACCTGTTGTTGATGTTCGATGTGATGTTCCACTGCCCGAACCTTAGAATTTTCTCTTAAATATGATGTGATGGATGGTGGTTGATACCCATAAAGTGCCATAAATGGGGTCATTTTTGTTGCTGTATGGAAGGAAGTGTTATACCACCATTCAGCCAGAGGCAACCATTTGACCCATTGTGTTTGTTTATCAGATACAAAGAAACGAAGATATCCTTACAAACATTTGTTTACTATCTCAGTTTTCCCATCAGATTAAGGATGATAAGATGAGCTATGAGCTATTTGAGTACCAAGACAAGAAAATAATTCTGTCCAAAAATTTCCAGTGAAAATGGGATCTCTGTCACTTACAATAATCTTTGGGTTTCCATGTAGCTTTTGAATTGTTTCCATAAATGCAGTAGAAACTGTACTGGCTTTAAATGGATGTGATAATGCACAAAAGTGTGCATACTTGGTAAGGCTGTCAACTACCACCATGATGACACTCTTTCCCTCAGAATTGGGTAAACCTGTGATAAAATCCATTGAAACCTCCTCCCAACGTTGGCTTGGAATGGATAAAGGTTGTAATAGACCGGTGTCTTAATTGTTTCAACTTTATTTTGCTGGAAAACCAAACATTCCGCCACAAACTTTTGAATATCTGATTTAAGGCCATCCCAAAAAAATTCCTTCTTAACCCTGTGGTAAGTTTTTAAAAATCCTGAGTGCCCTCCTAAGGGAGAAGTGTGCAATTCCTTAAGAATCTTTTGTTTTAGCTGGGAATTCTTACAGAGGTATAAGTGATCTTTGTACCATAACGAATCATTTTTCCAGCTAAATGTATCAGACGTACTGGAATCTTGTTGTAACTTTCAATAAGTGCCCACACTTCTTCGTCATTCTCCATTCCTCCCTTGCTTCGTTTATCCAATCTGGTTGGATAATAGAAATGGCGCACAACAATGCTTCCACATCCTCATCCTTTCTTGAGAGTGCATCTACCACCACATTTTGCTTCCCTTTTTGTAGATGATTTCAAAGTTATAACCCAACATCTTTGTGACCCACTTTTGTTGCTCTTCAAGGATAATCTTTGTTCTAAAAAGTATTTAAGGCTATCATGATCCATTTTTACCTTGAAGTGTCTTCCCATTAGGTAGGGTCGCCATTTCTTAAGTGCATGGAGTATTGCCAACATTTCCTTCTCATAAATGGCTTTGTGTAAAAAATTTCCCTTGATTGGACGACTTTCAAAAGCAATGGGTCTTTCATCTTGCATTAGAAAAACACCAATTCCATTTCCTGAAGCATCACATTCCACAATAAAGGTTTTTGTGAAGTCTGATGTAGCTAATACCGGTGCTTGGCACATTGCCTCTTTAAGATGTTCAAAGGCCTTTGTTGCTTCTAGAGTCCATGAAAATGCATCTTTCTTCAATAATGTTGTTAGAGGTGTTGCTATTCTCCCATAATTCTTAACAAACTTGCGATAATACCCTGTCAACCCGAGAAATCCTCACAGATGCTTTATGGCTGTGGGGATTTTCCATTCCTTAATGGCTTTAATTTTGCTAGGGTCTACCTTAACTCCTTCATGAGATACAATATGACCCAGATATTCCACCTCCTGGACTCCAAAGAAACATTTGGATCTTTTCGCATATAATTGTTTCTCCTCCAATAGTTGTAACACCCTGTCAACATGTTCAACATGATCCTTCCAAGACTTGCTGTAGATTAGTATATCATCAAAAAATACTAACACAAATTTTCTAAGGAATGGTTTGAAAATTGAATTTGTCAAACCTTGAAATGTTGAAGGTGCATTGGTAAGGCCAAAAGGCATGACCAAAAATTCATAATGACCCTCATGAGTTCTAAATGCTGTTTTCAGAATGTCTTCAGTCTTCATTCTGATTTGATGATATCCTGAACGAAGATCCAACTTGGTGAAGTAAATTGATCCATGCAATTCATCCAGTAATTCATCAATGACAAGAATGGAAACTTATCTTTAATAGTGAGCTTGTTGAGCTCCCTATAATCCGACACATGCGCCATGATCCATCCTTCTTGTGCACCAATACTACTGGAGCAGAGAAAGAACTTTGACTCAGTTGAATTATACTAGCCTCTAGCATTTCTGCAACCATACGTTCAATTTCACTCTTTTGGACATAGGGATATCTATATGGCCTGATTTTTGGAGGAACACTTCCTGGAATGAGATGAATAGCATGATCATGATCATGGATAGGTGGGAGACCTTTGGGAGTCTCAAATACCTTGGAATGATTGTCTAGGACCTTTTGGAGATCTAGAGAAATAGATGATTCCGATGTGGAAACATCTAGCGAACATAATTGTGCAATTACACCTCTTTGTTCCTTTTTTAGAAGCATTGTCATACCATTAGAGCTGATTATCTTTCCTGGTTTCCCTGCAATACCCCTTAATTCAACTTCCTTTCCTTCCGTAGAAAATTTGATGAAAATTTCTTGAAAATTAAAAGCTATTGTACCCAAGGATTGTAGCCATTGGACTCCTAGTACAACATCAACACCTCCCATTGGAATGGAAAGCATTGGGCTAGTCAATACATATTCTCCCATGGATAGCTTGATATTATGGCACTTTCCAAAGAAATTTATTGTTCCTCCATTCGTAATCATCACTTGACACTCTGGTGCTGGATATAGGAAGCAATTCAATTCTTTTTTCTACCTTACAATGAATAAAATTGTGGGTGCTTCCTGAATCAATCAACACTATTACCTTTTTCTTCTTGATTTGTCCTTCTATCTTGATGGTTTGAGGAGTGGTAATTCCCGCCAATGCATTACAAGATATGGTCGGATTCATTTGTTATTCATCTAGACTTTGTTCCTGGAGTATATCCTCTTCTTTTGACCTTTCTTGCTCCTTTTCTTCTTCCTCTTCACAATCTATGTAGAATAATTTCTTCTTAGCACACTTATGACCTTTAGTGTATTTGCTATCACAACTGTAACAAAGCCCTTTTGCTCTTTTTTCTTCCAATTGTTGTGGTGTCAACCTTATAGGTTGTGGAAGACTAGGGGCAACAACACTTCCATCTTTATAGTTGTGAGTGGTATGCTTCTTGGTTGCCATAATTTTGCTTTCCATTTTTCTTGCTAACCTGAATGCCTTCTCTAATGAATCAGGTTCCCAAAGGCGAAAATCATGTTGGATATTATCCTTTAAAGACCCTATGAACACATCAATCCTATGCTCCTCTGGAATATCTTTTACCCTTATGTTCAATTGTTTGGAACTTCTCAATGTGCTCCATTATTGAGCCCTTTTGTTTGAGACTTATGAATTGGCTAAAAAAAGAGTTTCTTTTGTATCGTCATAATGTGCTATCAATTCTTCCGTAAAAATTGCCCAAGTGATAAATTGTTTATGAGAGCAAAGCCATTGATACCATACAAACTGATTTGGTTCCAAATATAAAGTTGCCATACGTACCTTTTGTGTGTTTTGCACATTATTGAGATCGAAAAATTGCTCCATCTGTAATATCCATGTTGCGGGATCCTTGCCATCAAACTTCCTCATATCGATTTTTGGAATATGGTGGGTCTTCAATCCAACATTAGAGTCTATAGAATCATGGTTAAAATTTCTTTTGTTCTCATCATGAGTTTCCTTTAGTACCCTTTCACCATTAGTGACCATTTCTTGTAGCAACTTATTCATATTTATCTTCAATTCTTCCATCTTATCATCCATGCCATCAATTTTAGCGTCCATGCCATTCATCTTAGCTTCCATGCCATCCATCTTAGCTTCTACGCCTTCTTTAAACAATCCATCTTAGCTTCTACACCTTTCTTTAAACCATCCATCTTAGCTTCTACATCTTTCCTTAAACCATCCATCTTAGATTCTGTTGCTTTTTGTGCAAGTGACACTTGTTGCACTTGTTCTTGTAATTTTGATATATCATATAGCATTTCTTCTTCTTCTTCATGAGTCATGCTAGAGCTTTTAGGTTCCTTACTAGGTGTTTGCATTTTTTTCCTCAGGGCATCAGTTATCGATAATAATGCTCTACTAGCCCTTTGAATTCCTTCAAAATAAATTTTCAAACCAATCTTAAGCAAAAATTTAAAAGAATCTACACACCCTTTTTTTCACTTTGTAGGAGCTCGATATTGCCTCTGATGTATCTCTGTACTTTCAGATCATCCAGTTCTGAAATTGCAACCTGTGGTAGCCCTCTGTGTCCTCTTTCCAATGCCACCAGTCTGATCCAAATTGGATTCTCCAAGGAAGAGTTATGTGAAATCTCCCACAGTGACCTGATTATAGACTAGTTCAGTAGAGCGAACTTGTACGACGTGCCATGAGTCACTGTTTCAACCTTTGGCTCTGAAAAATATATACAAGAAACTACAGTTCGTCCTCTTTCTACACCTTCTTACGAAATTTCAATCCAATGCTCAAAGAAGAAGTTATGATGATTTTCCCCAGGTCACCTGTTTGGAATGTAATTCAGGAGTCTACAAAAAGACCAACTTCTCAGATCATATCTATGCAAATATAGCGCAAAAAGCTCTGAAATTTGGACTCGAGATTCAGTGCGATGTTTTTCTCAAATGGGTTTTTTTGAGCTTCTGAAACGTCGCAGAAAACAAGTTATAGTGAAAATGCCACGATGACCTGTTTGGAGCAGCGAAACCCTAGAATCCAAAGCTTTGATACCAAATGTTATGAAACCCGCTCAAGAAAAAGATAGAAAAGATAGATCAACGCCTTAAAATTCAGCCTCTTCGAGGGGCAACCTCCTTTACATTACATAAATGAAAAATTCTTTGATGATTCAAATGACAAAACCTCCTTTCTATATATAGGAGTTTAAGGAGTCACAATATAACCCAACTGACCTAACAATAATAATATAAAGCCACAAAAATAACAATAGAGGGATTCTATGGGGCACAGTAATAAAAATATGGGGCAATAGGAGCACAACAATATAATAAGGGGTACAACTACAATAGTAATGGGGTAATCACTAGTATTATAAGGACCCAACATAGCTCCTTGTACATTCGGAAGAGAGCTATTTCAAATGTAGTGCACAAAATGGGAGCACAGTCCCCACATCTAAATTTGCAGCCTTTTTTCTGTAGACTTCAAAAACTAAAGTGGCATACTGCCTTACGTACTGTGCTAGGAACAAACTAAATTTGCATTGCATTAAGAAGAGAAATTTAAACACAATCACCAGAATTGGTTACCGATTCTTCCTGCTGGGGGTGATGCTTCTTGCTGTACTTGGAGGATGTTTCCCCTTGTTGACTTTGATTGAGATTTTTTATGTACTCAACAACTTCTTCCAGATGTTTTCATTTGTCCTTTAGTTCTTCAATTTCAGCTCTTTGGAGATCAATGTCTCTTTGCTTGTAGACATTGACAGTCTTCATCTTAGCTCTGAGGTCCTTCAATGCTTGACTGAAACATCTAATCATGAATCTATTGGCCTTGCAAGTTGGGCAGCTGTCATTCTTTTTGCTTTCTCTAGAGGATTGCAAGCCATTTGGTTGCTTTGCTTTTCTGTGATGACTGTTATTTTCTTGTTCCCAGTATGAGCCCCGATGTTTGGATGACTTCTTCTTTTTTCTCTACTACTACTGTTGTCATAGTTATGAGTTGTGGGATAGCTCTCCAAAGCTTCACTTGATCTCCTGCGCCTCTGTCTATGCTTTAAATTCTAGTTCAGGTCTATTGGTTGTGAAGTGCTATCCAAGGGGAGAGAAAAGGTCGGAGTTTGTAATAGGTAGTGAGAATGTGACTCCACAGAGGCAAATATTTGTGGTCGCCACAGAGAGGAGATTAGGCTCTGGTTTCTTAGAGCGATAGAGTGAAGAGAATGCTGATGAATGGGGTAGGGGAGGATAGGAAGCTGAACAGGTAATTGAGCAGGGCTAATAGCAGAGAGAGGCCGCTGGGGAATACTTCTAAAAGCACGATTTAAGTAGCCAGGGAAGGGATGAAGGCGAGTACCTGTGAAATTTACTCTCTTTGCTTCAAACTACTTGCGAAGGAGGACAATGCTCTAACCCCAAAGAAAACCAAGACTAATTTCTGCATGAATTTGTTGAGAGTGCGAAGTCCCAAGCAGATGTCTGGGGCTTCTGTGGAAACGAATGGAGAGGTCGGGGGAGGGGTGGCGATAGGGACTGAAGAGCTTTAATCTGATGGCTTCAGGCTTACTGCGAGGATTGTTGATGGGGTGGCCTGAGAGATGGAGTTCAGTGCTTTCCAGGTGATGAAGATTTGTGAGAGCTACCCCCAATTTATTGGTCTCAGGTGGAGAAGAGACCTGCTACTGTAGGTGGCCATCATGTTTCGAATAGCCTGGGAGCCTACACAGATGTCCGTTGAGACCTGACTTTTACTTGCATAACAATTTCGACCTTAGTGTTTGTGATTGACAAGACAAAAGCCATCTTTGCTCAGGAGTGAAGGACAACTGCAATCTTGATTCATCATGTGTTGAAGCTTTTTTGGGATTGTGAGGATCATATGCTCTGAGCAAAGCAGATTGCACTTGAGAACCTCTGCTAACAAATCTTCTTTGTATTCCTCATGTAATCTGCTTCTTGACTTGATGTTTTGATTCTCCTTTTTTATTTTTTTTCCCTTCATAATTTTCCTTGTGGTATACTTCTTTTCTATATCTTCTTTCTCAGTCCTCATTCTGGGTATGGAAGTCATGGTATATTTTCTTCGTAAACTTCATTGTTCTCTTTAACAATCCCAACTGGTCTGTCAATTGCTTTGTTGGCGTGGCTATCAACATCCTTATTTTGGTTTCTCAAGACATGCTTGATAGATATATTTCCCAGATTTTTTAAACTTGTTCTGATCCTTTGACATATTTTGTTGATGGTGGTGCTTTTGAAATCCTTTCGGCTTCCATTGCTGCTATTATGATAGCCGAGTCTCCTATTATTATAGGGTCCTTAATTGCATTTTTTTTTAAAGCCTTGTGCCTAGGAGAAGGTTGTATGCTTCAGCCCTGTTGTTTGTCATTTCTCCTAGGCTCCATTCGTAACTTATTAATTTTTTTTCTATTTGGATCTATTATAGATCCACCTGCCCCTGCTTTACCTAGGTTATTTTTTGAAGCTCCGTAAAAAAAAGAATGTATCTATTTTGTTCTTTCATCCATTCTGCAAATTCTTTATCATCCAGTCTTAATTTCCACCTCTTGTTTGTGGAAAATTCTTTATTTTTTGCTGTAGCTTTTTGTTTTCTAACATTGATTTACTATACCAATCTTTTCTTCTTGTTGTAGGTTGTTCTTATCCATTTTTGATATTCCATTTGTGCTTATTATCTCTGAAACTTGGCTCCAAGTTTTTGAAAGGATCTTGCCTAAACTTGGTTTTTGTTCTTTGAAAATGCATTTGTTTTGGGCTAACCATATTTGCTAGCACAAGATTGAAGGAAGACATTTCCATATCCTGTTTATTGTTGCCTTTTTTTTCTTTGTGTACGGTAACTTTTGTCCCAATTTTTATGAAGAGTTGTCAACTGAGTTGATGGATTTATGTTTATTTCCAAAGGGCTTGTTGACTGTTTCCAGCACTCTCTCGCCACCATACAATTTATAAAAAGATGTTGGATTGTTTCTTCCTCCATTTGGCACATGACACATTTAGAGGGTCCTTGTATTCCTTTTTTTTTTAATTTTCAGAGGTAAGAATTTTACCTTTGAGGAGGGTCCAAGTGAAGACTTTGATTTTGGGAAAACACTCTGTTTTCCAAGCTGCCTTCCATAGATTCCAGTCATTTTGACTGTGATTTTTTTTGAGGAGGTTGTACCTAGATTTCACTGTGTAATCCCCTCCATTTGGGTCCCAAAAAAAGTCATCCTACTCCTCTTTGTTGATGGTGTAGCCCCTGCTGTTGGAAATAATACTGAGGGGGGGGGGGGTGAATCAGTATTATCAGATCAGTAAAAACTTTCCAATTTCATACTCAGAAACATATACGCTACTTCAATTAAGTGAACCCGCGTGTACACGCTACTGTGTCTAATGAAACTCGCGTATATCCAGAGATCTATAATTCAGTTAGCTTAATCTTCAGTAAAATGCATCAGAACATTATTAAGCATATTAACAGTAAACAGGTGCAGAATAACAGAACAGAACATCACACAAGAGCCACACACATGAACACCATGATATAAGGTGGAAACCCAATGTGGGTGAAAACCACCTGCTGCAATTCGTCTCTTTCTTCTTTAATAAGAAACTTCTTTTACAATGTACTGGTGCAGTCCTTTGCCAGTACGCAGGCTACAACCTGCAGAGGGCTACAACCCTCTCTCGTTTTCCAACTACTTCTGGAAGGGAGCTACAACCCCCTCAGCTCTTGTACTAGCCGATCCATTTACTAGTACGTAGGTGCTGACCCTACAACCTTCTTTCCTTCAGGGACCACGTTTCATCAATTTTCAGACTGGATCCAAGAGTACACAACAAACATTACTGCAATACAATCATCAACTTATACTTGCATCATAATTCATTAAACAACCCAATACTGAATCACTGAAACCCTGTCATCAAGATCACAGAACCCAAACCAGAGCCCAGAACTCTGCAACAACCACCAGAATCAGCAGCAACCTGAAATATCAAATCTTATTATGCATACGCTACTTCACTGTACCAAACCCCGCGTGTATACGCGCTTTTCAACCAAAGGCAACCCGCGTGCAGATCTAGAAATAGTTTCTTATGCCTTCGCTGTCAGATCCGACCCTTGCCAAGCGTCCCAACAGATAAACAGTAATACCAGAACTTCTCACATCGTCCGACACATATTGCTTTC